>CAWUFW010003013.1:1705000-1962299 GCA_963921515.1 Calotriton arnoldi
AATATTAGTAGTACAGAGTACAGACATTCATAGCAGAGGCAGTTAGAACTTAGAGGCAGGGATAACCAGAATTTAGAAACAGATAGTCAAGTCAAGATCAACTGATCAAAGAATCTTTTGTAAAAAAGATAATTAGGGAGTGGAGCCAGAATTAATAGTTCAGAATAAATAAGGTCCAGTAAAAGTTAGGGCAATATAATTGTTAATATAACCACTGGAGGACTTACTGGGACCAGCAGCAGGGCCCTCGGTAGAGGAGCGGTCCTCTGGTGGTTGTCCCGCCGACTCGGACCCCGTCTTCTTGCCCCTGGGTGCTGCAGATCAGTGATCATGTAAGATATAATAAAGAAAAAGAAAGACACAAACATTAATGATTGCTGTGAAACAAATAAATTATCTTAAAAAAACGCTCAAAAACGTTTTAGGAAACAAAAATTGCTATAAAATTGACCTATCTAATCCGATCGCCTACTGGCTTGCGGAATTCACGGACAGTCTACTTATTGGGGAACACTAATTCAGTGTTCCATTCTGATTGTTTCAAATAAAATCCAGAACACTAACTAAGCCTAAGTACCACTCTGACCTAGCCCACCTATTCCAGGCGGGCCAATTGTTCATTAAGCATGCATTTCAATTTTTTATTTCCATCAAAAATGCATAGGTGAGAAGGAGGACACATGCATAAAGTCAGTGCATAATGCATACATCAAATTGTTGGTTGGTTGCGTCTGATGTTCTGCAGCTGACTGACACTGCTAAGCTAAGCTTACCAGTACCACTCACTAAACAAACTACAAAAGGACTGGGGTAAGCAGCACTCAGTGACAGAGGATGCGTCACGCAGACCGCTCAAAAATTATCAACTAATAGTAACTAAACCTAGTATCAAATCCATCCACCACTATTTGACAGGAGGACAAAGGAAAGACTACAGTCTCTCTAGCAATAGCATTACCTAACTGAAGTTCTCTAAAGTAAACTCTTACATAATAATAATAATGACAAGCGAGCGCAAAGTTGCAAAAAAGTAAGAGTACCGCCCAGCACCTGTGTCCTACAATCACAGAAGATTTTGAAACGTAATTTACCTGCAATGTAAGCAGCATTATTCTTGTTATTATTTGTAAAAAATGTATACACAAATCACAATACTTATACTACTATATATATTGGCTACTCACCAAGCCCCACGACCTTCGACACCTAGCAGGTCCAACAGGTCCTGCTCCCGGTCAAGAATGTCTGACCACCGGTGGGCCAGCTGGTTATGTGTGCGCCGGACCGCGGAGCAGCGAAACACTGCCCGACGCACCTTCGCCCACCGACGGTGACGCTCCTGGGTCGGGTAACCGGAGCCTGGCCTGCCGCCTGCTGCCAAGGTCAAGGGGAGGTGGCGCTGAATAAAAAAACAAGGGCGGCCACCTCCTCCTCCGTAAACAGCTGGCGGGCTTGCACGCCTGCGGGGCGCAGTCTGCCGCAAGGCAGGCGGCGATTGGGCGCACGCCCTTGCCCTTCTTTGACCCGCTGCTGCTACCCTTCGCCATGGTTCTGGGGTGGGAGGAGGTGAAAAAGAAAAGTTAGAAGGGAAAAATAAAGTTAGGGGAAGAAGTAGGAGCTTAAAGAAGAAAGTTATATAAAACAGTTGGAAAGTAAAAAACACAGTAAAAAGTAGAAAAAATGCAAAATATAGACTTAGGCAGAGAGAGAGATAGGTAAGAAATAAAGAAAAATTGAAAAACTGTGTAAAAAACTAAGGATTGCAAAGATTGAGGGAGGATAGAAAAGCAGGCCCAGAACCATAGCATAGAGTGGTAAAACAAGATGGCCGCGCCCATCGCGACCGCATGGGTAAGTTTGCGCGATATTTCTCCCCGAGCACGCACAAAACGTCGCGAACACGTACAACGCGTTCCCGAACATGGAATGCGCATCGCGAGCACGCTATACGCGACCCGGAACAGGAAATAAGGGATCGCGAACGGGCGGGACAAGTGAAAATCAAAATGGCCGCGCCCATAGGCGACCGCATGGGTAAGTTCGCGCCCCGAGCACGTAAACAGCGTCCCGAACACGAACGACGCGTTCCCGAGCAAGAAAAACGCATCGCGAACGGGCGCGCCAAGCAGCTACGCACGCCGCGAAGCTATGCGAAGCTCGCGTAGCGCTTCGACGTCTTCGCGTAGCTTCGCGTAGAGCGACTACGCGAACTACGCCCAGGGTTACTATAAAGCCAGACCCATTGGCATTGCCAATGCTTTCTAAATGAAGCAATATGTGCTTGCAAAATAGTTTATCAAAAGCGTCTGAGAGGGCTATCAGCATATAATTACTAGGAGCCCTTCCCGGGACTCGGACCAATTATGGTATTATAATGTTCGTTCCAAGAGCTTGCCTCAACAGAAAAAGATTGATGGGAAAAACACAAATGTCTTATCTCCTTTTTTGCACCGTCCGCACAGTCATAAAAAAAGTATTGCTGGATGACCGGGTTAAGCACGTTTTTTTAAAGTGCACCGTACCATGACCACGCATTGGTGTCAGATGTTGTAAGATGTCACTTCCTGTGATGAACTTGAAGAGGTCAGAGGGTGTGTGACAAAGGCACATTGACATTTAGCCTGTTCTGCTGGTTTTATTTGTTTTATTTATGTGCCCACTGACCTCTAATATCGCTGGCTCGTGGCAGACAGCCACACATATTTTAAAATAAAACTGCTAATTAAATGGTGACCCACCTAAAGCGAGTTACGTGGGAGCGAACACCGACACATCAGTCTGGAACCTAAACTGCAGCTTCTGTCCGAGCAGAAATACTGTGAGAAAGTGGAGCATTTTGAAATATAGCCTGGGAACCGAGTCGATGGCGGGAACAGGCCCACACGAGGGCACGCGGGCCCGCCTGCAGCAGGAAGTGCTGACGTCACACGGGTTGGGTCTAGATCACCCTTCATGGCAACGGAAATGGTTCTTTCGTAAAATGTTCATCCGCATGATGTAAGAATACTCAGCAACAGGGTAGACGTCTTGTTCATCAATCCATGTTTACAAAAACCTAGTTAAAGTGGATGTCAGACACACAATTTGTAAAAAAATGTGTTGCATGGGCCAAAAAGTTTCTTTTTTTTTAACGAGGACTTTTTATTTTCATTTTAGCAAAATACAAGCAGCACATAAAATGGCTAATACATGACTTTATACATAAATGTAGACTAGAGAACCACATATATAATTGTAATTTATTGTAACGCTTAGATTACGCTTCCCACCCCTCTGTAGGACGCTGAAACCCTTGTGTACGTGGGTAATACACTATACCGTGTGTAAGTGTGTGGGTCAACCGGTGTTGTCTTTGTTTTGATCCAGTGTGGGAAGTGTTTCCATGTCATGTGTGATGACCACCGAGGTATCGCATTATGGGACACATCGCTTAGCTGTGCGATGGATGCAGAAGTAAGAGACAAGCGAGCAGTGTATGGTTTTCAGTAAGCTGGCAGTTTTGAGCAGGTCTGCAGGTCCCTTGCGATATTTACATGATCTTAGTCAGGGCTTTAAGTGGGATGAAAAAACTGGGAGGGGTCTCTCAAAGGGGCGTGGCTTATGTAATTAAGGGCATAGCTTAAAAACACCTAAGCTAAAAATCTGTGCTTAGAATAGTGTGCCGCCTGACTGGTATTTTGCGGTTTCTATCATTGCATCCAGATATATAATACAACAATTAATGTTACACAAGCCAGGACTATTGGCTTTGGCAATGGTTGTTAGTTTCATAAGATAAATTAGCAACAACTGTGATTTAGTTGAATATAGTATTGAAAATGCTTTGGTTCTGAAATGATGAGACTGTGAAAGAACTAAAACGAGTCTCTTTGAAGTTACGTCAAAGGCAGTGAAGGGTTATACTGCCTGAGAGTTAAGACTATTTTTTTCACTATGATGGTGAGGGCAAAAATGGAGAGCCCCATAGGGTCCCGTCTCGGCACCTGCTTTTTAGAACTGCCAGTGCTGAGCACCGGCAGGACCCGGCCCACTTAAAGCCCAGTGGTGGCAGCTGGCATGGCTCGTGGGTGGGGGGGGGGTGAGGGGGTCGCGTGGGAGGGTAGTGGGGGTTGGCCCAAAAAAAAAAAAAACCATTAAAAAAAAAACATTTACCTTGCCGCCGGGTCCCGCGTCTCTGCTCCTGTTTTCCTCGTGGAACTTGAGGAACAGAAAGCACAGCAGCCCCCACTGACCAATCACAACGCTGCAATGCAGCGTTGTGATTGGTAAGCACCCAGGCTCCTCTGACCAATCACAATACTGCAATGCAGCGTTGTGATTGGTTTTGAGCGTCATGGTTCTGACGCTCGACCAGGGAAAGGGGCCTGGGCATGTTCTCCATGCAGGCTGTAATGCAGCCTTCATGGGGAATGGAGAAAGTGCGCATGACTGGTTTGGGCGGCCAGAGAGGGCCGATCAAACAGTCATTGTGCACTTAGGAGTGGGCAAACCACTCCTCCCCTGCCTTGCTCTGAGAGCAGAGCAGCCCCGCCTACCCGCCCGCCGGCAAAGCAGCTCGAAGCATAAAATGATAATAACGCAAAGTTATTATCAGTTTATGTTTCTACTACGCACTGCTTAAAAGCAGTGGGGCGATGCTCCTCCGCCATAGTGGAGGACCCGCCACTGTTAAAGCCCTGATCGTAGTCCACTTAGCTGCTTTCGGTCCATTCTGAGATATTTTGTTTGTATGTTTTGTTTAAAGTTTATGGTCCTGAGCAGGCATAGGTTAGAGAGAGGATTATGGTAGGTATCGGATATCCAAACAACCAAATCACCTGGTTCATCTCGTCTTGAAATTGAAATAGCACTGCCAGAAACCCTTATTAAGCTTTGTCGGGAAGCCTTGTGCAAGGATATTGCCCTCACAGTGATTACACAGAGGTCCATTCTGCGCAAACACTCCTTGCGTCCTCAGGCTCTGTCTGACTACCAATATTGCACTATATCCCTTTTGGCCAGGAGGACTACAACCCCCAACAGGAAGCCTGACTATGGTTAATCTTCCCAGTCAACCATGAGCCGCAAGAGGCAGGATCTTCGGTGAGAGGCCTACAGGCTGCCCCATCACCCCAGCCAACACAAACCTGTAGGTGGAAGACCGTGCCATGACTATTTTCCATAATCTGTTATGGAATAGTAGAACCCGTGGAGATATTCCAATTGAATGAGGTGCAAGCAAGCTGCGAGGCCTAATTTGCAGGGGGCTATTCTAACCTCAGATCATTCCTCATCCTCTAACAGGCCAATATCGCATTCACAGGAGATCGATTGGCAGCATTTATTGTCAGTGATCAATAATTGTGTAAAGTCCTATGCTTTCCCAGGGTTGCCATGGATGGATGTAGCATCTAGAGAATAATTTCTGGGAGTGATGTTAGATCAACTCTGTATTGAGCAGATGGGCAGAACTTAACATTTCCTACTTTCGAGATACCAATGAGGTCCCGTTTGTGGAATCCCTCTAGTTTTGTCACTTGCCTAAGCACTGTATCACGTCTTCCATGCTTCCTTGCTGTGCCAGCCAGTCCATCTTAAAGCTTTTTCTCCAACAATGCAAAAAAGCCTCTGTAGGCTTCAGAAGAGAAATGGTAAACTAGGAACCAAACAAAGTTTTGTAGGAGTGCCGATCTCTTGAACAAATTTAGTTTATCCCGAATCATTGGATCATCACTAACTTGCAGAGCGATTAATTTACAATCGATAGTTGCGAGGCTCAATAATATGTCAGCCATAACTCTGTCCACCTTCGTATTTGGACTTAATGTATTTCTCCCATGAGATTTGTGGTGACTTCCCCTCCCGTTTTAAATTGTGGTATATGGTCCTAATAGTGACATCGAATCGATCTGGGATGTCGTGAATAACCTTGAGTAATGTGAAAAGAGTCTGAGTAGGGACACAGTCTAGAAGGGTGCTAGATGACCAAGAGATGTTTTGGGAAAGGCATCTCAAGACCTAGGGTACTTCCACAAACTTGCTATAAGGGAGGCCAACTTAAGCTCCCGGCTTAACATCGAAGCTAATGAGATGTGCACCCCCAGGTACTTAATGCTATTAGTTAATAACCTCGACTGCGAGTCCCCAAAGATTTTCTTAGGAAATTACTATTCAATGTTGCTGATTTTGCAAAATATTGAGGCTCACTTGTTTTGATCCCATTTCATTCCTCTTGCTTCCACCACCTTCCACTTCCTGTATGTATCAGTCTAGCAGGTTCGTTTTCATCCCTGCTTTTGCCCTTTGTCACTGTTTTCCTATCTTTATCGTCCTCCTTTCTCCCTTTTCTGTGTTTTCTTCTATTGCTCAAAGTCAAACGAGTCAAAGTCTGATGGTGAAAAATAAGTCTTGGTCCCCCAAAGCACAAATCCTAAAAAAAGTATTGCTGGATGACTGGGTTAAGCACGTTTTTTTTAAGTGCACTGTACCATGATCACGCATTGGCGTCAGATGTTGTAAGATGTCACTTCCTGTGATGAACTTGAAGATGTCAGAGGGTGTGTGACACAGGCACATTGACATTTAGCCTGTTCTGCTGGTTTTATTTGTTTTATTTATGTGCCCACTGACCTCTAATATCGCTGGCTCGTAGTAGACAGCCACACATATTTTAAAATAAAACTGCTAATTAAATAGAGACCCCCTAAAGCGAGTTATGTGGGAGCGAACACTGACACATCAGTCTGGAACCTAAACTGCAGCTTCTGTCCGAGCAGAAATACTGTGAGATGGCATGGACACCGCATATTCAGTCACACCAGTGTCGTAGGGGTCTGGTGTGTGAATGGGAGGCAGAGTTAAATTAGCAGCGGTAGCACAAGAGGGTTACCTTACTGCTCACAATACTTACCCATTTTTGATATTCATAATGAGTGACGGTGAGGTCAAAGAACGACGAAAATACAGCTGTCAACAAAGGCCTGGCCTCTGCGCCAGCGTTCATGTTGGACTCCACGGAGATTCCTTTGCTGAGAAGGCTGGAGTAGTGCCCATGGGCAGGGTGAGTGTGATGTATCAGCCAAATACCTGGACACCAATAATAAAAATATTGAGTACCATACGCTTTAAGGAGATGAGTGGAATATTCGTTTTTATGAGCTGGGACTCGTCCTGAAGAATGCCTCAGCCTAATTAGCACTATAATCTAGGGCAGAAACATGTAGACTAAGGGTTTGCATTCCACAAGGTCTTTAGGATATTGGTTTTATCTATAGAGTAGGGATGTCAGAGAATAACCTGGTTAATTATACTCCACCCCCCTTTTAGTCACTTAGGTCCCTCACATACTACCTCAAGGGCGGCTGGCAGAGAACGGGGGTGGTGAAGCAGGAGGGTGGGGGAGTTTTGACAAAAAAACAAAGAACACTTACCTTTTGCTGGCCGCCGGCTCTCTTCAGCTCAGGTCCCTCCTGACGCTGCCGCCTCTCCTCACTCCCCTAAATCAATCACAACGCTGCAATGCAGCATTGTGATTGGCCTGAGCACCATAGTTCGGCGCTCAGACGGGGACAGGAAGCCTTTGCATGTTCCTCACCAGACTGTGTAATGCAGCCTGGAGGGGAACATGCAAAGTGCGTGTTAGACCCGGGATCCCTGGTTGGCTGAGGTAGGTACCTTAGGCCAAATAGGGACCCGCGTTTCCACGTCAGGGAAAGGAAGGACACCTTATGAGATAGCCCCCGCTCACCCCCTTGGTAGCTTGGCACGAGCAGCCAGGCTTATCTTCAAGGCCACTGTGTAAAGTATTTGCAACCACGCTCACAGCAACCCAATGATGACACCACAAATGGACTCCACACCAGTTTTATAAAAACGAGTATACATTTTATATAAAAAGATATACGATAAGACCACACAATATAAATCCAACATATGAGTATGTGTAATATTCCTCCTGGCTGGTTGTTAGGCCAGCCAGCCCTTGTAAGTTCTGGCGATATTAATGAGCACTTCCAAACATTCCACTGTAGTCCTAATACAATGTTATGCAGTTCGTAATGCTAGAATCAGGCACTTTGCAATGGAAAAATAATGCACTGCGTAACGCAACAATCAGGTAATTCGTTATGCAGAAATAATGCAATGCGTAATACACTAATCAGGTAGTTCGTTATGCAAAACAATGCAATGCGTCATACGACAATCAGGTAATTCGTTATGCAGAAACAATGCAATGCGTCATACGACAATCAGGTAATTCGTTATGCAGAAACAATGCAATGCGTAGTGCACTAATCAGGTAGTTCGTTATGCAAGAATAATGCAATGCGTAGTGCACTAATCAGGTAGTTCGTTATGCAGGAATAATGCAATGCGTAATACACTAATCAGGTAGTTCATTATGCAGAAATGATGCAATGTGTAATACGACAATCAGGTACTCCGTTATGCAGAAATAAGGTAATGCGTAATACACTCCAGCACCGATCACGGTGCCTTAGGCGGTCTCTCCGCCACTCGTGCTGACTCGCAGTCAGCCTCCGTCAACAGATGCCCCCAACACGGGTATGGAATAACAAAAAGTGCAGCTCCGCGCTCCGGCCCCGGTACTGCCACTCCCTTGGCCAGTACGGGCCGCGATACGAGCCGAAGCAGAGGCTCGCGCTGCCGAAATGAGAGTGAGGCCGAGAGCGTCTCCCTCCGAGCCCGCACCCCGCCCCAGGCGTCGACACACGTTACCTGGGGGGTGCAACCTCACTCTCCTCTCCTCTTCCAGCGACTTGGGCCTCCGATGCAATCTTTGTGTGAATTGTCAACGGCGGGCTCGGGCCGGCGGCTCAGCTCCTCCGGGGCTGCCGGTCTGGGCCGCTACTGCTACGCAGATCTCAGGCTGCCACAGGGCACACACACACAGCGTCGCCGAGACTCCCTTGAGCTTCGGGTGCACGATCACCGGGCACTCCTCACGAAGGTCTCAGGCTGCACGAAGAACACGCACACAGCGTCGCTGAGACTCACTTTAACTCTGGGTGCACGATAACAAGGCAATCCTCACAAAGGTCTCAGGCTGCACATAGCACACGCACACAGCGTCGCTGAGACTCACTTGGACTCCAGGTGCACGATAACAAGGCAATCCTCACGAAGGTCTCACGCTGCACAAAGCACACGCACACAGCGTCGTGGAGACTCACTTGGATTCCGGGTGCACGATAACAAGGTAATCCTCACGAAGGTCTCACGCTGCACAAAGCACACGCACACAGCGTCGTTGATCCTCGCTTGGACTCCAGGTGCCCACGATCACAGGGCACTTCTTACGAGGGTCTCAGGCTGCAACAAGCACACGCACACAGCATCGCTGAGACTCTCCTGGAAACTTTTGTGTTCCTGAGTTTCCGCAACAGGGAGCCAGCTCACCTCGGGCCCTTGGGGATAAGTTACTTCAGGACACAGCACAGCAAAGTCCTTTCAAGCAGGGGGACACAGCACACAGCAAAGACCCTTTAGCCTTTCCTTGGTTAAAACAGCAAACTGCAGGCCAGCCCCAGAACACACGGCAAGGGTCATTCCTTTCCTTCAGTCTCTTCAGTTGTTTCTTCCTTGGCAAAGGTTCCTCTTGACCACGAAGTAGCTCCAGTCTTGTTAAATCTTGATCAAGCCATTCTCCAAAGTTCAGGGGCTTCAGCTCTCATAGTTATACCCCTCAATGGCTTTGAAGTCTTTGTGTTCAGGGGGCACTGACCCCTGTTCAAACCAGTTCTGGGTGCCTTCCTGCCAGTGACACTTTATTCCTTTGATAGTGGGGGTCTGGATCCTCAATCACTCAGCAGGAGATGGGACAATTGTTTTATGGCAGCAACCCAGGCCTCTTCACCTCTAGGGGCTACTCCTCCCCCCTACACTCCAGATGCAGGTCAGCCTGTTGCTGTCTCACCTCCTCCCCTGGGTCAAGACATTCCCCAGATCCTATCACTTTCACATCCAGACAGTCAATCCACATCCAGACAGAGACACACAGAAATGTTAGAGCACAAACTCCCAGCCACATCTAAAAGAGTGGCTTCTGAACACACAATGCAAAAACCACCTTCATAAAAAGATGTGTTATTAGATTGTGAGTTCAGGCATACTAAACTTCACCTTTCCATCTTAAGCCTTTGGGAAGATAGGCTGGAAAACATGTTACACAGCCTCCCCATTTTATCCTATGGGCAAGATGGCCTTTCAACAGTGAAGAACGAAATGGAGATTATTTCACTGTCAGGACATGGTACACACCTTAGTACATGTCCTACCTTTCACATGCACTGCACCCTGCCCAGGGGGTACCTTGGACCTACCATAGGGGTGTCTGGTGTGCATAGAAAGGGAAGGGTAAGGTCTGGCAAGTGGGTGCACTTGTCAGAACACATGGCAGTTTAACAAACTGCGCGCAGGCACTGCCGTGGCAGGCCTGAGTTCCCTTTTCCAGGCTACTGGTGTGGGTGGCACAATTAGTGCTGCAGGCCCACTAGTAGCATTTGCATTACCAGCCCTGGCACACATAGTGCACTTTACTAGGGACTTTACTTGTAAGGCAAACATACCAATCATGGACAACCAATTACCATTACACTTTATACAGGGAGCACTTGCACTTTGACACGGATTAGCAGTGGCAAAGGCCCAGAGCATCTAAGTTGGCAACACTATGTCAGAAAAAAGGTCTAGGGGGAAAGCAAAATGTTTAGGGAACTGTAGCCAAAAAGGGCCAAGTCCTACACAACCCCCTCCCAGCCAAAAGCCAGGGTAGACCAATCAATTACCTTGATGGACTTCCCTGCTTAGGGCGATAGAACACGGACGCAGGCCCGCTACCACAGGGACACCCTCTGGTTCTATGCTTTCCTGACCCCAGGGGATTCTCTTGGTCACTACTCCCTGGGCCAACTATGCCGGTCCATGGGTACTTCCTGGCAGTTGGGGCCTCTCTAGGGGTGCTGGTCCCTTGCCAACCCCCACCTAGAGCGGTATCCCTGGAAGACCCATCAGTCAGGATAATGTTCCCAGTTATCCGGTCCTCCAGGTTAGCAGTGGGTTTACCCTGGTCACTCCTAGGGGACCTAGCTCTACTGGCTGGACACGGTCCCACGGGTTTTCCCACGGGGGGACACCTTCCTCCCTTAACCTTCCATTTAGATTTCTGTGCCTGCCATTTAAGAATGGCACCCACAAACTTCAGGACCGTGGGAGCTCTGGTGACAGACGCCCCACGCCCTCCTGATGCTAGGTGTTCTTCCTCGCACAGCTGGCAAGTAGGCGCTAGGCCTCCACCCTGGTGCTCCTCTAAGGAACCCTCCAGTCTCTGGGGTGGGGTGGTGAACCCCTGGGGATGCTGCTCACACTCCCTCTCTTTTGAGACAGGGCACTAGCCCGCATGCCCCCCCCCCACTACTCGGGGACCTAACGGTTCTACTTCGCCTCTCTTCCCTCTCTAGGGCCTTTTCAGGCCCTGGGACCCATGACCAGGGGTCCGGCTCTTGTGCCAGCTCCCAGGAATCAAAGAGCTCGCACCCTAACACGGGTTGGCGCAATCCTGGAAAACAATTACTGAGCCTAGGCTCCCTAGGGGTAAAGTTGAGCAACCCCTTCAAATCATTTGCCATGCTCACCAACACCCAATCATCCAGTGCACGCTTGTACTCATCCACACTTGGCACTGGCTGTACGCTGCCACCATTCAAACTGGACTCTGCCTGTTTAACCTTAATGTCCAGTTCCATCATGCTTAACTCATGAGCTAAGAGAATCTTTTTCTCTTCCAAGGCGAGAGCGTTCCTGCTCTCCTCTGCTCGCTTTTCACTTTCAATGAGCAGCTTCTTCTCTTCTGCTTGAGCTTTAAGTTTTAAAACCTCCAACTCATGCTCTCTGACCCTTTGGTTTTCCTCCAACTCCTCTGGTGAAAAACTCCTCCCTGAATGGCTACTACCAGCCCCTAAGGCTGGTCCCTCCACTGGCAAATCGTGTGGACCAAATCCATTCCCTGGGTCATCCTCATCCACCTCAACATCACCCGCCTCCTGAGCCCCTTTGGCTTCCCACCAGGCCCTCAAGGCCATTTGCAGCTCCTCCTTCTTGGCTCTACTTTTCATGGGACATCCCAAAGCTCTGCAGAATTGTCTCAATTGATCAACTTTGTAGGTAAGCAATGCCTCAATGTCGAACTCTAATTCTGCAGCCTCACTGGCTACTTGACTCCTCTGAGACATGATGTGTGGCTTAAAGGTTGCTCAAAAATAAAACCAACTAGAACCAACAAATCAAGAACACAATATGTGGTTGCGTCGTGGTCTGCTCTAAACTTATGATGTACACCAATTACTGTGAGTGAATTTGCAAATACACATTCAAATCTCACTCCGCTGACCACCAAATGTTAGACCCGGGATCCCTGGTTGGCTGAGGTAGGTACCTTAGGCCAAATAGGGACCTGCGTTTCCACGTCAGGGAAAGGAAGGACACCTTATGAGATAGCCCCCGCTCACCCCCTTGGTAGCTTGGCACGAGCAGCCAGGCTTATCTTCAAGGCCACTGTGTAAAGTATTTGCAACCACGCTCACAGCAACCCAATGATGACACCACAAATGGACTCCACACTCGTTTTATAAAAACGAGTATAAATTTTATATAAAAAGATATACGATAAGACCACACAATATAAATTCAACATATGAGTATGTGTAATATTCCTCCTGGCTGGTTGTTAGGCCAGCCAGCCCTTGTAAGTTCTGGCGATATTAATGAGCACTTCCAAACATTCCACTGTAGTCCTAATACAATGTTATGCAGTTCGTAATGCTAGAATCAGGCACTTTGCAATGGAAAAATAATGCACTGCGTAACGCAACAATCAGGTAATTCGTTATGCAGAAATAATGCAATGCGTAATACACTAATCAGGTAGTTCATTATGCAAAACAATGCAATGCGTCATACGACAGTCAGGTAATTCGTTATGCAGAAACAATGCAATGCGTCATACGACAATCAGGTAATTCGTTATGCAGAAACAATGCAATGCGTAGTGCACTAATCAGGTAGTTCGTTATGCAGGAATAATGCAATGCGTAATACACTAATCAGGTAGTTCGTTATGCAGGAATAATGCAATGCGTAATACACTAATCAGGTAGTTCGTTATGCAGAAATGATGCAATGTGTAATACGACAATCAGGTACTCCTTTATGCAGAAATAAGGTAATGCGTAATACATTCCAGCACCGATCACGGTGCCTTAGGCGGTCTCTCCGCCACTCGTGCTGACTCGCAGTCAGCCTCCGTCAACAGTTGCCCCCAATACGGGTATGGAATAACAAAAAGTGCAGCTCCGGCCCCGGTACTGCCACTCCCTTGGCCAGTACGGGCCGCGATACGAGCCGAAGCAGAGGCTCGCGCTGCCGAAATGAGAGAGAGGCCGAGAGCATCTCCCTCCGAGCCCGGACCACGCCCCAGGCGTCGACACACGTTACCTGGGGGGTGCGACCTCACTCTCCTCTCCTCTTCCAGCGACTTGGGCCTCCGATGCAATCTTTGTGAATTGGCAATGGCGAGCTCGGGCTGGCGGCTCAGCTCCTCCGGGGCTGCCGGTCCGGGCCGCTACTGCTACGAAGATCTCAGGCTGCCACAGGGCACACGCACACAGCGTCGCTGAGACTCCCTTGAGCTTCGGGTGCACGATCACCGGGTACTCCTCACGAAGGTCTCAGGCTGCACGAAGAACACGCACACAGCATCGCTGAGACTCACTTTAACTCCGGGTGCACGATAACAAGGCAATCCTCACAAAGGTCTCAGGCTGCACAAAGCACACGCACACAGCGTTGCTGAGACTCACTTGGACTCCAGGTGCACGATAACAGGGCAATCCTCACGAAGGTCTCACGCTGCACAAAGCACACGCACACAGCGTCGTGGAGACTCACTTGGATTCCGGGTGCACGATAACAAGGCAATCCTCACAAAGGTCTCACGCTGCACAAAGCACACGCACACAGCGTCGTTGATCCTCGCTTGGACTCCAGGTGCCCACGATCACAGGGCACTTCTTACGAGGGTCTCAGGCTGCAACAAGCACACGCACACAGCGTCGCTGAGACTCTCCTGGAAACTTTTGTGTTTCTGAGTTTCCGCAACAGGGAGCCAGCTCACCTCGGGCCATTGGGGATAAGTTACTTCAGGACACAGCACAGCAAAGTCCTTTCAAGCAGGGGGACACAGCACACAGCAAAGTCCCTTTAGCCTTTCCTTGGTTAAAACAGCAAACTGCAGGCCAGCCCACGAACACACAGCAAGGGTCAGTCCTTTCCTTCAGTCTCTTCAGTTGTTTCTTCCTTGGCAAAGGTTCCTCTTGACCACGAAGTAGCTCCAGTCTTGTTCAATCTTGATCAAGCCATTCTCCAAAGTTCAGGGGCTTCAGCTCTCATAGTTATACCCCTCAATGGCTTTGAAGTCTTTGTGTTCAGGGGGGCACTGACCCCTGTTCAAACCAGTTCTGGGTGCCTCCCTGCCAGTGACACTTTATTCCTTTGATAGTGGCGGTCTGGATCCTCAATCACTCAGCAGGAGATTGGACAATTGTTTTATGGCAGCAACCCAGGCCTCTTCACCTCTAGGGGCTACTCCTCCCCCCTACACTCCAGATGCAGGTCAGCCTGTTGCTGTCTCACCTCCTCCCCTGGGTCAAGACATTCCCCAGATCCTATCACTTTCAAATCCAGACAGTCAATCCACATCCAGGCAGAGACACACAGAAATGTTAGAGCACAAAAACCCAGCCACTTCTAAAAGAGTGGCTTCTAAATACACAATGCAAAACCACCTTCATAAAAAGATGTGTTATTACATTGTGAGTTCAGGCATACTAAACTTCACCTTTCCATCTTAAGCCTTTGGGAAGATAGGCTGGAAAACATATTACACAGCCTCCCCATTTTATCCTATGGGCAATATGGCCTTTCAACAGTGAAAAACGAAATGGAGATTATTTCACTGTCAGGACATGGTACACACCTTAGTACATGTCCTACCTTTCACGTGCACTACACCCTGCCCAGGGGGTACCTTGGACCTACCATAGAGGTGTCTGATGTGCATAGAAAGGGAAGGGTAAGGTCTGGCAAGTGGGTGCACTTGTCAGAACAACATGGCAGTTTAACAAACTGCGCGCAGGCACTGCAGTGGCAGGCCTGAGTTCCCTTTTCAAGGCTACTGGTGTGGGTGGCACAATTAGTGCTGCAGGCCCACTATTAGCATTTGCATTACCAGCCCTGGCACACATAGTGCACTTTTACTAGGGACTTTACTAGTAAGGCAAACATACCAGTCATGGACAACCAATTACCATTACACTTTATACAGGGAGCACTCGCACTTTGACACTGATTAGCAGTGGCAAAGGCCCAGAGCATCTAAGTTGGCAACACTATGTCAGAAAAAAGGTCTAGGGGGAAAGCAAAAAGTTTAGGCAACTTTAGCCAAAAAGGACCAAGTCCTACACAGCGCATGACTGTTTGGCCGGCCCAAGACGGCCGGCCAAGCAGTCATGCCCACTTGGAGTGGGCAAACCACTTCTCCCCCATGCCACCAGCCCCGCACCACCCTAATCCAGCCCTGTAGCAAAAAATAAAACGATAATAACAAGGTTATTATCATTTTATTTTTCCTTTCTCCTGCTCAGAGAGCAGTGGGGAAACGCTTCTCCGCCTTAGAGGAGGAGCCGCCCCTGTACTACCTTACTATTTGGGAGGTATACACTAACGCAGTTTGAGAAACATTCCTGGCAATCTGTAACCTAGTAGCAAAATAAAACAGATCAACCTCTCTCAGAGCTCCTGTGGGAGCCACCATGGACTTCAACGAGAAGCATGTTAAGGAGGAACCCGATGATGAAGCATACACTGTAGTGGGTGAGGGTCACCATCCTTTTTAGGAAATAACCCAACTCAGAAAGTAAAAAATGAATCCTTCCACTCATCTCCTTACAGTGGATTGTACTCCCTGTTTTTACTATTGGTGTCCAGACATTTGGTTGATGCATGTACTACTGCTGGATGGATACCATCGACATCCTGTAATTTGCCTGATAGCCTCTTGGTTGAGTGCGGGTGATTTTATGAACAGATTTTTACTAGTTTAGGGTGAGTTTGTTGTCAGTCCTTCGAAAGCTCTACTCATCGCTGTAGGAGCTCAGAGGCGCAGTATTTTTACTTGCAATAGACGCCATTGTTTAGGTCTAGCCTAACTTGAAGACATTCCCCCATTCTGATCTTTAGATGTATCATGCAAGACAGAGCGAGCTGGGATCACCCATGATCCTGCCGTACTCTTTCTGGCCTGCCCCTTGACGTCCTCTGTTCTCTGAAATGACCATCTGGAGGCTGAAGTGCTTTACAAAAACAAATAAAAATAAAAGTA
This sequence comes from Calotriton arnoldi, assembly GCA_963921515.1. NCBI lineage: Eukaryota > Metazoa > Chordata > Amphibia > Caudata > Salamandridae > Calotriton > Calotriton arnoldi. The sequence goes on from CAWUFW010003013.1 coordinate 1,721,436, forward strand.
AAATAGGAATCTGGACATAATCCTTCATCCACACAGAACATGACGTTTGTTCTTTTGCGCAGTAGGCCATCTCCGCAGCCGCCTAAGGCACTTTCATGTGTGACTTAGTATATATGCTCGCATATGTATGTGCAAGCATATAGTCCTCATTTTATTAGTACCTTTTCTGTGTATTATAAAGAAAAATCTTGTCCTTATAAAAAAAAGAATCAGCCTCTCCATAGTGGCGGAACATAAAATCATATAGTCCCACGATGAATGTTGGGCCCGATTCACAGAACTAACTTAAGACAAAATCCTAAACTTACTACCATTTTGGTATTCACATAAGGCACTTACTCATTTTGGTATTCACAGAAGGCACTTACTTATTTTGGTATTCACAGAAGGCACTTACTCATTTTGGAATTCACAGAAAGCACTTACTCATCAATGAGTAAGTGCCTTCTGTGAATACCAAAATGAGTAAGTGCCTTCTGTGAATACCAAAATGAGTAAGTGCCTTCTGTGAATACCAAAATGGTAGTAAGTTTAGGATTTTGTCTTAAGTTAGTTCTGTGAATCGGGCCCGTTGTGTGCGGCCTATGAGACTACCTTATCTCTCAGATATTTATATGCCTTAGACTAAATGGGGCCTCATGAAAGATGGGAGCCCCTTTGCTCCACAGGGCGAAAGGGGCCTATGTTACGCCCCTTCCTCGCCTGTTATAAATGTGCAATTGTTTTTACTGCTAGAATTTTTTTCTTCATACAGAACTTAAAAGTCTCCCCATCACATTAATATTGTTCAGGCCCACGTTATGAGTGACCCGTTAAAATCCCAGTTATTTCCGAACCCAGAATTAGCATTACCGTGGTTTTCGGTAATTCTGGTGTCGGGAATATAACAGTAATTGTGAGATTTTGGGGATTAATTGCAGGAATCTGCGTTTGTATACGGAGATTTTCGGCTGCTTTGGCACACAACTTACAGGGCCGGACTGGCCGTGGTGGGCATCTGGCGTTTCCCCGGGAGGCTGGAAGGGTGGTAACTGGTTTTACAGCCATGGGGGCCGGTTTTGCAGCAGTGCTGCAATACCGGCCGCTAGTAACTAAAGCAGTCCGCCAAAATTGCTAGGGCTGCTTTGGGTTCCCAGTCTGGCCCTGATAACTTACAATTCTATTAACAGCAGGGCCGGACAGGCCGTAGCGGGCACCGGGCGTTTCCCCGGTGGGCCGCTAGGGTGGGGGCCGGTTTTGGGCCCCTGGGGGGCCGGTTTTGTTACTGGGGGTCGGCAATATCGGCCCCCTGTAACAAAATCGGCCGAAACCGGTGCTCGCAAACTGCTCGGCTGCACCCCCCTCACCCCAGGGGGGGCCGGCCGAGCAGTTTGCCAGGGCCGGTTTCGGTTGCCAGTCCGGCCCTGATTAACAGGCCCCATCGAAATTTACAGGCTACTCATAATGCGAGCCTCATGGATATGGGTGGCTGGAGAAAGAGTCTCACCTTATTAAGGTTAGAGTACAGTAGATACAAGGGCAACGGCTGCCAGGTCACTATGCCAACTGTTTCAAGCTCAAAATGCCCACCACATATGCTTCCTGAGAAAGAATGTAGTTGTAGTATAAATACAACTCTAGCATATCAGAGATTGTTCTCAGAAACCCAGCCACGCCCTATTGGATTGCCATGTCAAGCCTGATTTTATGAGTGCCAAATTGTGCATCACTTTGAAAGCGTTCCATCTTTCAGGTCCTGCCTATTTGGCTGAAATTGCCACTGTTTACCTCTCCATCTGCTGAGATTTACTAATGCCCGCCTGCTACCTATTCCTAAGTTTTGCCTTGCTCTTTTAGGTGGGCGATTCCTTTGCAGTTCTTGCTGTTCAATATTGGAATCGACTTCTTTTTCATCTAAGACCTCAAGACAAGCTTTTGCTTTCAGAAAATATTTGAAGCATCTGCTTTTTTATGTCTCTCCTGCGATAGCGCATTCGTTGCATGCACTATCACTTGCAAGAAATATTATATACAACAAGGGGCTTGCAGCCCGCCTATTGCTTAACATTCGTTGGCTTCATTGTCACTCTTATGTGCTACCATCTAATTGGCCAGCGTGTGCTGGCTTCACATTCTCTTCTTCCGGCTGGAGCATGGACCAAGCACTGATTGCTTCAGCTTGATTGCTGTCCTTGCGCTGATTGCACTGTGATTGAGGTAATACTTTTCTTTTTTCTTCTTCCCGGTCATCCTGTTGAACCTCTTACCATTTGTAGCTATGTTTTACTATGCCACACACACTACAAAGAAGCCCTTTACTCCTTTGAAATGGATGTATATTGTGACAACATATCTGCTTTTATTGTAACAACAGATGTTATCTGCTTCCAAATGTATTTCCACTACAACATTGGCGCAATTGCTTTCTTTATGTGAAGATTTCTTTACAAATATCCTATTTTTTTTATTTTTCAGGCATGGGGAGATTAACTGATTTGCTCAGAATCACAGGATTGTTGTGCTGAGACCTAACAAGCATTGGCAAAACCAAACCGGTCTCTCTTTGAGACTATTGGCTGTCATTGCCTTTTGTACATGATGTACAGCATGGGCATTGCCGACTTTGGCAAATATTTGTAGGCATGCTTTTTCGCAATGTGGATGCTGTGCAGCACGGCAAAATATAATAATAAAAAATGGACTGTGATGCATCCAGCGCTAATGCACTTTTAGAGAAAAAAGCTAATTTGCCCTGGCTGCTTCATAGTGCTTTTTAATTTTAACTGCAAAGTAAAGCATCCACGCTGCTGTGCCGCATGGCTACAAAAAATTGCCAAAGCCAGTAGCTCTCATAGGCGAGACCTATTGGCTTTTGCTATTGGTTGTTACTTGTTAGTCCAGTTGCTGCAGCTGTTCAGTCCTTCAGTTTTATTCGTCTCTTTAGCACTAGGACATCTTTTAGGGAGTTGCATGCTCTACAAATCACAAACTGAATCAAGTCAACATGAAAACAGGCATGATGTTAAAGGGAACCCTGTGAAAGGAATTGAAAGTCTATGTGGTAGCATACAAGGTTCTGTTTGTCAACAGCTGAATGGAGGCCAGGAGAAATGCTTCTGGGGCATGGGACCACACCCCAAACACCGCCCCTGTGATGTCAGAGGCTCTTCTGACACCCTGCAAGTAGTGGGAGAAGTGTTAGAAAGGCAAGAACAGAGTAGAGCTAGTACTCGAATCACAATAATTTTGTAGTTCAATATTTAAAACTCAATATTCTCGTGGAAAACTGCAATATGTGGTATGCAGCGCTTTACAAAAACGAAACTAAAATAAATAAATATATTTAGTAACTCATCACAAACAGTGCCCCTTTGAGGACTGGTACTTTGCCCACCCATCCAGAACAATTGCGCTGGACCCACCATGATTAGCATAAAAGAACTATCCCATACTAAAAACTATGCTAAACATTCTTTGATTAAAGACAGTTGTTAGCTTTTCCCCCCTCTTTCTCTCTCACATTGAAGGAAACGGACACACAAACAGAGCCCCACCCCATAACAATATTATGTGGTAGTGGAGTGAAGCACAACTCGGAGATGTGTTGGAGGTCTTAGGTGATGAGAATCTGATTTTCAAGACATGAATTTCAAATACTATTTTTGAAACTCTTTCCTTGTCAGTAGCTCGGGGACAGGAGGAAGGAGAAAGCCTCGTTTTGGAATGCCGCCCTCCCCCGTCTCTGCGGTCCCAGGACATCTTGTACTTGAGGGCCTGGCACCCACCGCATCTCTTGGGGAAAATACGTGACGAGGACTTTTCCCTTGGACTGTAAACTCTAAAAAAAAAAAAAAAGTGCCTGTGTCACGTCTGACTCAGACTTTGATTTGCTGCCATTAAATAGATATTCCAGAGATGTTATCTTCACCATTTGAGAATGTGGATCCGGGCTCCTCGAATGAGATCACATGGAGGGAGGAAGGTCCGGCTTGTGTGACTGTCATTCTTTAGCAATAAAAGGGCACAAGGGACGTCGGACGGGAGAGAAGCAGCTGTGATTTAGACCACTAAGTTTTTACTGGCGAATAATGAGTGAAACCTTAAATAGGGGAGATTTCTCAGTTTGATCAAAAAGAAATCTTTTGCATGAGACAGAGCATTATATACAAATCTTTCCTTTATTCAGAGTCAGATTAACTTGATTCTGGCGTGGGAATATGGTCAAATTTTCACAATGTACAAGCTATGTGAACTAGAATGTTCTTAATCTTCTGAAACTCAGCCAGAGAGGAATCAGGAATTCCAACATGAAGCATGTTACAGAAGTCGAGCATACAAAAGATTACAGGTCACAACCACTGGACCGTGCAGAGGAGGAGGCAAAAATGGAACAATTTTTACCAGTAGTTTTAGTAAGTGGAAACAGAACTAAGGAATTATTTTTTGTGCTGAAAGCCATAAATGTTTGTAGATTAGACTCCTAAGGACTCCACCTTGGCAGTGGGCGAAGGTGGCGTTTCCATGGACTTCAGCCTTAGTGAGTGGTTCATGCCATTGGTCCTTCTGGTTGACACAAATCGAAACCTCAGATTTGTTGACGTTCAGCTTCAAAAAATTATTCAACATCCATTGCTCCACCTTTTGAAGATCGGCATTAAATTAGTCACAAATTGTTGGAGTGAATTAATCAAATGTTAAGTTGCATATTATCTGCATAAGAAATACCCATACATCCATAAGACCCAATCAGGGAGATGAGCCGACGAACATAAGCATTAAAAAGCATTGGTGATAGTGGAGATCCATGAAGAACACCACATGTGAGCGTAAATGAAAATGAGCGACATATGCGTAAAAAGACCGATTGAGAGTGGGCAGGGAAAAAGGACAAAAACAGGGCAAGAGCTGAGCCCTTGATACCAATGTCTGCAAGTTGTTTCAGCAAAATGGAATGGTTCACCATGACAAAGGCCGCTGACAAGTTAAGCAACTCAAGAGTGGCTCAATCACCTTGTTCGCAGATGGCCCTAAACTCAGTGCTTAAAGCAGGGAGGAAACCTAATTACCAAGGGTCAAGATGATAATAGTCTTATACCTGTTGGGAATGTTGCTACCGTACCCATTCCCCGTTGCTCCCCCTGTGTTGACTTTTCCCCAACCAGCACCCACAACCAAACCTCCATTGTCTCTTCACCTGTCCCGTTGCTGTCTATTAAAAACAAGCATTGGCAAAGCCAATAGGTCTCGCCTTTGGGACCTTGTAAGCAAAAAAAAAAACTGAAGTGTAAGACTTCACGTTTACATTTACTGCATCCTAAATACGAAGTAAATGTAAAGTGAAGTCTTAAACTTCAATTTTTTTTTTTACTTACAAGGTCCCAAAGGCGAGACCTATTGGCTATGCCAATGCTTGTTTAGTTTAATCGTGTGGTTTAGCTTCTGAAATGGGGGTTTACAGAGCCCTTCTCGGGTAACTAAAAAGCAAGCAAGAAGGTCTCAACATTTCTGTAGCAGGACCCAGACAAAAAGATTAGGAGAGGTCACCGTGCCAGCGAATTCTGGTATGAGGGCGAGGATATGAGAAGGAAAAAGGAGGTTACATAAAAAAGATGAAAGGAAAACAGATGTAAAAATGTGACGACGGGAAGAGGTCATCTGCTTTAGAGCTAGGAGACCCGAATCAATCCTACTAGATTCACTGTTCCGCCCCTTACTAATACTTATCCGAATGTTCAGTTCGCACAGACCACATTACTCATCTGTGTAACCTGATTGTTGAAAGTTCTAACCAAAGCATTTTGCTGCCTCAGCTGTTTATACTTCTGAAGTCGATGAAATGAAGACCACTGTAAATAGGGGCATAAAAATATAATTTGAAACTCCTTTATGTTAACAATCTACATTTTACATACTAGTAAAACGTTCGGAAAAACTGATTAATGATTTCTCTGCCCCGTGTTTTCTCATCTGTGTCCTGGGATGGCGTGTTCTCAGTATGAGAACATAGCAGCCTCCAAAGTAATGGAGCTTAAAATGTATTTTCTGTCATTGCACGATTTTTGTGTAAAACAAAAGTGAAAGCTGGGAATCTATACAGAGAAAGAAAGAACAAAAAGGGGTCTTACACAGTCAAGAAAAAGACTGAAGAAGAAACAACGTGGCGCACAGTTCACTCAGCCTATATGTTTTCCCACATGGAGCCCCTGATAAATCTAAAGAGTTGCTTTCATTTTACGCCTCTTTTCCAAGGAGCCATCTCACGACCCCTAGAAATTCCCCTTCCTGCAATCATTGGCAATGGATAACACAGACATCCGCACTTTCCGAAAGACTTAGATGAAACCCATGTGGGGTGAGGCGCAGCAGAATCTTGAAGAATCACAGGCGCCAGACTCGGCAAAATGACTAGAGCGCATCCTCATGTTACACAGAACTGAAGTGGGGATATACGGCTGACATCTCTCACTTTTCACAGTTATTGCAAACAATTCCGAACGAGTTCCCAGAATAAATTCTGTTTGCTGTTCTTTTCCACCGACGTTCGGAAGTGTGGGGAAGAGGCACACTTTGCTGGAAACTGCACTGTTTCTGAAGACATAATTTATTTTCCACATGGTCAGCCTCACATTGTGAGGGATTAAGGTATGGCGGAAGGGCTGCTGACAGCAGTGCCGGATGTCTTGTTATCCACTTCTAGCTCATCAATTGCAACAGGGTTCCCATATTTTTCGAAATAGTGAGTGCTTCCAAATGGGCTACATAACAATACTTTAAAAAGCCCGGGAGTGGTGCGCACGCACGCGCGCTTGTGCCCGCCGCTGCAGGCGAAAAACCAGCGCGACCAGCGCTGACCGCCATCTGTTTCCAATTAACGCGAGAGCGGGCGCGATAATTGGAAACAGATGGCGCTGATGCTCGCTCCCGAGCACCCTAGGCCAGGGGAGAAAGAAGGCGGGACATGCACCCGCCTTGGGCCAATTGCGTGCTGTCTTTCTTAGAAAGACGCACGCAAAGGCCAATCGCGGGTTAATAAAAAAAAAAGCACACGCACAAGCGTGTGTTCAGAGTTGAAAAGCCCTTACTAAATGCCTCGCAGAGCAGCGCATGCGCGCTGGCTCAGGCGAGACCTAAAAAGGGATGGCTGCCACCATTTGCTGCTAGACCGCTCAATTTTGCATATGTACCTTAATTTTTTATTTTTTTATTTTCTGCTCCAGGTGGCACCTGCCATCTAGGAACAGGTAAGTATAAAAAAATAAACAAAGCGGTAGCCACATCATGCCATATATACATGAATGTCATCATACTGAGCTGCTGTTGCCTTCACGCTCTTTAATTTTCTTTTTTGGACGATGGTGCACTGTATCAGCTAAGAGCATTCACAAAGCCATAATGTCTTTCAGATGAGAGCTATTAGCTTTGCCAGCGCTTGCTACGTCAATACTTTTGTGATGAGGACACACTGGTTGGCTCAGGAAGAATCCACATATGTGTAATAGATATTTCAGACTATTCCAGTTAGTTGAGACAAGTTCAGACGCACACAAAGGCAACTGGGTTTGTCTCATCATAATGTGGCAGGCACTCTCAGCCTGTATCTGGTTTCAAGAATATGTTGGTATTTTAGACTACACCTATAGATCCCATCGCTGAGTATAAAACACTCAATGACTGCCTTACTAGCTGGTCCCAGGAGTGATGGAGGATGTCTTCATCGCCAGAACCTAGTTTCCAGCCTCGCTTTATGCAGTACATGGAGATACTTATCGGAGATAAGAAGCTATCAGGCCATTGTGGTCCTCATGGTAATGCTTATTGCTTCTTATTCTGTTTTGTTATGTTATAACGGGCGTAATATGAATGGCAGAGTATTAGCAGGGGCAAATAGCATTTAAGTCTAATATTGGATGTGTTTTTGCACCCAATTATTACCCATGCATTAAATTATGTAGGATAACATACACATATCGGTCTAGTGCGTATTTTGCCCACAACCTTCCCTCTAGCACACTGTTTTGCATGGGCAATTACCACAATGTCACCACGGAAACTGCTGGCTAAGTTCTCAACCTCCACGCGTCAAACGTTACTGCTCTTGCCCCAATTACCCACTGTGTCATTCCATTAATATTGACCCTCACCAAATTATAATAATAACCATCCTCCCCCCAACCCAGTGGAGCGGATCGCAGAAAGCACTGTGCTCTTGTAGTCCCCCCTCCTAGGTTGACGCAGTTGTCTGGCTGTGGTGTTCCGCACTCGTTGAAGAAGTGAGGATGGCTACGAATTTATTGTTGGAAGAGGGCTGTAGAAAGGCAAGACATGCTCAAGCAAAAGCATTATTCACAGGAAACCAGAACAGGGGAAACTAATTTCTAGCCACAGTCTTATAATAAAGAAAGAACACAACAGAGGACTGATAGTGGAATCCACTGATAGTCTGCCATCTAGAATGGTTCACAAATTTTGCAGAGAGGGTGAAGGCCACAAGCAGGAGGTCATTCCATCAGGTCTGACATGGCAGTCCAACGAGGGAGGCTGGGTTCATGCAAACCATCCCTGATATACTAGAATTATATTTCTGACCATGAAAGAAAGACCATTTGTGATTATTACATGAGCCGTGATAACTGCACACCCTTCAAATAGCAAGACCGCTGCATGTTCTGATATCCGGATCTTGGACTGGTGGAGGGAATATAGAAATACAGCGGATATTGCATGTGTTCCCCCATTCCGAGGTGTGCAAACTCTGAATGTGGAGTGTTCGCTTGCACAATTTGTGCCTAGCTTTCCCTGGCAAAATTATGAATCAAACACCTATAGGAACCGTAATTAGCACAAACTTCAGGATCCTGAACAGGAATGAAAACAGGAGTCCTACCTGTATATAGTGTCACGCATATGTCACTCCAAAATTAACTAGTGCATGGTGTCGGCATTCATAAAGAACTTGACCCTGAATGTGTTAGTAAGGATCCCTGAGGGCAAACACCCCCAGCCCGCATGTCAAAGTTCTAGGTGAGGACAGAAACATTTCTCCTGGCTGGGAATAATTTACTGTGCTTTACAGGTTTTAATCATCTACAGGAAACTGAACTTGTATTGCCTAAATCTCACCCAATGTCAAGCGGTATACCCCCACAAACATTGCCTCAACTACATTGTGAGGCATTACCTCATCTCTAGAAAGTTAGTTAAGGTAAATTATTGGAAGACTTATTATAAATTTAAAATGGGGTGATCAGGTGAGCCCCTCGTCCCACCAAACTATGTGCTGACCCTCAATGAAGCTTCTGGAGCACCTTCTATAACCTCTATGGGAAAATCATGAGAAAACTGTTTTCTCTCAAACATGAGTTTTGAAATTCCAGCAGAAGGCATTTTCACAGAGTAAAATCACCTTAACAACAAATGATTTATATTGTAACAAAATCTGTTATCACCCTTTATACGTTCTCGTTTTTTATGACCCTTAAAACTTGCCATTCACTACAATGCATTTCAGTGGGGTGCTATCATGTATATTGATCCCAAGATGGCTGCCATCACTTTCTGGTTGAAGTGCTGACAGCCAATCAGATCTCAACATGGGATCTGTGCTTAGGTTCTGCCCACATATCCTTATTTGCTTTCCCTTGAATTTCTCAACAACTACTGAACGGATTTACACTGGATAACTGAAACCATGATCTGCGAACCAAAATTTACCTTCCTGCCAAATTTGGTGTAATTTCGTCCAGCTGTTCGGACTGTAGTCGTGTTCAAAGCTCCTATGGGAACTAACATTTACCATTGTATTTTTCTCGATCCCGCTTGACGGATCACCCGGAAACTTTCCATGCACAACAACTCTCTCTATGACACTTATTTTGGAAAATTTCGTGAAGATTCGTCAAATGGCGCCAAAGATATAGGCAAGTCAAAAAACGCTTTTTCTATAGAAACATGATCCTAACTATAACTACATACTGGCGCCTGCCACTAGGTAATAAATATATTACCTAGTGGTGGTCGCCCCTAGGTAGTTATAGTTAGGTCTGCTTTTCCATAGAAGGAGCATTTTTTGGTTTGCTAATAACTTTGGCCCCGCTTGATGAATCTTCACAAAACTTTAAGCAAAAAAAGTTAATCTACCTTAGCTATTTCCTGAAAAGTTTCATGGTGATCCGTCAAGCGGGGCAGAGAAAAAGGGGGGGGGGGGTTCCAAAACACAAAATCCCCATGCATTTTCCATAGACTTCTTTAGACAAGGCTACAGCAAAAACTTCAGAATGGAATTACACCAAATTTGTCAGGAAGCTAGTTCTAGGTCCACAGATTGTGTTTTTTGTGATTTGGTGTAAATCTGTTCAGTAGTTTTTGAGAAATGTAGAGTTAAAAATAATTGTATATATAGGAAGTTGGGTCCGCGAAAGCCTAGAGAGACTCACAGGAGCGCCAATTTGAAACTAGAGCATTCTGATTGACCCAGGTGGATATAGTTCCCTTGGGCCATCTCACTCCTGCGGGAGTCAGACTCCCGCGAGAGCTCTGATTGGCTGCCAACAACATGAGAATAATGTTACTAGCAGTCATTACAAAACTTTGGGACTTAGACTCCTGTCGGAAAAATTATAATATAAGTGGCCAGGGTTAGGATACCCTGACCCCCTAGGCCCCATAGAGGAGACCCAGAGGGACCCCCCGGCCAAAAACAAAATGCAGCAATCCTACAAGAAAAAGAACAAAATGGCGGGCGGGCCGCATTTGTTTACTATAAGCCCCGGGGCTGTATTCATAAAGAGGAGGGAGGCTGCATGGCTCCCCTCTCCGAGCCTTCAGAGGCCCCAGGGCCTCCATCATTTTTAGGGGGAGGGGGATATGTGGCTCCCGTTCCCAAGCTGACTTGGGCCCAGGGGTTCCCTTCCACGTGGACCCGGCATCATTTTTAGGGGAAGGGGCACACAGCCCCCTCCCCAGGCCTATTTAGGCCCTATGGATCCCATCCCCGGGGCCCGGTGTTATTTTTATGGGGAGGGGAGCATGCAGCACCACTCCCTATGCTGATTTCAGCCCCAGGCACCCCATACCATGGACCCCTGCACAGTAAAAGGTGCCCACCCAGAGCACCCACCATAGTTTCGATGGGGGCACAGGAGGGAGCCCCAAGGCCCCCGCGGCCCCAGCTGGCTCCCCACATGCAGCGGGAGCCCTCATTGTTCCCGCCTGGAGGGAGCAGCTACTAATACTGCTCCCTGCTGGCGTGAGCAATTAGTTGATCTGTTTTCCAGCCCGCTGTGGGCAGGTAAACAGATCAAAAGTCCACTCCCAACGGGCAGGAGCATTTTTGAATCTCCCACACACTGGGAAATTTGGTGTTTGCCCTCGCTTGACGGGTGTTTTGAAAACGCTCCCACCAACTGAGAGCAAACACAGGTGCCCCCCTCTCCCTAATAATAACACCGGGACCCTGGGATAAGGTCCGGGGAAAAAATTCTCATCCACCTCAGCTTTTTCCTGTTTCGGGGTGATCTGTCAATCAGGGGCTGAGAAAAAGGGCAGATCCCAAAACATGTTTTCACATGCAATTTGCTATAGGAAAATTGAACAGCGATACCGCAAAAACGGTGGAACGGAATTACACGAAATTTGGCAGAAAGCTAGGTCTTCATTCAGAAAAATTGTTTTTTGGCATTCGGTGCAAATTTGTTCAGTAGTTTTTGAGAAATTAAGTTTCAACATTTATGTTGATATCACATCGTAGAAATTCGCAGACCCGACAGATCTAAACATAAGATCTGATTGGCTGCCAGCACATCAGCAAAGATGTAGCTGTAGCCATTTTAGGACTCAGGGACACAGTCCTCTGTCTTGAATTTTTCTTTTTTAAACATATACAGGGCAGGGTAGGGATACCCTGCCCGCCCTAGGGCTGGTGAGGGAGGTTCCATGGGGACCCGTTTGGATGCAAAAATGTAATATATTTAACGGGACCCCATCTCCCAGGACTATTTTCAAAGTTGGGGGGAGGGGGGGTGCAGCCTCCTTCCCTGACCTTTAAGGAGGCCCCAGGGATCACATCCCCAATAAACCTTTACTTATGGGGAGGCAGACATGCAGGCCCCCTCAACTAGCCACAGAAAGGCCTCTGCCCCCCTCACCTGTCCGGGGCCAACTTAGTAATTTTGGGGAGAGGAGTGCTTCAGGTCCTCATTCCTGAGCCATAAGAGGGCCCCAGGAACCCTATTCTGACTTGTTCCCTGTCCAGGATAGAGTGGGCAGAGAATTTAAACCATGCACTTTCCCGGGCAGGGAACACTGTTATGCTATCACCTGGTGGGAACAGAGAAAAAAGCTGCTCCTGCCCGGGTGGAAGTAAGTCATCAGAGCCGGCTCCTGCTAGCACCCTGAATGAGTGCTGGCTGGGGAGCCGGCAGGGTCTGTGGGGACCATGAGCCTTCCCAGATGGCTGCCGACAATGGGCATGCTGTGGGCCCTTCTTTCTTCTAATTTTTTAGGTGCCCCAGGTGGATGCCTACCATGGATGAGTCCTGGCTGGGGAGCAAGGGCCACAGGGGCCACGGGGTATCTCCATCGGTCCCTAAAATTTACTAAATGTGTGGGTGCCCTAGGTGGCACCGGGGCATCCAATGTAAAATAATGTCTGGCTCCCACCAGCATCGAGTATGTGTGCTGCCTGGGGAGCTAGCAGGGGTCCGTGGGGGACTTGGGTCTCCCCCACCACCCCAAAGTGAATATAAGGTGTGGGTGACCCAGGTGGGTCCAGGAAAATAAAAAAAAAAACAACTAAGTATAATTAAGGAATAATAAATGGACAGCAGGAACAGTTCATTTATTTTTCACTGCTCCGAGCAAGGAGCATCCTATTATGCTATTAAAAGGCTTTTTAGTTGTATTTTTGTATCATGGTGGTGCCCCTCGAAGTGGCAGGAGCACCACCAAGCACTTTTGTAATATTGTGGAGGGGTGAAAGGAGCACAGCAAACCCCCAGCAACATTTTCAAAAAAATCGCAGTCTCCTGGGGTATTGACACCATGACCGCAAGAGAGCCTAGCATAATTTCTAAAGCACTCTGAGCTAGAGGTGTATGCTCTTCAGCTACAGTGCAGAGAGTCCCCTGTAGCTGGTTCTATGGCTGCATTTTGTGACCTGAAAAATGGGGAAAAAAGGCTCAAAGACATGTTTATGTTTGTTTAAAAAATGCTTTATTTAAAATAGTTTGTGACAATAAGACTCATTAAACATTGCAATGTGTGTATTTCTTAAATATACATTTGATTATAATTACCAGTGACTTTTATAAGTTTTATGTTACATGCTTTATATCTGTTAATATGATCACCTTCTGATAAAGCAAATAGGATATATATTTAAATAAAAGAGAGTTGTTCGCAGGGCCCGGCCGTGCACAACAGGCAGTTTGGCACCCAGTCCTATATTGTGCATGGCCTAACAGAGCCACTGAAATTTACCATTTATAGTTATCTCAAGTAACTATGACCCGTGCCGTAAAGTAACTATAACTCGTACCCTTGCTATGCACTGCTAATTACCTAGGATAATATATCACTCATGACATGTTCTAACAACATCACTGAAACATCTGAAATCACATCATTGATGAGAACACTGTGCATGGAGGTGGCGCAAGTTGTAATTATTTTAGGGCACAAGTTGTAGTAACTATAACCATATAAATAACATAAAAAGTACTTACGCCTCTGTTGTTTCTAAAATCACCCCGAGAGCCTAGTATAATGTGGCCCAAATAGAAATACCAGATTTGACTGTTCCGGTTCCACAGCTTGTGGAGCAAACTAAAAATATGGATTACAATTGTGTTCTAATACTTTTTAGAACATTGGAATGTGGAGCACTCCATTGAATACAATGGAGTGCTCCGAGCTTCTACAGGCCGGTAAAGGCCCGCACAGCAACATTCCAATGTTGTTTGAACAAAGGCCTCTCGGAGCCCTAGGGGATTTCAATACCTTCGGGCTCCGAGATGCCTTTGTTTAATTTGTTAGAACATTCTGCCCTCTAGTGGCAGAATGTTCTAATAGCCTTATAGCCCTTCGTAGCTGGGCTATACCGGCTATTAAAGTCCCGCTCCCTTATTAAAGGCCCTCGCCTTCGGCTCGGGCCTTTAACGCTGGAGCGGGCTTTAATAGCCGATATAGCCCACTACGGCGGGCTATAAGGCTATAGTCAAGTAAGATGATGAGCAAGGGATGTATGAACATTTACCTTTTATATAGGACGAGAAGATGGCTGTATTCAACTTGTAATTGTTTTATCATTTATGGACCTTCATTATATTCTAAAATTGAGTGTTTTGTGATGCGGGCCAAAATTGAAGGTGCAGATGTGTCAAAATCCAGAAGTTAACATCAACTAGTAATTTGGAGAACAAGTAGAAGTATTTTAGAACAGTTCATGATTCTGTGCAATATCTCCAGGGTGAGGGTGGGGCTATGGCTGTAAGTAGATCCTAATTTGAGTCAAGTGATAGTGGCTCAGAGGTCAGAGCCAAATCCACACTGTTAGGAGTGCTGGCTGGATGTGTACACGTGTGCTAGTTCATTTCATGTTGTTAATTTCAAGGAGTGGTTACAGATTAAAAAGTTGTGCAGGCGTTGCAGAAAGTGAGGGTAAATGTTGCAGGAATTATGGGTGGACAGAGACTCAAGTAGATAGAAGAGCAATTGCGGAATTTGACTTTTAGTGTAAATTAAAATATTTGAGAAGGACCACTTGTCAGTGTGGCCATAAATTATATGAATATTGCAATTTTAGGAGATATGCGTTCCAAAATGGCCAGAATATCAAACGAGAATTATAGCAAGCATTACAAAGTTAAGATTGGGTTAAGAAGACTAGCTGGATGTCAGGATGGTTAAGGAGGAGTGAACATTGAATAGAAGGGGTTCTTTGACTCAAGCAATAAAACGGGATGAAATGCCACTGAAGGGGAAGGATGTAAGGAGATGACCATATCTGACATCTTTTACGATTAAAATAGAGCCCAATAGCAATCCTGATATTATGAGTTGTGATATAAAATGTGATACAAAACTAAAAAAATGATTATTTTCATAGTTGTTGAAATACACTGATTGTTGCTTAAAGAAGATGACCACAGGATTAAATTAAGGGAAACTACAATGTCAATTGCAGATAAAGCAAGAAACATTTCATTTACATTGAGGAATACTATTTCAGAGGAATTAAATATACTGTGTTCAGAAGGAGTTGTTGCACAACAAGAGGTCATTTAGTGGGTTTCATTATTGTCTAGACCAAAATGTTCACTGGCAGCATTAGAAGATGCATAGATCATAGGAGTGTGAAAGAATATTTGTTTTTCGACCAGTTACTTATTCCAAATAATTATATATGAGATTATTGCTCACTTTGGAGATGCGGCATGGATACAACTCTAACTAACTAAACGTAACTAACTAAAATTAAACTTAGCATAGCAATGGAGCATGTTGCTTTTGAAGAGGTGCAAATACATCCTGTAAGGAATAGAAACAATAAATGTTTTAGCATGAATTGAAGATACTGCTGGGAGTAATTGTCATGTTCATGGACACATTAACACCACTGCCCTGGTATGAACTAGAAGAGGACAAAAAGGAGCCTGTTGTAGTCACAGAAAGAGATAGGCAAAATAATGTTAAGCAGGTTAAAAGAGGAGGCATTACAGCATTTAACACATATAAACACCAGCCTACAGGTTATGGCACTGAGCAGGCTTCAAAATAATAATTTAAGTTCCAAACCTTAACTTGCTCTCATTCAGTTAAATAAACAAAGGCAGAGTTTGAATTAGTGCTCTGTGAAAACGAAACTGATAAGTCATCTTCCATGGAGACGTAATATGTAATACTAATTTGTAATTCATTTGTAATTCGTCACTTATGCCACTATATGATGTTTAAGCAGCTCGGAGACAAACATTTCTTGCTTCCCAAACACCTACAAGTTACAGAAGCCAACTACCATGTTCTTCAAGAAGATGAAACCATTTCATTTTGTTTAATTATATTTCTGATCAGAAGGAAGAATTATGTTCCTAGAACTCAAGAGGGAGACAATAAAGGCTATAAATAACTTTGTTTAAACAAAGCTAAATTAGCTCAGAGGCAAGTTGCAGAACATTTCTTTTCTGATTTGGATTCTTTATTTTTTTACAAAGATCACCTTTTCATTGCTATTGAAATTTTGGTTTGTTTCTGCTGCCACTCCTGTGTGCTAGGCTAGTGTTTATTTAAAGATGTTGTAAATGTATTCATAAACTCAACGCATTATTTAAAAGGCAACAGATGTCAGAGAAACCCATGCTGAGCTAGATAAAAAACATTCTGACAGGTATTCAAATAGGGTTCAATTACTGTACACTTTTGTTTGAATGTTTTAATTTGGCTCTAATTAGAAAGCTTATAATATTTTGTGTGTATGTGACAGCTTCCAAGGTGGTTGTCAGTGAGATGTCCTGTATGAGCCACTATTAGAAATACACCAGAATCCATTATACTGCCAGCACGTTTCTCTTTCTCCTTACCCCTTTCCCCAATGGTGTCCTTTAGTTCATTTGTGTAATTTGAGTGAACTGCTGGAGAATCTGGTAGGAGAGTGGGGGCATTTGCACTTTTTCCATGATACGTCTGCGGAGGAGAATCAGGTGGTAATTGTGACAGTAATAACTTATTTGAATGGAAGACAAAAATGACGCAGACTACTGTAACCCAGGAGCAAAGTTGAACTGCTGTGAAGTTCTATAACTACTACTTGACTGTAAATTCTAATTAAAGGGCTTTTCCTTTGCCCAATGATTGTGATGTTTTCCAACCTAAAATGAATATTTAGAAATTAATTTAACATTTGAAACTAGAATTTTTTTATGCAGTTACCTGAAATGTCAAATTACTACAGCTAATTAGACAATATCACCAATATAAAGTAGATGTGATCATTTAGAAAAAAATACATATGAAACAAATATTTGAAAAAGAAATCAGATCTATGAGTAGTACATGATTTTTCTATGAAATTTATGTTACATGAAATTGAAATAATGATGCTATCAATTGATACACGTTCTTTTTTAATTGCCTAGTTAATAATAACTCTCTAAGTTCTGTTAGTGAAATGCTTGAAGAATTGGAAATTGGCGCACAAGTAGATGAAACCTAAATCAACCTTTACTCCTACCATACGTTTTGCTCATGGTGCTGCTTCATTTCATATACAAGTGAGGAATAAATTACATTTAAGAGGATAAAGAGATAGGAATTTGTTTTATCGTTCTAATCTGATTCATAGAGAAAGAGGGTCACTAGTATCTCCTTGGAGGGATGACAATATTATCATATTGCAGGCTGACAAGGAGGGCCAGATAGTGATCATGAATTCTGCTGACTGTAATAACAAAGCTTCAATGCACCTAAGAAAAATAATATATTAACTAGACATTATTTGTAACTTTTTGTCAGAACTAAGTTTGAGTGGACTTACTTAAAAAGTGGTATAGTTTAGGCTTTGTGAATATTAATGAATACAGATATTATGATACTGACTGTCCCATAACAGCTATTTATCTCTTTCTGAAATTTCACATAGATGATTCTTACTGTACAGAACTTTGAAATAGCCAGCATTATCAAATCACTGTCAAAATCATAGTTACTATGTTTTGCCTTATGTCGCTGTAATTCCAAGTTTTTATAGGGACACACACAGGACATGCTGAATATAGAATCCTGTGTTCTAGTGATTTTACAGTATGATGATTTGGAACCTTTTGAAATAGTCACCCTTTTTGAAGCATGCATATCTGATAATAGTGATGATGAAATTGTTATTACAGAGCAATATTTTTTGTTTTACCAATATTTACTGACAAGAATATGGAAAGACCATGGGTAGCAGGTTTGCTTCCTCTCATGTCAATGTATTTAAAAGTCTGCATGATAATAAGCATTCCTAACCAAAGAGACAATCTGATTTAATAAAGTTTTCTAAAGACCAATTAATTGATGATATAATGTTCTGGAGCAGAACCTATGGCACTTCTTTGTAATACTATGATTATTTAAATGACAACACACTTGCTTTGCACACATTTCCTGTGTCCTTAGAATCACCGTCCACTGAATGTATCCAAAAACAGGTTACTAGGGCATTGAAAGTTGAAGGTCTTTTGCTAACAGATCAATTATATATAAGACTTTCTTGGATCTACATCCCAGAACAACTTTTAAGAAGTCTCCTTATTACAGACTTTTCATAACCTGTTTTAATGTGGAACATGTAATCCATGTAAATTTGCTAATGATAAAATAGGTGAATTTCATTATTTTGATTCTACATGATAAAAGCTAATTTATAAATTGAAGAATCTAGTTTTAGCCATGTGTGTGTGTAAGTGTGTATGTATGTGTGTGTGTAAAATGTATCTGCAATCCAATTTACATAGGTAGCAAAACATGACAATTTAGTGAAAGAATCTCAGAATACTTCCTAAGATTATCAAACAGGAGAGAAGCCATCTAGTGACCATCCACTACATTAACCAACACACTTATGAGACATGTCTAAAGAAACTGAAATTGTTAATTAAAAAGTTCTCCGTACAAAGATGGATATTGAGACTTGTTGACATGTAGTTGAAAAAGTTCTTAATAATCAACAAGTTTTCCTTGGTAACTAGTTTGAGTTGAAATTTTAAACAAGAAAGTACATCTATCCATTACACCAGGTAAATAACAGTACTATGTTTTCTATTTCTGTAATTTCTAGTTCTGTAATTACAACATTTATATACTCACCAATACACTGTGACCAGTTTTTAGAGATTTAATCAAACAAATGCAATGACTATACAGGTGATTTAATGATGGTATCATGATAGTAGAACACAACTTCCTTAAGACAAATCTATTCTCAGTCTAGATTTGTTATTTACAGCGAATTTAAATGTGGACAGTCATAGAAACCTCTGGCGGTTGAACTTCCCTATTTGAAGAATTCTTGAAGATGGACATTCTGCTGGTGGGGACTACTCTGCCATAAAGTCTGGCACGTTTTTTTCACAGAGCGGACATCCAATCTTAACTAGTTGCGCCACCAACATACATAGTACAGGTAACTCAGTGAGAATCCACAATGGAATGGTTGACATATGCTCAGTAAAAAGTAAACACCGTGCCCATAACATATTGGAAGACATTGATGGACGAAATGCAGAACAAATCAAAACATTCACCCCCAGTCAAGAGATCTGGGTTAAGTCCATCATTCTTTTGCTCACCATGCCACCCCAGTTCAGACCTGGCCATATGCAAATCAGTCTTGACCCTGTGATTCACGGGAACAGTCCAGCCCGAACTGCCAAGCCAGGTCCTACCTGGACCGGGAACAAGCATCCTAGGACCGATTTCTGGGTTTCACCCCTCATCAGCCAGGCTAGCTTGAATCTAGTGGCACAGTGAGCCCGGGACCCACGTCTGGGCATACCTGGCGCACTTAGGGCAAGAAAGCAAAAGACACACAATTGATGGACGGAATGCAGAACAAATCAAAACAGTCACCCCCAGTCAAGAGATCTGGGCTAAATCCATCATTCTTTTGCTCACCATGCCACCCCAGTTTAGACCTGGCCATATGCAAATCAGTCTTGACCCTGTGTCTCATGGGAACAGTCCAGCCCGAACTGCCAAGCCAGGTCCTCCCTGGACCAGAAACAAGCATCCTAGGACCGGTTTCGGGGTTTCACCCCTCATCAGCCAGGATAGCTTGAATCCAGCTGGCAGATCAGCATTTGCCAGATCACATTTCTCAGAAAGCCACTGTTGATGGACATCAGTCCCATGTTCAAGAGAAGGGTGATCCAGATGGGGGTTCACCAGAGTCAGATGAATCCTTGAAAAGGTGTGTCTTCACCGCTTTCTTAAAAGCTCTCAGTTTGTGTATGGTCCTGCGGGAGGAATTGGGGTTATTCCAGAGTCTTGGACCCAGAACTTTGATGTTTTCACTTGTGTCTCTTTTGTTTGATGTTTGTGTGGACAATATGCTTGGAGATGGCCTACATAAAGAAATGACCTGGGAGATAGTGACAACCATTTGCAGATATATGGTTCTTGTTCCTGCAAAGTCTCTGTCGATGCAACTCAGGATCCTAAATTGATACTCTGGACAAATGGGAGCCAATTGAGCTTTTCAGTGCTGTTGAAATGTGGTAAAATTTCCGTGGGTTTGGCACAGCCTAGCTGCTAGACTTTGGATCCTGCAAAGCTTTTTGGTTTCTTTATTTGGTGCACCAACATAGACCGTGTTGCAATAGTCTATCCAGGATAGAACTAGGGTAATAGTGAGCTCATCTCAATGCTTGCTTAACATCTTTGCAGAGAAATGTGTATTTCTTACAGCAGTTAGGATCTGTAATATGCAGGGGAGGTCCAACTCGAACCAAACCCCACTTGTTTGACATTCTGTGCTGGAGTTGGGGGTTGTTCCGCTTTCCAGAGGTCATTAGAAAGTGATTGGGTTTACATCAGCATCCCCGGGAATCATAATCTCAGTTTTATCCTAATTAAAATATAGAACATTTTCCTTCATCGACTAGTGTATGTGGTTTCCACAGGTTAACATTTCCATATGTTTTTCCAAATTATTTACTTGTTGGATATGGGTTTGTGTGTCATCTGCATGTATTCCTCTGCTGAGGGTCGTGTATAAACATTAAAGAGAAAGAGATGGAGTCCTCCTTGAACGAATGGACAACATCGGCCTCAAACAACTGGTCACTGACCCCACGCATAAAGCAGGACACATGCTGGACCTTGTCTTCTCGTCCAGCAACAGAGTTAGATAGAGCCACACCACGGAACTCACCTGGTCCAACCACTCCATCGTACTCTTCACCATCGAGGGTCCATCCTGCACCACCCCCAACCACCACAGGGCCCCTTTCTGCAACTAGACCAAGGTCACCGAGCAACAATGGACCGACGCCCTCAACATGACCCGGCCCAACATCACCACCAACATGAACCAGGCAGTAGAGAATTTCAATGCCTGGATCACTGGCGCAGCCGACCTAGACACTTCCACCAAACCTTCTAAAACACAAAGATCCACCAAACGTGCCAGTTGGTACACCCCAGAACTGAGTGCGTCCAGATGCAGATGCAAACAACTCAAAAGAAGAGGGTGCACCCGCAGAAACAACAGTGACCGAGTTATCTTCAAGTCTGCCCTCAACAACTACCACTGCAATGTCAAAGTTGCAAAAAAGGAGGCCCTGACACTCCGCATTGAGACCAGGGCCAACCAAGCCAAGGAACTCTTCACCATCATCAGAGAGTTCAACTTTCCGTCAGCCACTGAAAACTCGATCCCTGCCTCACAGGAACTCTGCGACACCCTCGCTGACCACTTCCACAACTAGATAGCCACCACATACAGTAACTTCGATTCCCAACCCACCGACCTCCTCAGGATCCCATCTCCCATGAGCACTGCCACCGACCACCAGCTCATCACATGGGAACAACTCCGCACACTAACACAACTACTCTAATAAACTCCATCCACTCAAGAGCACCCACTGACCTGTGCCCTTACCAAATGTTTACCTCGGAAGAGCCACCAGCCTGGAAACACACAGAGGTCAGACCCCTCCTCAAGAAACCCTCGGCAGACCCCATCGAGCTCCAGAACTACCGCCCCATCTCGCTGCTCCAGTTTCCCACCAAAGTCCTGGAGAAGGCCGTCAACATCCAACTCACCTAACACTTGGAGAGAAACAACCTGTTGGACCCCTCCAATCAGGATTCAGAGACAATCACAGCACAGAGACAGCCCTGAAATACTCCAGACGATTCAGAACGCAGCAGCCAGACTGGTCCTCAACCTGCCGAAGAGAACCCACATCACCCAGCATATAAGAGACCTCCACTGGCTCCCCATCCAGAAAAGATGCCAATTCAAACTACTGACCCACGCCTACAAAGCCCTCCACAACCAGGGACCTGCCTACATGAACCACTGCCTGAATTTCCACCTACCATTCAGAACCCTATGCTCCGCTCACCTCGCCCTCACACAGATACTGCTGCAACGGAGGACACTCCTTCTCCCACCTCACCGCCAAGTCCTGGAACACCCTTCCTCTCCACCTCCACACATCACTGTTGCTGACGGACTACAGGAGGGGACTCAAGACCTGGATCTTCAACTAAGACCCGCAGCAGCTGGCATGGATACCCTCCTAGGTGATAAGTTGCGCTTTAGAAATACTGTCTGATTTATTGATTGATTGATGATCATTGGTGAACACTGCAGGATGTGGATTCAGCCGCAGTGGCCCAGAAGAGGTGACTTATGATAACCAGTATGCTCCTGTCCAAGAGGTAGGATCAAAACTATCTTAGTGATGTACCTGAGATGGCGGCCCATTTTCCAGCTGAAGTAGTAGAATTGTATGGTTCACCATCTTGTGAGCCAAGACAGTAAGCAGGATCAGAACTTCAGATGTGTTTGTGTCTAAGGAGCTCCTCTTTATGTCAGGAAAACTCAGTGCATCTTGAACGTCTAACATGAGACAGATAATCATTTGATTTAATTTCAAGAGGTCTTGGAGCTGCAGCGCCACTTTACAGTCTCTGATTTTACTTGGAAGCGTAGTTCTTAAATCGGGCTATGATAGGCCAGGGCCTGTGGGGATGCTAAGTTTGAAGTATTGGTGTTATTATTGAATATGTGATGCTCATCAGGGACTGGACTAAAGGTGGGGGAGGATATTAATGTGTTTTTTAATCAACATCACAATCAATTGAGATGTTAGACACTTTCAACTTTCTTGCCACCAGGAAGACTTGTCTGAAGTCACATATAGATCGGGTTTAGAAAGGATCGGGTTAAATACCTTTTTGTAAAACAAATGCCCTTGGAAAAAATGCAATGGCAAAAACCATAGATGCAAATGTGGCAAGTGTAATACATTTTGTTACAATTGTTGACTAAGGGGATGGTCATCGCCCCGCCACACAGTGAGCAATGGTAATGAATAGCATATTGAATCCTGTGAATCTGCAGATATGCCATACGCAGATGCCATTTTCCACTCTGCGCTTCTGCATACATTATATATAAAGCAATAGAACAAAGTCGGCTTATGATTTTGCTTTGATTTATAGTATTTAAAGAGCATTACTTCCTAAGAAATATCCCTGAGCCCGAGGTAAAATTAAGAAAGCAAAATGCATGAGCTGACCTTCAGGACTGGGTCAAAGTAATGCTCCAGACTAATTTCCTAATTTAAGTCCAAACAAATAAGTCTTCACTAATTTTCTAGATTGCATTAGATCCGGTTGTAACCTGATGATCAGCAGGAGAGTATTCCAAAATTTGGTTGGCATCACTCCCAAACGATGTCCTCTCTGCCTGAATTTCTGAAATCTAGGTGGTACGATAAGGCCACTGTTAGAAGGAGTATACAATGAACAGATGGAATTCATGTATGTCTTTTGATTATTCCGATATATGGTTTTATGACAATGACAGAGTGCTTTGAAGAGGCATCTTCTGTGCGCGGATGGCCAATGCAGTTTGTGAAGATGAGCAAAGCTGGGCACGTTTCTTTTAACGACCACAACCAATTTTGCTGTGGCATTTAGAGAAGCCAGAGGCGGTGAATAAGATATTTGCGAGCTCTCACCAGAAGAGACTTAACAGGAGATAATGAGTGTCTGAACCATATTTCTACTTGCAGAATTAGGCATGTAGGGCAAGAGATCTCCTTAAGTGCATACAGTAATCTGAATCCAGTGATTCATGCAGATTTTACATGGGCCTTTTACAAAGTTGAGGCCCTTGTCTACTACCACACCCAAATCCCACGCCTGAGGCACTGGCACAGGTGTCTCTCCAAGCTCCATCAGCTACCATTCGGCGGACCATGTAGCATCAGGCCCAAAGACTAAAATCTCTCTTTTCCCTCCATTTAGAGTGAGAGTTTGTATGTATTCAGCACGCTACCTTCTTTAGGCACATGCTGAAATTGTGGACTGGCTTCTCTGATTTTCCATCTAGCCTAACAAACTATATATAACTTTAATAACTTCTTAAAGTGGAAAACTGGAATGGAAAACCCATAAATGTCCTGAAATTGACACCATAAAATTGGTGGTCACCTTAGGTCAGCCACTCCTCCCTCTTGTGGCCTTGCCCATAAGCTTTAACTAAGAATTGCATCACAGAGAAAAACATTTCTTTTGAGCTTCTTAATTGCTGGACATCCTCCAGTGCTCCAATCCAGCTGTTTGGAATGATTTCATGATCACATAACAAAAGATTTCTAGTCATGAACACAAATGCTTTCCATATGTCTGGATCCAAGTAGCAGGAGGCAGGGACCTCTCGCATTTCAGTCACATGCATTTAGCATTTCTGTTCTATGATAGTGATCTGGTCACATACAGCATGTTAATGCACCCAGCATCAAAGCACATAATAAAACTCTGCAACTAGATGAATCAGAGCTAGGAATTTGTACAATCTTATCAACCAGTTGGAAGTTTCTTTTTTATACAATTAGTAATCTGAAGTGCGTCTTAATACCCAGCAGCGTGTCTTAATACCAAACAACGTGTCTTAATACCAAACAGTGGGTCTTAATACCAAACAACATGTCTTAATACCAAACAAAGTGTCTTAATACCAAACAACGTATCCTAATACCAAACAATGCGTCTTAATGCCAATCAACTTGTCTTAATACCAAACAGTGTGCCTTAATACCAAACAACGTGTCTTAATACCAAACAACATGTCTTAATACCAAATAACGTCTGAATACCAAATGTGTCTTAATACCAAACAGTGCATCTTAATACCCAACAATGTTTCTTAATACCAAACAACGTGTCTTAATACCAAACTACGTGTCTTAATACCAAACTATGTGTCTTAATACCCCAAAACGTGTCTTAATACAAAACCACGTGTCTTAATACCAAACAACATGCCTTAATACTAAACAGTGCATCTTAATACCAAACAACGTCTGAATACCAAACAACGTGTCTTAATACCAAACAGTGTGTCTTAATGCCAAACAGTGCGTCTTAATACCAAACAGTGGGCCAGATATACGACCGTTTTTTGCGGTCGCAAACGGGTAATCGCCCGTTTGTGACAGCAAATTAGGTCTGCCCTATGTACAAACCCTATTTTGCGAGTCGGTAACCTATTACCGACTCGCAAAATAAGGTTTGCCACTTGCTATTAGGAAAGGGCGTGCCAAGGGCGTCCCTTCCTAATAGTGAGTCGCACTTCAATGTGCAATTGTTTTGCGACCGCAATTGCAGTTGCAAAACACTCGCAGTTTACCACCCATTTCAAAAAGGTGGTAAGCCACTCGCAAACAGGAAGGGGTCCCGAGGGGACCCCCTTGTGACTGGCAGCGAAAATATTTTTGAAGAGCAGGCAGTGGTCATTATGACCACTGCCTGCTCTTAAAAAATGAAACAGAAACGTTTCATTCTTTTTCTTAAATGCATCCCGTTTCTGCATTTTAAAAAAAACTGCTTTATTTGAAAAGCAATCACAAGCATGGTGGTCGGCTGACCCCACCAGGCCACCATCCCCGTGAGTGCTCACCATTCCCAATGTGGTCGCAAATTGCGACCTGCCTCATGAATATTAATGAGGCTGGTCGTTTGCGACCCCATTGGGAATTACAAACAGTGTCTGAGACACTGTTGTAAATTCCATTTTGCGAGACGCAAATTACGAGTCGCAAAACTACGCAATTTGCGACTCGCAAATTGGAAGGGTTGTACATCTGGCCCAGTGTGTCTTAATACCCAACAATGTGTCTTAATACGAAACAACGTGTCTTAATGCCAAACTACGTGTCTTAATACCCAACAATGTGTCTTAATACAAAACAACATGCCTTAATACCAAACAACGTGTCTTAATACCAAACAACGTATCTTAATACCAAACATTGGACCAGATGTACGACTGGGCGCAAACAGAAAATTGGGCCGTTTCCAACCCCTTAAAAGGGTTGTAGCATGTACAAACCCTATTTTGCGAGTCAGTAACCTATTACCGACTCGCAGAATAGGGTTTGCGAGTAGCTATGAGGAAGGGACGTGCCAAGGGCATCCCTTCCTAATAGCGAGTTGCACTGGTATGTATGATTGTTTTGCGACTGCAAATGCAGTCGCAAAACAATCGCAGTTACCACCTACTTCAAGTAGGCGGCAAGCCTGTTGCAAATGGGACCCTTTGTGAATATATCCAAAAATATTTTTTAAGAGCAAGCACACTGCCTGCCCCTTAAAAAATGAAAAAAAAACGTTTCATTTTTTTCTGTTAAACGGAGTAAACGGGCTGATTTGGAAAAAAAAAGTTGCTTTATTTAAAAAGCAATCACAGATATGGTGGTCTGCTGACCCCAGCAGGCCACCATCCTTGTGATTTTAGCCCATTCCCAATGGGTCTCAAATTGCAACCTGCCTCATGAATATTGATGAGGCAGGTCATTTGCGATCCCATGGGGAATCATAAATGTGTCTGCAAAACATTAGTACATTCCGTTTTGCAAGTTGCAAATTGCGAGTTGCAAAAAATTGCAATTTGCAACCCGCAAAACGGAATGGTCGTACATCTGGCCCAGTGTGTCTTAATATCAAACAACGTGTCTTTATACTGAACTGTGTGTCTTAATATCAAACAAAGGGGCATATTTACAAATAAATGACGCAGCACGGCGCTGCAAGCACTTCAGCTGCGCCGCGCTGCGTCATTTAAAAAAGACAGGGATGCGCCGTATTTACAAAAATATGCCACACCCCTGTGTTTCTCCTGGCTTCCACATATGTCACCCAACATATATATTGACCCTATTAGCTTTTCGTCTAATAGAAGATCACACCACTTAGATTAATTTGAGAACTATAGAGATGGATGGGGCGTGGCCAAGATGGCAGCGGGAGCGGACACAGCTTGAGAAGCTCCGCAGTCCGCCCGCCAAAGATCCGTTAATTTCCAGCCGTTGTAACCCAGTGGTGTCACCCCAGCTCAGAGGCAAGAGCGGGGGCCAGGCATAGCAGCAGTTTTCGGTGGTACGTGCAGAATCCTTGTCCCTGGCTGCCCCTGACGACGAGGATGGAGCCGGGTGAGCCCTGACGTCGTGGAGCTGGTTGGACCGCACACCGTAGACCGGGCTGTCCCCTGCCAGCTCCCTTGTGTACGGTTAAGGCAGCGACCATATGCTAGTGCAGGATCCGACCACAGCTGGAGCCGACGCCCCTACTCAATGAGCGGGGCCTGCGGCGCGGGAGTGATACCCGGGGCCTCGCATGACAGCGACCTTACCCGGGGAGGGTGGGGATAGGAGAGCGCCGGGGCCGGCGCACGGCCTGATTTCTGCACAGGAAGTGTGGAGAGGGCCCGGATGCGCTGGGCCCTGCCGGGAGCCGTACCTGCAATTCTAAATCGGGCCCTCAACGGCGTCGGGGTCTGGCGGAGCTACGGACGGCTTCGGCTGGCTGGGCCTGAGACAGACTCCTGAAATATCCTGCCTCGACCTGCTGGGCTGACGAGCGGCTGCGACCATTGCACAGTAGGACGGGTCCCGCCGGGAGCCCAATAGCCAATATACAATTGGAGACAATGAGTCCTCCCTCCTCCCCTAAAAGTTAATATATATGCGGCTTGGGACCGCTGGGGAGAGAGGGCGCCCAGTTGTGCGTTCTGGGCCTAGAGACACTGCGCCTACAACATCACCGCTTATAAGTCAATGAGAGACACAGCCAAGAGGCCACAGATATTATTAGAGACATTACCCTGAATTTGCCCTCTCAACTGAAGCCGTAACGAGAGAGAGGAGCCTTCTCACCAAGGACCACGCACCACAGAGCTGGCGGGGCAATAACGGGGCGGCCGAGGTGCAAAGTGTTAGCTTGACTGATGTCGGCGTGCCCTGGTGTACTCCTCATTGGGCCGTTAATAACATCACTCTACACCTTGATCCCATGGACACTTAGACATGCATCGAGCCCATACATAAGTGTAAAAACAGCAACCTGAACACGAGCAAGACCACAGATACGCAGAGACTGATACTGTCATTGGGTGGTGTGCAGAGGAAGCCATTGCGGTGAACCACGCTGTAATACACTGAAGCATATCTGGAGTGCCTCTTTCGGGTGTGCCGCCCTACGCTCTTATGGTATGAGGCAATGCAAGCTACAGTGCCACACCCGCACCACACGAAAACCGCATGTTTTAGCCCTGCAACCAGGGAAGCATAGCCATGGGGAAGGACCGGCCACAGAGAGGGGCACAACAAACGAAGACAGATCAATACACGGCGTAGGGAGGCGCCTCGAAGTCGGATACCCCTCGCGAGACATTTACAGAGAGCGATAATGCACAGATTGCCCCTACCGGAGCCCAATCCTAGCAGCTATAGAGACTTCCAATGCAGCTGTACAGGCCAAGACTGATGCAATGTCCCTCGATATAGGGCTGTTGCGGGTTGACCCTCATACTGTAGAGGAAAGATCCATAGCAACCGAACAGAATGTCACTGAACTGCAGAGTGAGGTCTCTGCCCTGAAAGCAGCCCTCTCAGATTTAACTGCCAAGTCCGCGGTCCTGGAACGTCAAGCCGAGGATGCAGAGAGTCACTCTCAAAGATGAAACCTCCGTTTTGTAGGTATCCTGGAAGGAGCAGGAGGGAAAACACTGGAACTTTTCCTTGAGACATGGATCAAAGAAACATTCTCGGGGCCAATCTCTCGGCGATTTGATAGAATGAGCACATCGGGTGCTTGTCCCATCGGGCGCTGCACCCCAAACTCTCATTGCAAAAGTCCTAAATTACAGAGACCACAACAGTATCCTAAAAGCTGATCGTCGAGATGGAGATCCAGTCTTTGAGAACCATGTAACATGCACCTTCCCAGACTACACACACTAAGTGCAACAACAGAGAGCATCCTTTGTAGGGGTGAAACAGAAACTAAGGGCGATAAACCTCCAATACATGCTCTTTTATCCAGCTAAGTTGAAGGTCCTACATGGCGATTGTGCCCATTTCTTTACATCACCAGAGGCTGTATGGGATTGGCTGGAGGTGGGAGAAGGGAGACCCCAGCACCGTGGGGGTGCTTCAGCGAGGGCCTCTGGCACTGGCACATCGAGAAAACATAGCAGACGTGGCAGACGATCCGGACGAACATCGCACTCGACTCAGAAGGTGGTGGTGCGGCGCGATGGATCTTTGGACCTGGAGCAGCCAGAGTCCGGCACTGAAGACACAGGGTTGCCCAGAGTTGACCCGCTGTTACAACAGGCTGAGCATGAGGCTGCGAGGGCTTTGATGGAGGAAGTTATTGCCTTGAACTCTGATACCAGCATGGAAGATGTGGTGGAAGACATGCACCAGCCAGACAACTCCTGACCTACTTGTAGGCTGAGGTTTAATGTGAGAGAAGATCAAGTGCTGAAGGAAGCGCAGCATGCCTGATCAAGGAGACGGGGGGCTGTGATGAGTGTTAACAGGGTTTAGATAGATGCTTGTAGACATGGGCCGAGGCATGGAGAGTCTGAGATGGGACCAACTACAAGGCGGGCGGACGGACCCCCTTCTCTTCTTCATCTTTTTTGCTAACCTTTCACTTACGTAACTCTAGACCTTGCTCTCTGGTTTACTGATCAATATCTCTTACTGCTATCAATAATTACACTGTTTAATGAGGTATGATAGATGAGTGATTGCGTGTACGCTTGAGAGTGAGTGGAGTACGGGGTTGGGAGGGTGTTGCCGGTGGGACACACTTGGTGGCCCGCCGCACACCAACCCTACCTGGCGCTGAGTATATTTTAGATGAATGAGTGCGGTTTGAATGGGGACGTGACGATAGTTACAGATTGCAGTCTATTGAATGCCTGGGTGATAGTTAGTGTGATCTTCATTTACCTTCAGTCATGGTTTATTGTTTGTACGCTATCAATGTTCGATTTATGGAACTGGTTTTGGCACATTTTGGTGATGGAGGGACAGGGAGGGTACAGCGGGAGTTGGGAATGTATGGGGATGCACATATTGTTTCAGCAGTGTTTACCCGGGAGTTGGGATGTTTCAAATGTTAATTTTACATTCATTGCTGGCGGCGATGGTGGCGAAACAGTGGGCAAATGAAGTGAGAAGGTCACAGAAGAGATGGGACGATTTAAATTCATAACATGGAATGTAAGGGGGCTTAACTCATTCGTGAAGCGCTACAGAGTGCAGACCTATTTACGTAGGCAGGGGGCCCACGTGGCGCTGCTACAGGAGACTCACCTGTCAGACCCCGAAACTCAAAGGTTGCACAGGAAATGGAGGGGACAGCTATTTTCCTGCACCTACTGTACATATGCAAGAGGGGTGGAGATCTGGGTAACCCCACAGGTCCCATTCCAAGTACACGGCTACAAAGTAGACATAGAGGGAAGATATGTAGTGGTACATGGTGTGTTGGATGGCGTGGAGGTTTGTCTGGTGAACGTCTATGCACCGAATGTGGATGACGGTGAATTTTACTTAGAACTGGAGAAACTGTTATTCCCTTCCAGAGGGAAGCCATTAATATGGGCAGGGGACTTTAACTGTGAGCTAGACGGCAGCTTAGATAGATCCCCCCAAAACTAAATACCAAACACAACATGTCGGCAGCCCTACGGGACATAATGAAACTCTTGCATTGTGTTGACATCTGGCGCAAGACGCACCTTTGTATACAAGGGTATACTTGCTATACACCATCCCGAACCATGTCTAGCAGACTTGACAGATTCTTGCTCTCTGAAGAGGCCTCTTCAGCCGCGACACAGACTAACTTATTGGGCCGCTTTCCATCGGACCATGCCCCAGTGCTGCTGGAATGGGGGTTGGAGCGCAGTAGACCGAGAGCATCACTGTGGCGCCTACAGCCAGATGCCCTCTGAGATACGGCGTTCTGAGAAGAGATTAGGGAAGCCATAAGAGGATTTTTTTACACAAATTGGTCATCCATGGGTAGTAGGGGAGTGGAATCGGATACGCTAAAGGTGGTCACCCGAGGAGAATGTTTATCCAAAATTGGGGGACAAGGTGACGATTAGAATAGGAACTCACCGAAGCAGAGGATGAGATAACTAGGCTGCAGCACGGGGGCAGGAACCGGAGCCTCACAACGATTCTCTTTTACGGGCACAGCGCCGAGTTCAGTGAGGTGTGAGATAGGTTGGACTATTTCACTAGACGGGTATATTGCCAGTTATTGCACAGTGAAGGCGACAAATCGGGGAGGCTCCTGGCATGGCTACTGCGGCGGGAGCGACCTCCCCCACTTATACTGACACTTAGGTGCCCTGATGGCACCACTGCCATTACACAGGCAGGGGTTAACTCCCTGCTGCGGGACCACCTAGCCACGGTGTGTCGGAGTGGCCCAGAGGCGGCTCAGACTAAAGACCTGGAGTTTCTGGATGATGTGCCTCTCCCTCGCCTCACCGTGGAGCAGGTAGCAGAGTTGGATGCATCGAACCAACTCGATGAATTACAAGAGGTGGCGCAGGGCATGGCTCGATGCAAATCCCCGGGCCCATATGGCCTACCGGTGGAGTTCTATCAGATGTATGCCGATCAATTACTTCCCTGACTATTGGAAACTCTGCAGGAGGCCAAGCGTTCAGGAGTTTTACCACAGTCCATAAGAGACGCACAGATTGTCATGCTCCCGAAACCGGGCAGAGATGCACGTGATCCTGGCTCTTACAGAACCTTGACAATGCTGGGGGTCGACGTTAAATCACTCGCCAAGCTTTTGGCAATGAGTCTTAGTAGAGTGGTAGCACAGTTGGTTCATGAAGACAAATGCAGATTCATGCCGGGAAGAGGAACACATATAAATGTACGCCGCCTCTCACATGAGCTACACTCGGTGGCAGACAGCGATGTCCGGGCAGCAGTCGTCGCCCTGGATATCAAGAAAGCATTTGACACCCTGCCATGGGAGCATCTATGGGAGGTCCTGAGGAGAATGGGATTTGTTAGAGAGTACATGACTTGGGTCTGACTTCTCTATTATCAACCAAGAGCTCGGATCCGTAGCGGCGGCCTGGTATCGGAAAATATACCCATTGAAAGGGGCATAAGACAGGGGTGCCCACTATCCCCGCTTCTTTTCACCCTGGCACTGGAGCCATTGGCGATCCGGTTCAGATGGGACATGGACCGGTGGGGCATTACTACTAATGGTCGCACACATGTCATTTCATTATACGCAGATGATGCACTTCTTTATGTCCGTCAACCGGAGGAGGCGGTACCAGTACTCCTAGATATATTAGCCTCTTTCCGGTCTGTGTCGGGCCTGCACATCAATCGTCAAAAATCTGTTATTTTCCCATTGGCGGCGCTGGCAAGGGGAGATCTCTTGGACCTCCCTGAAGTGTAGTTCACCTGGGAGAGGGCTCATATTCGCTATTTGGGTATACATATAGCTCACTCATCAAAGGCACAGTATGCCCTAAATATGGGAGCGGTTATTGCAGGCCTAAGGGAGCCAGTCGGGTTCTGGAGCAGACTTCCCCTCTCGGTCATTGGACGAGTGGCCATGGCAAGGATGGTTATGCTTTCCCGTTGCCTATACACCCTACAGAACTCCTTCCGCAGAATCCCGAAATCCACTTTCGACACCTTGAACAGTCTCCTAATCTCATTGGTGTGGGCTGGGGGACGCAGCAGGGTAAAACTCGAGCTACTAAAGCTAGACACAGACTTGGGGGAACTGGGACTCCCAGAATTCAGACTCTATTATTATGCGGGGCTGCTACAATATTCAGCGTAGTGGTGTGCAGAGGGTCATAATATAGAAAAGGCACTGCTGGTGGACTGGAGCCCATCATGAGATATCTTGGTAGTGCTGTCCCATACAGCCCTACCAAGGTATCTCATGATGGGCTTACGGACCCCAGGGGAGTGCCCATACATAATCCGACAGGTAGCAGAGGCATGGTAGCAGGCTGTCACCCTGATCATCCGCAGAGCTCCATACGCTGGCTCACTCGCACTTCGGTGGCTGCAGGGTTTCCACCACATCCAGTCTGCTATGGACATTACCAAATGGTATGAGGGGGGCTGCATGACAGTGGGGGACTTATTTATGAACGGGACCTTCTTGACATTTCGACGAGGCGAGGGAGTTGTTTCAGGTGCCGGGCGGTCACACTTTTAACAGTATGCGAAAATAGCACGCACAGTTTGCGAAATCTGAACTTCTTTTCCAGATGAGCAGGAGGAGTCACATACATTAGCGCTCGTGCTAGATCCAGGGTCCACCAGAGGGCTGATCTCACGTATATATAAAGCTCTGAAAGAAGATTGCACGATTGAAGTCTCCACGATAAAAGACAGATGGGCAGCGGACTTGCCATCTCCCCTCACCAATGGTGAGTGGAAGAGGGTCTTTGCGCATGTTCGCGAGGTAGCCAGTAAGGCAAGGTTCAAGCTCACTCAATTTTTTTATCTGCACCGCACTTATTTAACGCCTCAGAGAATAGCACGCTTCAATTTTGGACGCTCCTCGTCGTGTCCCCGTTGTGGCGCAGATCCAGCCACGTTTATACACATGACCTGGACCTGTGGCCGGTTGCAGTCGTATTGGCAGGTGATTCAGGTACTTCGGACGATCACAGCCGTACGAATAGAGGAGTCAGTTAAACAGTGCTTACAAGGAGTACTTCGGACACCGAAGAAAGGAGCCCATATGTGGTATAAATTTGCTCTCTTAGGCCTTGTCTTAGCTAAACGTCGCATCGCAATACACTGGACACATGCTATTACCGCCCGGCTCAGTAGATCGAGGGCGGATGTGCGAGAGTGGGGAGTGGCTGAAGAGTGCCGTCTGCGAGCTGTACGTACAGACGAGAATGCAGAACGTTATCTGGAAGAGTGTCGATATATGTTGGTGAGAGTGCAGGCACCAGAGGGCCAAAACGAAAGAGAGGGAGTTCATCCCAGACGTCAAGCCATACCACCTCCAAGCAGAACTAGGAGACCGAAGAGAAACCCTGATTGCACACATAGAAATAACACCCACTGGCGAATGGTGAAGTCAGCCCCTTACTTCCTCTGCTATTTTTACAGGGCGTTGATAGTCCTGTACCAGATGTCTTACCTCTGTTCCCTATGGGATGGGTTCCGCCACCACGGTTCTTTTTGTTTATTTTTTTTTTCCTTCCTAGTACAAGTTAAAATAAGTTTTGCTGCACACAATTCTCCTGGGCGGGGTAAGCCCTATGCATCGTATGGCTACTACGCACTCAGCAATGAAACCAATGAGTGAAAACACATGGAGTCCAAAAACAGTCTGCTGTGATGTGAACTGCTAATAATTAGACTACCGCTGATACATTATAAAATGTACAACTGACATGTAATGTATTATCTGTGCAGTAGTGCAATAAAAATATGTTTAAAAAAAAACAAAAAAACTATAGAGATGGATAACCAAGAACGCCTTTCTTTGTGGAAAACGTAAGGGAAAATAAGTTAACACATAAGAAGACAACTATGCTAATTCTATGCTAATTCTAAGACGCCACTGTAGGATATGGGAAAAACCTGCAGAACAAAACTGGTGCATTTTATAGCGTTTTTACCTGAAACAACTCTATAGGCCAATCCATTATTTAGAATCAAAGGAATTCCAAACACGGGTTGAGAATAAAATATTTTCAGTAAAACAAGCATAGGAGGAAAACACATTTTTCGATTTTCTTAACTTGCACAATAAATCTGGCTTAGGAGAAGGGGCAAACATGATGTGTTAAAAGAAATGTTACCCATCAGTAGCAGCCTAGAATAAGTGGGTCCTGTTTGAAAGGAATGTTTGGATACATTTAAGAAGGCCCTTCAACTTTCAGTGCAGGTAGGAGAGATGTTACTAGTTAGAAAATAATGTCTTATTTTGAGGTGGTTTGGTTAGCATGATTAGGCCTTGAACAGCTAGCACTGAGAGCTATTGACGTCAGCAGAATAGGAGTGCACATATATTTTATGTAAGCAAGCCTGCTCTCTGTTTGTGTGCTGTGTGTTTTTCCATTTCAGCAAAGTCATCAAAGAAGAAGCTTCTATTGTGAGGTCGGTAAAGTGTTATTTAAGTCCTGTTGAGGAAGCCACGTGCAGGATGTTCTTCTATTCTGCAGCATTTCAAGGTTTCTTACAGGAGCTCTATGTATGTCATCCATTAGCTGAATGGATTATTGTATTTCCGAATTACATAAAATGCCAATTCATTGCCTGAATTAATTATGAATAACCTAACCAATAGAATGCATTAAGAAGTAGGTGTCCCTGAAAGTTTCTTATTCACTAGCATAATGATTGCTTCATTAGTGGGTACATTGCTAGCTCAGTCCAGTCATGCTATAACAAGTACAGGAAATGTGTCTGGTTCTGGAGTCTGAAACAAGAGAAGAGCCAGACTTTCTTTGGCTTTCCAACTGAGCAGAATCTGTGTCAGTATAATTGCTTTACACTTAGGGGCATATTTATGAGCCCCTTTGCGTCGCTCTTGCTGTACGCAATGTGGTGCGAGACCGACGCAAATGTAAAATGAGATTTATGAAGCCAGCCCTGTGTCGCTTCATAAATCTTGAGTCATGTAACTCAGTGCAAATTGCTGCGTTGCATTACTCTGCATTCCATGGATTTTGACGCATTCCCAGATTTACAAGAACAGGTAAACCTAAGAAAGCACAAAAAAGATACGCCTCCTCGGGAGAGGTGTAGCGAGGAGAAATATCTTTATCCTGCAGCACACATAGAATGAGGAAAAAGGGTCTCAGGATTGGTTTTGGGCAGGAAGGTGTCCCTTCCTGCACAAAAACAATACTGCCTATAAGGCACCCTTGTGCAAGGGTGCCTGCGTTGGCGCTAGAGTGCCAAAACCGCACCAGCACAAGGGAAAATGACAGTAATGCGCCATATTGGATAAAAACCAGATCTGTGACTGGGGGTGAATGTTTGCCAATGTGCAACATTCCGTCCATCATCTTGTGTGTTTTGCATTTCGCCCTAAGTGGGAAGGGTATGCCCAGACGTGGGTCCCGTTCTCACTACGCCACTGGAGTCAAGCTATCCTGGCTGATGAGGGCTGAATGCCCGAAACCGGTCCTAGGATGCTTGATTCCGGTCCAGGGAAAACATGGCTTGTCTGTTCGGTCTGGACTGTTCCCATGAGGCACAGGGTCAAGACTGATTTGCATATGGCTATGTCTGAACTGGGGTGGCGTGGTGAAGCAAAATAACGATGGATTAAACCCAGATCTGTGACTGGGGGTGAATGTTTGCCAATGTGCAACATTCCGTCCATCATCTTGTGTGTTTTGCATGTCGCCCTAAGTGGGAAGGGTATGCCCAGACGTGGGTCCCGTGCTCACTACGCCACTGGAGTCAAGCTATCCTGGCTGATGAAGGCTGATAGCCTGAAACTGGTCCTAGGATGCTTGATTCCGGTCCAGGGAAAACATGGCTTGGCAGTTCGGTCTGGACTGTTCCCATGAGGCACAGGGTCAAGACTGATTTGCATATGGCTATGTCTGAACTGGGGTGGCGTGGTGAAGCAAAATAACGATGGATTAAACCCAGATCTGTGACTGGGGGTGAATGTTTGCCAATGTGCAACATTCCGTCCATCATCTTGTGTGTTTTGCATATTGGATAAAAATGGCGCATTCCTGCCCTTTCCCTGTGACACAGGGCAGCGCAGCAAGGCGGCCTGCTACGCTCCCCTGCACCACTAATGTCATAAATATGCCCCAAAGATCTTTCCTTGGGTTTTCTTCTTCAGAGTCAGACCTTATGTTGGCTCTCTTGCAACATATTACTTTGACTTTTTTTCTGATGATGCTGATTACTAATTGTCTAACTCATTAATTTTTTGCTTTCTGTAAATATTCTATTTTTGAATAAACCTACGAATTTCTAATCAGGAAGCCTTGTTTCAAAGGCTTGTTCATTAGCCGTGGACTCACAAGGGAACTTCTGAAGACAATCCTGATCTTGTGCATCGACCCTCATAATTAGTTAGATTGTGACAAAGGTATGATTAAAATCTTCAGCAGAATGTAGTCTTTAGGAAACATTGGAATCTATTAAGAAGATAGCATTATGATTTGCAGGATAATGACAAATGGTAATCATGCAGCTGCAGCCCAGCCACTGTAATTCACATGCTATAGGATTGTCCAAAGGCTCAAGATTTATGGTTTGGAATATTTAAGAAATGAAACATTATTATCCTGCAAATTTTTCCTGCATCAGTATTATTGGTAACACTTCATTTTTTTTTTTAAATGTCTTTATTGATTTTCTGAGAAATAAAACAAGCTTATTTTGCATAGTAGCATAGCCAGGCCCATCTCTCTCTCTTTCTGTCGGGCTCCCGAACAGCTGGACTCCAGACCTGCCTTATGCCTCGTTTTTCCTCTTGCCCTCACCTGTTTGTGGCTTTTTCCTTCCGTGGCCCTTTGGTGCCTTCTTTCTTCTTT
The DNA here is from genome assembly GCA_963921515.1 of Calotriton arnoldi. Lineage (NCBI taxonomy): Eukaryota > Metazoa > Chordata > Amphibia > Caudata > Salamandridae > Calotriton > Calotriton arnoldi. Next base: position 1,759,033 of record CAWUFW010003013.1, read on the forward strand.
GTGCCTTGTTTTCCCTTCTATGCTTTCACCTGCTTGCGCGTTTCCTTCTGTGGCCCCTTTTGTGCCTCTTTCCTTCTGTGACCACATTTGTGCCTTTTTTTCTTTGCTGCTTTTGTGCCTTATTTTTCCCGTTTCCTGCCTTCCACTAGCCCCGCCCACCTTCACCCTCCACCCCTCTCTCCTCTTAGGACCTACTTAATGGAGGCGGCAGTGTGGCCACGCAGGGGATGCGTGCAATGAGCATCCCAGGCGCGCTGAAGGCTTGCTAAAGGCAAGCCCATCCGCGCTTGGACGGCACCCAGGGCCAGGATTTCTGGATCTCTGACACCCCACAGCTACACTGCCACGGAACTCCGAGCCTTGGACCCCGGGTGTCACAACAACCTCTGCTGCTGCGCCTCTACACAATTCACTGTAGGACCTTTCTCCTGCATCCACTGCTTCTTCTCCTGCAACACGAGATGACCCACCGACATGCAACCCGTCACCGCACAAGCCAACGCACCCACTTCACAAAAACTTGCCTGCCTCCTCCTCAACACATGCTCACTCTGCAAACACGCCACATAGATCTGTGACCTCTTCAAAACCTTCACCCGGACGTTGTCTTCCTGACTGAGACCTGGCTCACCCCCACGTTAGCCCCGGACATCGCCACAGCAACACCCAACGGATACAAGATTACACACCGAGACCGCGTCAACAGACCTGGAGGAGGGATCACCATCATCCACAAAGAAAACATCCACTGCACCACTGTGACAGATGACACCATTCCGAGCATGGAACACCTCAACTTCAAACTCCAAACAGATGGAAAACCCACCATCAGAGGTACCCTCGCCTACAGACCACCGGGACCGCGCCCCAGCTTCTGCAACATCCACCGCGACTTCATTGTCCCACTCGCCATAAACTCCAAAGGCTACATCTTCCTCAGCGATCTAATTCCACCTTGATACTCTCAACGACACCAACACCGCCAGCCACATCACCGAACTCACCTGGACCGACCACTCCATTGTCCACTTCAGCATCTCCATCCCCCCGCACCACCACCTCCGAGCCGCCCAGTGCCCCCACCACAGCTGGAGCAAAGTATCAGAAGGCCAATGGGCTGACACTGTATCAAACTTGGGCCAGGCTGGCAAAATCGTCAACTTCTGGATCACCAACTGCACCGACAACATCGCCCTCAAGTCCAGCAGACACCAGAGATCACCAAGCAGGCCAGATGGAACACCAAAGAACTGAGAACAGCAAAACGGGACTGCAAGCAACTGGAAAGAAGATGGCGCACAAGCAAGGACACTTCAGACAGGACCACCAACTACCGAGAGAGACAAAGAAGAATGCCCTAGCCGACGGCATTGAGTCCAACTACAACCACAGCAAAGAGCTCTTCCACATTGTCAGAAAGTTCTCCAACCCCACAGCCACAGAAAACAGCATCACCCCCCCCCACAAGAACTATGTAACAGACACGCTGACTATTTCCGCGACAAGATCACCACCATCTACAAGAACTTTCAACCCCAGCCCAACCTTCAGACTTCTTCCACCTTCATGCATTAATCGAAACCAATACCGACCACCGACTTACCACATGGGACCAGCTCACCCCCTAGGACATCACCGCCATCATGAACTCCATTTATTCAGGGGCCCCCACGGACCCCTGCCCGCACCACATTTTCAACCTTAGAAGCCCTAGTATCAGCAGCGAGCTCACCACCATCTACAACTCCTCACTAACCATGGCCACTTTGCCTAAAGACTGAAAAAAGGCAGAAGTCAAACCACTTCTGGAATTCCCGCAAGGCACTCAAGACCTGGCTGTTCAACTAAGTCACCAAACCCTCACGACCCTCAAGCATCTGGATACCCTCTAGGGTGATTAGTCGTGCTATACAAATAGACTAATTGATTAATATCATTATAGGAGTGCAATTTCAGAGCAGTAAATGTACAATTTAGGAGGATGACTTTTGTTGGAAATGTAGGATGGAGCATGGAACCTTTAAGCACATCTTCTGTAAATGTGGGGTAATATAATGATTCTGGAATGCCAAGACACATAGGCGAACCCCAGATGAAAGGCTTTGAAGCCTCTTGGCCTGATTTAGAGTTCGGCGGATGGGATACTCCGTCACAAACGTGACGGATATCCTGTCCTCCATATTACAAATGCATTATATCCTATTGCACTTGCAATACGGTGGACAGGATATCCGTCACGCTTGTGATAGAGTATGTTGTCTGCTGAACTTTAAATAAAGCCCTCTGTTTCGACATCCATCCTGGATAACGCTTTCAAGATTGGAGCAACATTTTGAATTCCGTGTATTCCATGATGGTCAAAAAAGGTGATAAAGCTACACTAGCAGTCAACACACAAGGCTACAGCTGAAGAGTATGTAACATACATAAGTAACATGATGATTAATAGTAAGTAGTAAGTGTGCTACAGTTGCAGGAGGTGCCTTGACAAGCATGGACTGATTTGGAATAATTATTTTGAGGTTACTAACTGAATTTGTTACATTCATGCTTGGATAATGGTTCGATTATGTTGCTAGTTTTCTTGGTATTTATGTGATGAGTTAACTGAAGAGTTATCGTTTGTTTGAGGTTTTATCTGTTTCTCTCCATGTATCTATATTTTTTACCTTATGCACAATTAACTTGTGGGCTAATGTTGAGAAAAATGTGTTTGATCAAGTTTATTTGTAAATGAGAAGTTACAGACTGTGAAGCTTATTTGTGGCATGAGCATGAAATGCCTTGAGGTGTGTGAAGCAATCTGTGCATAGGGACTCCTTTGGGCAGTAACTGTATGCCCTTGGGGGGGGGGGGTGGTGGAGCATAGCCGGACCGCAAGATGGCTGCTCACTAGAGGGCTCTGCCAGCCGAACTCAATATCCTACATGAATACTGCTGTCAGCGGCCCCATCACCGTGCCTATTTGCTCCCACAGCCTCCCTGATCGGGTGGTGCCGTCTCCAGAGAATTTTTGTGGCCCTTGCCTGTGGCTGAGTGCAGTGGTTGTGGGACTCTGGGCCGAGGCCTGCCTGTGCCGGACCATAGCTCGGACCGTGCGGGCACCTCGGAGGCCTCTGTGGGTGGCCGGGAGTCATCGGAACCTACTGCTCTGGGGTAGTGAGCTGTGGGGGTGCCGTGGTCACCCTCACCGGCCTGCTGTTTTTTGGGAACTGCGTACCTGGGTGGAGTGCTGCCTTTGCGCACGGTGGGCCCTGTGGTTGGAGCTCTGCCACTAGGCTGGCATCCTGCCTGGGCCTCGCTCTTGGGGCCTAGGGGTGATGCCAGCAAAGATTTGCGAGGACACTGTCCCCCTGTGTGGGTGCTGCGGTGCCACCTGGGAGGACCATCACCCCTCCGGACCCCGCAGCGGGGAGTGGCAAATACTGGCTGGTGCCGCGATCAGACGAGCGGGCCCTGCAGGTCCCAGGCCACTGGTGAGTGTGTGACACTTTCTTCACCTCTGGCTGCTTTCTCCCCGGCTCCTGGGCACTCCTTGGGCATACCCACTCAGCCACTCCTTACTAGCCACTCCAATTGGCATGAATGTTACTGCCCCTAGTGCCATTTCATGGATTATCCTGCCTCTGCCACGGCGCTCCTGAGAGGCTCCCTGCTGGTGAGAAGTATTATGGCTGGCACCTCCTAAGCTGTACTGCTGGCCTGGCCATCCCCTCTATTCCTCACTGTAGACCCAGGACCCCAAGCCTGCTCGTGCTCCCCTTGTGAGACTACCATTCGGGGAGTAGCAGGGCTCTGAAGAGACCCATGATCAACAATCGCCACCAGCTTGGAGCGGAACTTTACCTGTTGGTCCAGCCTTCCCTATGGAACCCCTTCACTGCTGTTCCCCCGCACCGACCGCTGAGTCTCAGCCACTGCTCCTGAATCCCTTTTATCTGCATCCTAATCATGGGCAAACATGAAGCACATCAGTCAAATCGTACTTTTGAGGGCAAGCGACACACCCGACAGGACGAGCAGGAGGCGTAATCGGCGTATGCCCCCTAACTTTCTAGGGGGAACGCCCCACAAGATATTGACCTCAAAGAACTTCTTGTCATGTAAAGACCAGCCTCAAAGCTATTGACGCGAAGTTAGATATCCTTACTAGTCGCCTGGATCACATGAAGTACTGTGTGGACAAGCATGAAGATAGGCTGGACCATCTGGAAAACCGGGTATCAGATGTGGATGATGCCCAGGCTGACTCCAAGGAACATCTTCTGCAAATTAAAAATATCCTAGACCTTATCAAGGCTAAAAACGAGGATTTCGAAGTGAGGCCATGTCGCAATAACCTCCGGGTCACAGGGATCCCTGAATCCACCACCATCAATAAAATGGAGGATTTTGTTGAGACAATGCTTCGCGACCTATTCAGGAAGGGCCCCTGTCCCCTGTTTTTATTGTGGAAAGGGCGTGCAGCTTGTTTGGACCACACCCCCACCCCCCGGGTGCACAAGCTCGTCCCATCGTCTCAAGACTACTAATCTACAAATGGCCCTCAAGTTGACCCGCGAACGCCAGAAGATTCAATAACAGGGGAACATACTTTCTTTTTACCCAGACTGTACTCTCACTTTCCAGGCAGCTTGGCGGAAGATTTTGCCTGCCAAGAGACTCCTACAACAGGCGTAAATCCCCTACGCCCTTCTCTATCCAGTCAGACTACGCATCCCTTTTGAAGGGAAACCTCACTTTTTCACCAACGCCAAATCGGCTCTTAAATTTGCCAAACATATCACTGTCAAAAAGCCTTCACCCAGGGGCTTGCCACATAGCCCAAGAGAGGGCCATCTCAGCGACGATGACTAACAGTTTGACCTCTCGGTGCCTGTGAGGGACCTCACCCTCCTGGGTGGATCTGTGCAGACCGATGAACACCCTCACTTGACACCTACATCCTTGGACTGAGACACGTTGGGTGGGCCCATCGAGGGACTGCTGCATCCACGGATATGCCAGAGAGTAATGGTGGGTCCGCTGTCGAACCCTCGGGTGTTTATCTCCCATTCAGCCACCCTGCCATATCCACTCCACTTCTAGGGATGTTTCCCGGACTCTGTTATATTCATGGTGGGATGTTGGGGTGGGGGGAGGGGTTGTCATACTCAACCACATTTGGGGGTTTGAGTGGGAGGGGGTGGGATTGGGTTGCTATTTTTAGCTGTTATTTGAAGTTGCATACGTGGGCTGTGTCTTCTTCCCTACCCTTCTGCACAGCATGCACTTCTTGGCTAACTTCCCGTACATTCTTTCTCCAAAGCGTCATGACAACATCCGCGGGCTCAATGACCGCAGGAAAGCTTGCTTTATACATGCATATCTTGCCAGACACCAAGTTGATATTTGCTTTCTTTAACAGCTCCACCTTACACACTCGTCTACCCCAGGGCTGGGCGCCAGATGGTATGGTGAATCCTACACTTCCCTATACTCTGGCTATGCCAGAGATGTAGACATTCTACTATGCAAAGGCATACAGTGGCAATTGCAATGCGCCATTAGTGACAACTGCGGACACTACGTCCTCCTTGCAGGCTCTCTACATAGACAACCTGTTGTCTGGCGGTTGATAACCAGCCTCGGCCCGGAGCAATACTGTGGGGTGGTGACTTCAATGTGACATTGGATGATCAGTTGGACCGATCGCCTCAAACTTAACACGATTATCTTCGACAACCATCTCCAAGACATTTGGAGACGCACACGGATAGTGCAGAGGGTACATGTATTACGTCACATCACAATGCATGGTCCAGAATAGATTAATGGTTACTCTCCCGTGAAGTCCAGACCTGGGTTGTAAAAGTAGCGCATCTGCCTTGCACTCTCTCTGACCAGGCCCCCATCCTGCTGGAACTCCTCATTCCCCAGACGGGATGCATCATTCCGCGAGGCGGTCCGCTAGGAAATAATGGGGTACTTTGCTCAAAACAAGGGCTCCGTGGATTCTCCGTACACCCTCTGGGAAGCCCTAAAGGTGGTTGTCCGCAGCATGCATATCGCAAAACAATCAGGTGTATTAAAGGTCTTAGGAGGGAGGCTTGCACAACTTAAACAAGATACTGTCAAATTGGCAGCTAGCAGGAACAAACTGACAGAAATTTCAGACGAAGTGATCCGAGAGACAAACTTCTTGAACCGTGATGCTCAGGCACGCCGCTACGAGGAGCGCACCCACCCAGGGAGGACCCTAGCCAATATGCTCCATAAACCGCGTGCATCTACCCACATGATGGAGCTGTTGGATGACAATCTAGATCTCCAATCTACCCCATCGGGGCTTTTGAAAGCAATGATCTCCTTTTACACTAAACTTTACACTGCCACTTCTGTCCACAACGAGAGCGAACTGCTTGCATATCTGGATACTATCCAACTTTTATTGCTAGACCGGACGTACCTTGACTCCCCTTTCATGGTGAAAGAAATAGTACAGGTCATCCAAAGCCTTCCGGGTGACAAAGCGCTGGGTCTGGACAGCTTAACCACTGCCTATTATAAAGAATATCCATCCATTCTTGCACATCACATGCTCTCCATGTTCAAAGAATCTCTCTCTAAAGGTTCCCTGCCATCTTCCCTTAGAGAGGCGATCATTGTGATGCTTCTCAAGCCAGATAAACCTGCCTTCCATTGCAACTCCTGCAGGCCGCTTTCTATGATCAATGTGGATGACGATATTTTTGCAAAACCTTTGGCGAACCAACTCCTTCCCCTCCTGCCCATGCTAGTGAGACCAGATCAGTCCGGGTTTATTCCCGGTCGCTCCACTTCACACAATCTCCGCACCATCTTCGTGGTTATGCATCATTTCCACCCCCAGGTGTTGGCAGTGGCCGCCCTACTTGATACCACAAAGGTGTTTAACTCGCTGGAGTGGTCCTACCTCCTCCCACTTCTTGCAGGTTTTGGACTCAGCTCTTGTTTCCTCCTTCAGATACGACTCCTCTACACTCTCTCCACTGCCCGCTTACGGCTTAACCATATGATATCTGACCTGTTCCCATTCACTCGCAGAACATGCCAGGGTTGTCCATTGTCGCCAATTTTGTTTGCCATGGCAATGGAGCCCCTGGCAGCACGTCTTCGACAACACCATGCCCACTGAGGCCTTGGTTTTACTACTAGGGGGCTGCTAGTTTCTATGTGCGCGGATGATGTCACCCTATACGTCTGCAGGCCCCAGGAGAACGTTGCTCTGCTGGCCCGCAAGGTCATCCGATTTGGAGGTTTTTCGGGCATTCAGGCCAGTTGGTCCAATTCAATATTATTTCCCCTCATGGATGGCACCCAACCCTTCACTACGGAATACCCAATAAAGTGGTCATCCAATACAGTACGATACTTAGGCATCTGGCTCTTTCCCGATCCAGATGAACTATGGATGGCCAACTATGGCAGCGCTGTCACTTGGCTAGAAGATAGAGTACCAATATGGTCTTGGTTTCCGATGTCGCTCTCAGGTCGGATGGCGATAGCGAAAATGATTATTTTACCAAAGTTTCTATATCTTTTTCTTAATGTGCCTATTTCCCTTACCGCTACTTTCTTGAGGCATCTAAGATCTAACCTCATAGCACTGGTTTGGGTTGGCAATCAACCCCGAGTTTCATGGGAGCTTCTCACCTTGCCACTTGCTCAGGGTGGTCTGGGCGCACCGGATATGTCACTCTGCATAATGTGCTCAGGTGCAATACCTACATTTTTGGCTCTACCCAACGCCATTGCAGCCTCACACTGCAATCGAAACCGACCGTGCAATGCCATGGCCCCTAGCCACCGCTCTTTATTTACCTTACAAGACACCGGGGGCAGAGATAGACCCTGTGGAGTGCATGAGCTGGGCATGGGATGACATGCGAAGACGTGCAGGACGCGCCTACCTTTACACTCCCTCTGTGCACCTTGGGCGAAACACCCAGCTACCAACCCTGCAAAACATGGGTGCTAGGGTGCGCGAATGTGGGTGAGGGCTTATAACTTTTTCAGACCTCTATCCAGGAGATACTTTTATACCTCCATTTGAGGTCCCTGCACCCACACCTCCAACTGCACTAGAAACATTCCTCTACTACCAACTTCGTGCAGCCTGCCGTGCACTGCACAACACATTCCCAGTTCCCCCCAACATTCCAGGCTCTAGAACACATGCTCACCAATCCATCACCGCGTAAATTAGTCACCTCCTATACTCCATCATGCAACACTGCGCCAATCACAACCCCGACTGTATGCATGGCGTGGGAGGCAGACACAGAGCCCTCTATCACAGATATCCTCTGGTCCTATTACTGCGCTCAGATTGAGACACTTTCACCCAACTACATGTTAAGATTGTTACACTTTAAGTTCCTACATCACCTGTACCAAACTCCCATACTGCTCTCTAGAATGGGGTTGGTTGCCGACGCTCGCTGCCTCAGGTGTGCTTCCCGTCAGGCCGCCTTCATACACCTAGCCTGGCACTGTTCAAAGGTTGCGGAATTGTGGGAGGAAGTGTTCTCCACCATTCAAATCATCACGGGACACTTACCCCTCTGCCACCCTCAAAGACGTCCCAGCCTGTGACCGCCATCTCACCCCCATGCTTCTTCTCATGGCCAAACGGAGAGTGGCCATGCATTGGTGCCGGCAACCTGCTCCCACAGATTAGACTTGGCTACGAGATGTTGCATATTACCAAGAGCTGCTCTCTCACTTCTGGGAACTGATGCCATTACAATCCCATCCCAACAACATATGGGAACCCTTTCTGTCTTTCGTGTGCCAAAAAGTCTCCCCTCCACCCCCGCTAGAAGAAGCTCACTCTGAGATTACCCCTGATCACTCTAGGTAGTAAATGCTTTGTCAACTAGTCTAGGCGTGATATCGCCATTGGCGTATCCTGGCATCTGTTGCACTCCCAACTGACATTCTGAGCTCCTTTGTTTCTCTGTAATATGCTGTAGCAGGTAACTATTCTCATGCTGGTTGTTAGTCCTGTATTTGCCGTATTTGGACTGATGTAGGTGGGGATATCGGGTAGAAATGTTGTAACCTACTACACTATTGTGACATCATGCAACTCCCTCTCTCTTCCCATTGCCCCTCTCCCTCACCTGACCAATCCCCCCCGAAACCTCTTCCCCTTCTCTTTTCGAACTGTTGTAGTTGTGCCACTGTTTTCCTCTTGACTTAAATGCCAATAAAAACAAATTTTAAACAAACTGTATGCCCTTCATTGATAGATTCTGAGCTTTATACATCCTGTCAAGCAAGGAAAAGGGTCAAGGCACACAAGTCCTGCACCCGTCAACACAAGGTAAGAAGAGTCAAAAAGGAAATGCGCAGAGGTGCAACGAACCAGAGATGTGACCCGCCTACACCTCTATAAGGGAATTTCTTCCCAAATTAGATATCAACGAAAGAGGTTCAGCACTCACCTTCAAAGTCAATTATGTGTATACCACAAGTTTTCAGTCCATAATGTACAATTTAGGGTGAAAAAACATGGTCATCTCAATAAGCAAATGTGAGAATCGTGTCTTCTTCCCAAAAATCCTTATTCATCATCCTTTCCTTAAAATCACAGCATACGGCTACTGCTCGTATACTGTGATTTTAAGGAAAGGATGATGAATAAAGATTTTTTGGAAGAAGACACGATTCTCACATTTGCTTATTGAGATGACCATGTTTTTTCACCCTAAATTGTACATTATGGACTGAAAACTTGTGGTATACACATAATTGACTTTGAAGGTGAGTGCTGAACCTCTTTCGTTGATAAGCTTTATACATCCATTGACAGGAAGTTACCCATGCTGTCTGCTACTGAGTAACACTGTTCTCAGTTGACTTTATAGACTATCCTTTAACAGCTGCTTTTTTTCTATTGACCTAAACAAATGATTATTATCTTTACTCCAGTAATGGACATAGAAGAAAGATAGGTTATAAGCATGGAAAAACACAAAAAACAGGTGTTATTCCAAACGACCACAGATACAGTAAAAAGCCTATTGCTACTATTCTGTCTTCATTAGGTTACTGAAACTGGAAATGTATGGAAGTCATAGTTTTACTGATTCAAATATAGTTGTTCTCTGAGGATAGGGCTGTCAAATGAGCTGGAGCGGAGGATATGTATAAAAAGAATACGAATAGTCTACATCCGATTTCCAAAATAATTCTATGCTTGGCACTGAGGAGTAAGAGACGGCTGGAAGAGCAGGAGAGTCAAATGGAAAGGCACAGGCGCTAGTTTCAGACTACACCAGAATCCAAGGTTGTGAATGGAAAAGATTTGTTGGGATCTGTTGGAAAAACTCACTCCATTATTTACTCCTGCTGGAAAAGGAGTTCAAGGATCATTGGCTAAGGACATGTTTGCACCCTTGCAGGAACTTGCTGAAAGCTCTACTTACCTTTCCAAATTGTGGGTAAGGTTATGTCACTGAAATAAGAAATTCAGCATTGAATGGACTATATTATTTTAAGGATATAAACCTTTTGAGGCTGGAAAATGTTGAGCTAAATTGCTCATGTGACATGTGAGCTCTATTTGGTATTAATCCTTCAGACCGGTTTTCTCAGATTTGCGTTTTTTCTGGCATTTGGCGTTTTTTTCCTAAATCCCTTCCTTATAGAAAGGTTCCTTGAGGAAATCACTTTTGTTTATGACTTGTACAATATTTAGAAATAACCATAGAAGCTAGATACTAAATCAATCAAATATGAACAGGGTAGGCAGTCAACAGAAAAAGTACTGAGTGGTAATACTGTTAACTATTGAATTGTTGGTTAGACTACCTACCCACAATTTTCAATGAATTACACAGTGTGTCTTATGTGTGTAAAAACACAACCACAAAGTAATCAATGCAAATAAACAGACTCCAGTACTACAAATTCATAAAGGGATAAAAAGTGTTGACTGCAAAGGAGGACTGAAACAGTTGATATAAGGAAGTAAACTGTGAATTCTTATTGTAAAAATATATGTAAATTCCAATAGTTCTTAGCAATTTCAGTAATAACGTTTCGGTCTCATATGAGACCTTCATCAGGGCATGATATGGGTTCAGGGCCGGAGTTCACATCTGTATACGTTAACACTGAGTACCAAATACAAAGTCCTACCATTAAGTCAAGCCTACATATCAATGCCATTTCCTTCACAAATGCAATAAGAGACAATAAGAAAGAACATATTGACTCAACCCACAAGTAGATCAGTAACTAAATGGCAATCGTTAAATTTGTAAAGGGAATGCCAATGATGGAAGGTCGTTAAAAGGCAGTGTGCTCGCAGAGTCACATAATTAATGGTTACAAAGCCACAGAAACATTCAATTATTAAATATGGGGCAACTGAAATCCTTATATTTATATATTCAATGCAACAGAGTTAATCAGCCAGTCAAGGACCTAAGTGTGAACCAAGTTTTAAATGGAGGTGGGTGGCAGATGAAGCAACTCAAAGCAGCCAAGACTTACCAACATTAGATGAAATACCATCAAGGCACATTGAGTCATAGTCATATGTCGGAAAAAAAGAAATACAATTAATCATTTGAAAGTCTGTGAGGGAGGACAAGCCAAACAATGTAACTAAAGGAAGACTCACCCGAGGAAACAAAATTTCCAAAACGAGGAAAATATTGTTAAGAAAGTATAAAAGGGGTACCAGAAATTATAAAGCACAGGTGGACCAAATTATGCCATAGGTAACTAACATATATGTCAAAAAGGCAATTTCTGCAACAATGCAATATTAGCTTGCTCTTTTTTCTTTCTGTTTTACACCTGTTACTGCTGTCTGGACAAAAGCTTTACCTCATTAGTCCTAGTTTAATACCTGACTACAAGAAATCAAGGTTGTCCAGCTGTATGTTATATTATATGCTTTATGTTATATGATGTTATGTTATATGAGGTTATATTATATGGTGTTATGTTGGGTTTTATGTTTGATATGTTTTACATATTGTATGTATTATATGTTTTATATATGATAGGTTATGTTTATTTGTATAGCTGTTATGTTTATTTGCATAGCACACAACTCACCCTGGAAGGTATCCTGGGGCTGAAGCAAGAGCTGTACGGGCCGAGCCAGAGCTAGGTGAAGAGCCAGGTCTTCAGTTTCTTGAGGAAGTCAAGAACAGAGGAGGTGGCTCGGATGTGTAAGAGCAGGTTGGTCCAAGCTTTAGGACTGCGGTAGGAGGAGGCACAACTGCTGGATCTGGTTCTGCGTATGCAGGGAGTGTGTGAGTCGAAGGCGAGCTGAGTGGAGGTGTCTGGTAGGCTTGTGAAAGTTCATGTGGTTGTTGAGGTATATAGGGCTAGTGTTGTGTAAGGTTGTGTATGTGTTGTGGTTTGGGAGCCAGTGGAGGACCTTGACATGTGGGATAATGTGAGTGCGGGGTGGGAGCTTAGGGTGAGTCTGGCGATGATTTTTTGTATAGTCTGGAGTCTTCTGATCAGTTGAGCGTTGATTCCTGCATAGAGTGCATTACCGTAGTCCAGCTTGCTGGTGATAACTGCTTGGGTTAAGGTTCTGAGAATGCTGTGGGGAGCCATTTGAAGATCCTGAGCATCTTGTGTGTGTGGAAGCAAGAGATGGAGACTTTGTTCACTTGAAAATGGGGGAAGGAAGGCCCTCCCTAAGATACTTTTAGGTCCAAGAGGAGGGAGGAAGGAAAAACCAAAATTAGTGTATACCTCTAGACTGACCTATTTAATTTGACAAACGACCTGTCAAGGTTCAAGTTACCAAAGAAACCCCTTCTCCAACGTGCATTTATTTAAAAACCCCATAACTAGGTAGATTTGCAAACAGCATAATAAACAGTATATCTTTTTTAGAAAAAATTCCTTTTTATTTAAATTTGAAAAATATATTCGTATCTCTATGATTCACACAATTACATGTATATAACACATCCAATGATTTTGATTATTCTAACATTTCATCATAATACTTTTACAGACATGAATTTATCACATTAGACATCCCATATAAAAAACAACCTATGTAAAAATCTCACTAGCCTAATTCATTCAAAACCACTGACATACTATCAAACACTCTCATTCATACAAACCAACTACAACAACAATCTATAAAAAACGGAAAAAACGAATCTTGTGACCCTGTGGTGGATTATACGGTGTTTGTAAACAAATTAATGTAGTTATTTTCCAAAATACACCAATTATAGGAGATAAAATTCTCCCAGTTCTCTAATCTGAAAGTAAATTGTGGTCGTAGTTTGCGGTCGTTTGTCAAATTAAATAGGTCAGTCTAGAGGTATACACTAATTTTGACTTTGTTCACTTGGTCAGTCATGGTGATTTGGTTGTCAATTACTATTCAACGGCTTTTTGCATGGTTTGCCGGGAGGGTTGTGGGTCCGAGATCAGCAGGTCATCATACGGAGTCCCAGAACAAGGTGTTTTTGTCAAAGATTACTATTTCTGTTTTGTCTGTGTTGAGCTTGAGGAAGTTGGTTTCATCCATCTGGCAACTTTGGTCAGACAGCCAGAAAAATTGGCCCAGGTGTTTGGTGTCTTGTTGGAGAGGGACAGTATGAGCTGGGTGTCATCAGCGTAGGATATGACGTTGATTCCGTGGAAGCAGATGATGCTGGCTAGTGGGTCATGGAGGCGTTGAACAGGGTAGGGTGAGTGAACATCCATGTGGAACTCCACAGAGGAGTTTGACAGCGTCTGAGGTGAAGGGGACCAGATTGACTGACTGAGTGCGGCCTGTCAGGAAGGAGCAAATCCAGCGAGGTGCTGGTTCTTAGTTGACTGCTTTGTGCAGTCGTTGGATAAGGATGAGGTGGGAGATGGTGTTGAAGGCTGCCGAAAGATTCAGGAGAAGGAGTGCCGCACTCTCCTCTGTCCATGATCATCCGCATGTCGTCTGTGGTGGTGATGAGGGCCGTTTCCATATTATGGTTGGGTCTGAATTTAGATTGACTTTTGCTGGAAAGGGTAGCATGGAGATAGGACGGCAGTTCAGGCCTGCTGAGGGTATCTTGTGGAGAGGGAGTACTGTGGCGTGGTTCTAGGCATCGGGATAGGTGGCTCTGATGATTGAGTCATTCAGGATTGGGGTGAGGGCTGCTCTGATGGGGTCCTGTCCTTTGATAAAGATGTGGTGAGGGCAGGGGTCTGAGGGTGCTCTGAAGTGTATGAACTGCATGGTCATTGCGGTTTCTTGAGTGGTGATGGTGGACCAGGTGTTCAGGGTTGTCGTCTGGGTATTGGTAGAGATGGGCAGGAGGGCTGCGAGGATGGAAGGGTCCCATTGGGTCCCAAAGTTTTTGTAGATGCTGCAGTGGCCTAACGAAACTTGAGGGGGCCCCACTGCAAAGTACATGGAGCCGGGTCTGGTGGCTCAGTGGACTAATGCGTCCACTGCAGGGGCCTGTGTTCAACCTCATGGTCACAGGTTCAAATCCCAGCAGGTCCACTCAGCCTTTCATCCATCTGAGGTCGATAAAGTGAGTACCATTGAGTTGGGTAACAATAAACATCTGTTATTCAGCGCCAAAATATCCTTCTGGGTGAACGTGCGCTTTACAAATACACATGTTATGTTATAGAGGGTCCCCCAGACCCAGTCAGGATCTCTCAGGCCAATTGCCTGCCGCCCGTGCACAGTGCCGGCCAGTGCTGGGTGTGTGACTGAGTGCATAAGCGCATCAAACTAATTGATCCCAGACCCAGTCAGTGTATTATGCTGAGGGGCCCCTCTGGAGCTCGCCTCGCACCGCAGGGGCTAATGTTACGCCACTGAGATGCTGGTGATGTTGTTGCTAAAGAACAGGGACAGCTGGTGCAGAGGGCCTGAGAGGAGATTACGCTGGTGGAGCTTTCACGGCAATGTGAGTGGCACCTTCTTTTACCAAATATCCATTTGAGGTAAACACTTCTTTCTGCAAATCTGCAAAATATGCAGCAGATTGGGAATTATACGGCAAGTGCTGTAAATATATACGCACTCTAGGCTGTAATAAACAAAAACCTCACCCGCAAGCTACAGAACATCCAGAACGCCGCTGCAAGATTGGTCCTCAACCTGCCAAAACACTGCCACATCTCCCAGCACCTGCGCACACTCCACTGGCTGCCCGTCGAGGCGAGAATCACCTTCAAGATGCTCACCCACGCACACAAGGCCCTCCACGGCACCGGACCAGCATACCTGAAAAGCCGACTCAAATTCCACGCACCCCAAAGGACCCTACGATCAGCCCAGCTCTCCTACGCCGTGGTCCCCCGCACCAGAAAGACCAGATCGGGAGGCCGCTCCTTCTCCTTCCTCGCGGCCAAAGCATGGAACGCCCTTCCGCTCCACCTCAGACAGACAACATCGCTCCCCATCTTCGCAAGAAACCTCAAAACCTGGCTCTTCGACAGACCCCCTCCTTGATGGAATGGAACCTGCACCCCTCCCCCCACCCCTAGCGCCTTGAGACCCTTACGGGTGAGTAGTCGCGATTTAACAAACCCCTGATTGATTGATTGATTGATTGATAGTTGCAGAGCCACATAATCCCATTGGCCCAGTGAATAAGGGAACGCAGAAGTACTTATTCAAACCAATTTTCAGTAATTATCCCGCCTAAAGAAGAAAGGTAGAGAGCCATTAATAGAACTAACTGGCGATTGAGATGCTAGTCACCTCTTGGAAACAGCTCTTTGTAAAACCGCTGTCCAGACTTTTAAAATAACCTGTTTTTGTATACAGCACATCACACGGTGAGCCATTTCTGAGCGCTGTAAACAACAAGTGCTTCTAATAGCCCTCCTAAGAGTTTATCGACCTTCGAAGAATGAAAGGCTGGGCTGGTCATATCGAGATTCGTTCTCGTGACCTGAAAAGCCCTGCTGATGCCAAAGTCGAGCCTAAACACTCTGAGCCATCTTCCCAGCGTTAAAGAAATATATACCGCAGTGTATTCAAAGATGTTTTCACGTATTTAAAATGTTTGGTTGTCTTCTTTTGAAATAAAACAAAAATGGGAAAACAGTTTTGCAGAAAATTCTTCCATCTTGGTACTTGCAGCCAGGCAGCCATCACTCGGCCTGCAGGGCACTCACCCCCTTGTTAGAGTGACGGATGACCGCGCGCTGCTGCTCTGCTCCCGTCCTGTGACACAGTTTACACCAGAGGTCAAGGTCAGGTTTAGGGGGGTGAAAAAGGAATTTTTGGCTCAGATGTCAGAACAGTCGGCTGTCGGCCTCTCTAGGGGCGGCCTGCTCCTCCCTCGTGTCCTCAGCAGCCCGCGCGCCAGACGCAGGACGTCATCCAGCCAGAGCCCCTGCGACAAGCGGTCCAAGTGTCAGAGACCTAAGTGTGAACCGTGTTTCAAAATCAGGGGTCAGGGAGGAGTCACCGAAGCAATTGGAATTTACCAAAATAAGATGACATACCATTAATATGCATTCATCAGCGCACCAGGAGGCGCTATCGAATTCACGTCGTTGATGTGTAGCTACAAAATAAGAAAGACAATCACTGGATAATCTATGAGGGAGGGCAAGTCGAATGAAGTACGGAAGGAATACTCACCCGAGGAAACCGAAGTTCCAAACGGCGATCGATCTCGTAAATGAATACAGGCCATCATGGGTGACTAGGGACCGCAGTGTGGCACCTTCTTTCAACGATGATCCAGAGTGAGACAAACACTTTCTTATCGACATCTGCAAATTATCCAGCGGATTGTGAATTATGCGGCAAGGGCAGTAAATCTATAGTGGGAAATGCTGCAGCTACAGAATCGCATCTTTGCAGTGGCCTTGGGTGTAGGGAACTCCGGGGTAGTTAAATCAGCCCGCTCAAAGAAAGAGTCAGTCACAAACAGGGCACAAGTCGGGGGTCCACGCGGGTGGACGGCGTCCCCCCACTTCTTTCACAGGGGGGATGCCGTCCACCCTGCCAAGAAGTTGGGCCCCACTAAAAAAGATGCTGAATTCGTCCCGGTGTCATTTCCAAACACCGGGACACATTCAGCAGCGCCTGCACGTTGTTGTCTGCTTTCGATCACAACAACGTGCAGGCGGGGACGGGGCTCTCTTATTTCTGACTCCTGCTGGGATACTCGGCCATAACAAAGGCCGAGTCTCAGGGGTCATCAAGCCTCCTTTTGTTTGAGTCTCCTGGCTGGCAGCAGTCAGGAGCCTCACACCTGATGCAAATGCAGCAGAGGGGAAACAAAGGCTCGCACCTTGTTAGCACTTCACACATACTTAGGAGAGGCAGCTTTTCACTTTGTTCAGGCTCTGTTTAGGAGATATGCATGCACTGTAAGAACGTCAGATGTGTTGAACTTTCCCAGTATTTGCACAAAATAAATTGCATTTATATACGCTTATTACCCTCGAGGAGGCGTTGTAATCATTTAAATATCACTATTTCTTTTAAAGCACTGTGGCTATAGAAAGCTTAACGCTGACAAAAGGTAACATTGCTTTATATGTAGCTACAAAAGTGTGAATCTTCTGCCTAAATCAGGAGGGTTTGCAAGTATACTCGAAATGTGCTCAAACGTACTCATGATAGACCTGCTAAACATATATGTGAGGGCTTAAGATCTGATATCACTTCTTGTGATGCCAGTTCCTGTGATGTCACGCGCCGTGATGTCACGCGCTGCGATGCCACGCGCATACTGATTAACTAGGTTAGTCCCTCCACTTCTTTTTTTAGGACTTGTGCCCTGGTCACAAATAGAATTTACCGTATTTCGGACTGGAAAACCGTTGTGGCCAAATTGAAAACGTTACTTTGGAAATCATACCCGATTGAAGAATGACTAAAATGTGAAAGAAGGCTGGTAAGAAAGAGATGCCAGTCACTGCTTGGAAACGGCTCTTTGAACAATAGTCGCGCAATCTTTTGAAAACAACATGTTTTTCAAACCACACCGCATGCCATTTCCAAGCGCTGTAAACAACGGATGTTACTAATAACCATCTTAAGGGTACTCAATTTACCGACCTTGGAAAGATGGAAGACCTAGTTGGCATGTCAAGGTTCGATCTCGTCACATGGAAACCACTGCAGATGCCAGCGTAGAGTCTGAACACTCTGAACCATCTTCCTGGCGTTTAATATATAATGAAATATATTCAAAGATGCTTTCAAGTATTTAAAAATATTCACTTTTCTTTGAATGAGAACAAAAGTGGGAAAACCGATTTGCACAGAATCATTCCCTCTTGGTGCTTGCAGGCAAACAGCCGCTGGTGAGTCTGCACTCACTCTTGTGTGAATGAGGGAGGTCCTGGGAGGACTCAGGCTGCTCTGCTTCTGTCCTTCACTTGGCCATTGGACATCCTACTTCGAGGTCAGGGTTGTTTGGGGAAAGGGAGTTTTTTGGAATAAATGTCAGAGCAGTCGACTGGCGCCATTTATGGGTCTTTTGGCTTGCTCTTTGACCCCTGATTTCACTTCAGCAGAAAGAGCTAGCTGAGTGATGTTTGTTTGCTGAAAAGGAAATTTATGGGACAGCTTGCTTTAAAACTATTTAATAAAGACAAGTGGTTTTTTTCTCTCTTCTTTTCGGTTGTCTGCAGTAGAGTATTTTGAGGAAGAGGAGGCGCACGAGGTGAAAACTCTCGCAGTTAGGCCTCCTGGCCTGCCCTGGGAGGGTCGGGCCTGGTGACATCACAGTTGTGTGTTTTTCAGAGTGGACGTTCACCCTGTCTGCAGGGAGCCTGCGTTGTGCCGACAGGGCCCAGGGAGCCGGAACACTATCACATTTTAAATTGCTTGCTGGCCTCCTATGCAACAGTGTCTGCCAAGTTTACCCAGGTGACCTGACGCTCACTCTAGCAAGGTCTAGTCGAAAATCAGGGACTTATTTATGGGGATTTGGCGCTGAGCAGCGCACGTCACCTTGCTGCGCTGTCCTGCGTCAAAGTGAAAGGGCAGGAATGCGCCGTATCTATGGCAAACGGTGCATTCCTGTCCTTTTACCTTGCGCTGGTGCCGTTTCGGTAGCCTAGCGCCAACGCAGGCACCCTTGCACTATGGTGCAAGGGTGCCTGCATTGCATGCAGGATTGTTTTTGTGTAGGAAGAGGCACCTTCCGCCACAAAAACAATCCTGGGAGGATTTTTCATCTTTCTGTCTTTCAGAATGCAGCACACATAGGAAGAGGAAACAACGAGAAGAAATAAAGTTATTTCTCCTCACTTCGCCTCCCTTGGGGAGGAGTAAGGTTTTGGCGTATCCCCAGGTTTACATAGTCTTGTAAATCTGCATAAAAATCCATGAGTGTTGCACGGGAACACCCACAACGTCCATGGAACGCCTCCCTAGCGCAGAGTAAGGCAGCGCAGCGATATGTGCAAACTTGTCTTATTCCATATCTACAGGGCCATTCAGAGCCATGCAAAGTGGCTTTGCGTGGCCTCATAAATATGATTTGGTGGTTTGCGCTGCCGTTGTGTCACAAAAAAATAATGCAATGGTTGTGCAAGGGGCTCGTACATATTCCCTTTAATGTCCTATGACCTTTCTTCTCCTCCAGATATCGGCGCATGGCACTCGTCAGATCTTTGTAGTGGCTGCATCGTAGCGCAGACAGTGAGACACAGACTTCAAGTAGTCAGGTCTCCGAGTCGCCGCAGTAATGCCACCTCCGGTGCAGTGTATTGTGTCACCACCTGTCCCTCCCTGTGCCAATGGTTCTCACATGGTCACAGGGGCTGCTGGTGCCAGGACCTTCTCTCCCTCCCCTCCCCCCCCACCCCCTCGAGTGGAGAATTCATCACAGGCATCTTGAGGCAGATTTTGCACAGAAGTCCCCCTTAAAATTTAATAATATAACATATTAATTAGAGATGGAGGAAGATGTGGTGGCTGGGTGAGTCGGCAATACTCTTAGAAGAAACAACTAAGGAGAACCCATAGAATGTCGCCCTCCGGTATAGCATGCCTGGGTCCTTAAAATTCAGGGTTGTGGCCTCCCTCTGTGACCCTTTTTATGAGTTGGGTGGTGCAGGGGGTACGAAATTACTAGGGCCAGAATTACCACCTCACTTTGTGCCGGCGAGAGACGTGCACAGAGCGCATCTCATAACCCCATCTGAACCCCGGTGCATTAATTTGCCTATGGAACATGCCAACTTTGGATTTCATTGTAACGATATGGACGGAGCAATGATGGCAGAGAAGGCAGTATATGTACACAGGGGGTGCCCGAAAAAGTGGAAGCGGGTATGGGGAAAGTGGAACGAATTCAGGGGGAATATCTGTGCGCCACCTCCGGAAGAGTCAGAAATGGACATTAGTGATTGAAACACGGTATGATGTTACACGCTGCGATGTAAACTTAATGTAATGGATATTATGCGTCTTCAACTAGATCAGTCGGTGTTGAGAAGGTTGTTAATATTTGCTTTAATTTGTGAGCAACTTGTATGTAAATTCACGCATATGCTTAGTAAAATCTTTCCCCCCAAAAAAACTTTTAATTTCATGCTACTGGAAAATACAATGTTATGCCTCGATCCAACAGGCTGTAGTTCTGTGTTCCTATGCGTCTATGTCATGGTGTCCTGAATCCCTACATAGGTAAATAATAGACTGCGTAATTGCTCTTGCCTGTGAAAATGTTAAAGGAATCCATTATACTTTCCACCATGTTCTGGTAGTTATTGCTGCAAATGCGATTGAGGGACATACATTTGAGGGCACACCTGTGCAAGGGAAGGTACAATTGGGCACCCAGCATATGAGACAGTGTCTGAGCATAATCAGGATCTACCTCTGCGTAGGCTGGTCTCGATTGACATGGACTTATGATGGCTGTGACCAGGAATATATGCCTGTTTCCACACATATGCTGCTTTTATCATGATGTTTGACTTGTTGCCTGAGAATCTGGTGCTGTGCCTGAGCTTTTACTGCTGTGCCCAGGCATATCTGGCCTTCTGTCCGTTTGCCAGTGCTAGGCATTAGAAGCTGTGTCTGGGTACCTGGAGCTGTGCTTTGTAAATGATGCCTGTGCTTTGGCATTTTTACTGTATTATGGACAATTAAGCTAGTCTTAGGTAGTTCAGACTGTGCCAGGAAATCTGATGGCCATGCCCTGGCACCTTATTTAGAATTCTACCAGTGAATTTAGTGCTCTGTTTGGTACTGTACATTATATTACAGAACATGGATTTATAAAGCACACATTCACCTATTGGACATCTTGTGCTGAATAGCAATGTTTTTATTACCCATCTCAATGGTCTTCATGTTATTGACCTCAGAAGGATGAAAGGCTGAGTGGACCCAACAGGATTCATAGCTGTTACCAAGAATTGGTGACTGTGACATTCATAGGAGGGCTGCACCTTGATAGCTGATGGCTGCACTTCTGGTAGTTATTGCAGTGTTTGTCAGCTTTGGTGGTGTCACTTCTTGTGATGTTGTCTGGGGTCAAAGGCCATGGAACATCACTTCCTGTGATATCACCAAGGTTAAGTTCATGTGTCATCACTTCCCGTGAGGTCATCAGTAGTCACAGGGCCCGTTTTGTCGCTTTTGCTACCGGTGGCATTTTGGTGAATTGATGTCTATGACTACCAGCCACTCTAAGGGTGACCTGCTCTTCCTCATGCCCTCAGCATTTACCCTGCAAGAGGCAGGACATTATCGAGTCAGAGACCCTGTTCTAAGTGGTCCAGATGTCAGAGATCAAAGTGTGAACCATATTGCAAAATTAGGGGGGTAGGTAAATGTGGAATTAAGCTGAAGTAACTCAAAGGAGTCCATATTTACCAAAACAGGATGAAATATCAAAGTGTATTCAATAATCAGTGCACCAAAAGGCGCTATTGCCGTCAAGTCGTTGATGCATTTCTAAGAAACAAGAAAGAAAATGAATTACTTGATAGTCTGTGAAGGAGGGCGAATCAAAAGAAGTACCAAAAGGAATACACACCCAAGTAAACCAGTAAGAAATTCGGTTGTTAGTTGAGTGGGGTAAGTACCCACCTCAAGTAATAATCACGATCCTTGTCAGAGTGAACCCTTAAAGTCACTGAATTAATCTGACCTCCACCCTATGTTATTTATTGCAAAGAGCAGATAGGCTTAACTTAGAGGCAAAGTGTAAAGTATTTATGCAGTACTAAAACAAAAGTAAAGTCGAAATGCAAAACAATAACCATCCCAAAATGAATTAGAGAAACAGAGCAAAATTTAACAAACCAAATGACAAAAATCCAACATGGGAACCAGCGACAGCAATTTTTCAAAGGTTTAAGTAGAAACAGTGCCAAGAAGCACAAAGTGCCAATGAAATGGCCACGGTAGAACAGGACCTAGGCCCAAACTGACGCTGACCAATATGGAGTGAAGGTCAGAAATACTAACCAGGACTTTAGTTCTGTAAGTCCCAATCCCCCACAGGTGTACACTTGCAAAACCCCTGAGGGAAAGCACCTAGAGGCTCACATGGTAGCAGACAGAATCCAGTCCAGTTACCACAGATCAGCTGGGCAGTTGCAGGATAAGGCTTCATGTAGCTTGCTGTGTCCCTGTATCTTTAACAGGAGGCCAGCCTTATGACCCTTGGAGTCCACTTTTTTGTTCTTGGTACAGGTACAAGAGGGAGAGCAGTGTAATAAAGTAAGATCGTAGCACTCCGGAAGAGGTTGACAAGAAGTTCTTTATTTGTAGTTAGGCATCTACGGTAAGAAACGTCCTACCCATGCAGAGCCAGCAACAACTGACTCATGGGTGTTCTAGAGTAACTCAAACTGAGTAAACACTCTAGAATGAGGAACCCTTAGAACTAACAATGCAATTAATCACATGAAAGCGTCACATGAAAGCATGATACGCAGGTCATTACACACCTTTCCCCTTTACATAAGAGAAAAAGATCAAACTGAGTAAACAGTCTAGAATGAGGAACCCTTAGAACTAACAATGCATCACATGAAAGCGTCACATGAAAGCATGACACCTTTCCCCTTTACATAAGAGAGAAAAAAAAAGTTACAGAAACATCAGAGTATAAGAGAACATTAATGCAAAACAAAGTCATGCAACATTATTGGAATCCTTCCAGTGCGAGAACTCCTGCGCAGCCGTGGCACGCTTTTGGAAGGCTCTTCTGGAACTACTAACTCGGTTTGGGTATTAGAGCGCATGGGAGCAATCCTATTCAAGTTCCAAATACGACCATCATTTAATTTTACAGCAATTTGAAAGAGTTTTACTACCACAAAAGGTGAGAAAAACGTAGAAACTCCACCAGACCTCAGAGGAAGGCGAACTCTTACTCTGTCACCCACACGTACACGCGTGTGAGAGACAGCATGCCTGGCATCAAAATACTCCTTTCTCTTTGCAAACTTTAACTTTTGACCTTCTTGCCAGGGCACCACACTGGAATCCACACTTGAATCAACAATGTACTTTTGTCCCTCATCCACGCTTGGAACATGTGGGTGTTGGGACTCCGTCCCCGAAACAACTCAAAGGGGACTTTGCTCGTGGTGGAGTGAGGAGTGAGACGGTAAACCATCACACGTTCCACTATTTCTGACCTCCAGTCCCTCCCCTGGGCCTTGGCCAGTTGTATGGACTCCTTCAGGACTCGATTAAACCTCTCCACCATTTTGTTGGTTTCGGGATGGTAGAGAGAGCAACGCTTGTGTTTAATGTCCCTATTAGCCAAATACCCTTCTATCTCTCTGGAGACCAGTTGAACCCCATTGTCGGTCAAGAGATAGTCGGGGAGTCCTTCTCTTGAGAAGACGTCGTCAAGGAACTTGACAACATCTTTTGTTTCAGTGCTTTGTGTGATATTAATCTCCGGCCATCTAGAAAACATGTCTATTAGCACTAGAACATAGAACTGACCAGAACTGCTCATAATGGGTCCTAGGAGGTCTAAAGCTACCTCTTGCCAGCAGCGAGCAGGGGTGTCACGCACAACCATGGGTTGGACCCTGGTGTTGTATACTCTGTCACTCACATTACATTCTGTGCAGTCCCTCATCATGCGTTCAACAAGGAGATCGATGCCAGCCACCAGAAGTGCAAACAAATTCGCTCCTTGGTTTTTGAAATACCCTGATGTCCCTGATGAGCTTGGTGGACAATCCTCGACCTGACAGAGAACGGAGGGACCAATTTCGTACCCCTCCAAAGTAAACCAGAGCAGACTGATAATTCGTCACACACATTCCAAAACTTGCGTGTTTCCTCACTCAGGCCTTTTATGCCTCCCCACCCTCCAGTCACTAACTTACAGACATCACAAATCATAGCATCGCCTTCCATGGAGGCTTTCCATTCCTCTTCACTCAAAACATCTGCCATGACCTCAAACACTTTGTAATTATCGTCCTCCCACGAGTCTTCTAAGCTATCAGGGGTGGCATTCGAATTGGTTGGGACAAGGCGGGAAAGGAAGTCTGAAACCTTGTTCTCAGCACCTGGTATATAGTTTACCACAAAGTCATAGTCCTGAAGTGCGACAATCCACCTACAGATTCTAGAGGAAACAGCATCTAAACTCTTCTTGGTGAACAGGTCCTTCAATGGTTTGTGGTCAGAATGCACTACAAATGAACTTCCCCAAACAAACTTTTTAAATTTCTTAATCGCCCAAAAAATGCACAGACTTTTCTTCTCTATGACCGAGTATTGAACCTCTGGTCCTACCAGTGCCCTCGAGAGGAACATGATGGTTATTTCCTTACCATCTTTCACTTGCTTGAGAACAGCGCCCAGACCTTTGGAACTGGCGTCGGTGATAAGAATGGAATGAGCAGCTGTGTCAAAACTTTGGAGAGAGGGTGCCCCACTCAAAGCATTTTTTATATCATCAAATTCTACTTGGCACTGGGCTGACCAGGTAAATCTCACACCTTTCTTTAGAAGTGACCTTAGGGTGCAAGTGCGTGAAGCAAACTGTGGGACGAACTTATTGTAATATTCAGCCATACCCAGAAAGGTGACTAGGTCATCTCTAAATTGTGGCATGGGGAGATTCTCAATAGTGTTTACTAGATGATCTCTGGGTTTAACACCTTCCTTAGATAACTTATGTCCCAAATAATCAATTTCTGAGAGGTTGAACCTACACTTATTTTCGCGTAAGGTCAAACCATGTGACTTAAACCGCTCTAATACGGCCCTAAGCCTCCCATCATGTAGCTTTTGGGAAGAGCCATGTACAAGAACGTCGAATTGATATATTTTAACACCAGGCAGCCCTTGTAGGACGTCCTCCATGGCTCGCTGGAAGACGGAGGCTGCAGAATTCAAACCAAAGGGGAGCCGGGTAAATTTATATGTCCCGAATGGCGTTATGAATGCGGTCAGGTTCATGGAATCGGCATCTATCCTGATTTGGTGGTATGCAGCCCTAAGATCTAATGTGGAAAAGACCTCAGCCCCGTCTAGTTGCGTCAGCATCTCTGTAATATTGGGGAGAGGGTACTTGTCGGCAATAACAGCACGATTAAGAGCACGCAAGTCCACACATAGCCTCACCTCACCAGAAGCCTTGCGGGCGAGAACAACGGGAGCCAACCAATCACTCGCTTCAGTTTCCACAATAATCCCTTCTTTCTCCAGATTTTCCAGCTCATTGCGCATGGACTCCCTTAGTGCCAAGGGCACACTACGCACTTTGCATGTCACAGGGGTGGCACCAGCCCTTAGGATGATTCTGTGTGTATAGTCAGACAAGCAACCCAACTTCTCATTGAAGACCTACGCGAACTCACTGCGCAAGTCACTCACTTGATCAATATTGACAGCCTCAGGTTCATCAATACTGTCAGGGAGTGATGGTGGGAAGTTGTCTTTTAGAACAATACATGGATCTCCACCAGGAATTAGGATCACCCCAAGATCAGCTTGATGAATCCAGCTCACAATGCTGTCTCCTCTGGAGGAGATGTAGATCTTTCCAGCGGTGAGCTTACCTCTGTATTCTATGTCACCCAGGAAGTAGCCGAATAACTTTATGGGTTGGCCACCGTATGCGAGGGGTTTGGTATCTGGCTTGAAAACCTTCACTTTGTCATGCAAAGAGGTGTCATAAAAGCTTTTCGGAACCAAGGTAATTTTCGCCCCAGAATCAAAGAGCATTTTAACAGAGTGGCCATTTACTTGAACGCCATCGACAGGACTCTTATTCTTGCCCTGACCGACCTGAACTAAGACTTCACCACAATGCAACTCATCAGGATCAGAATCAGATTCATTTTGTATCCAAACTTCTTTCACTCATTTGTTCTTTTTGTACTTAAGAGCTCTACAAGCTTTCGCCACATGGCCAACTTTCCCACAATTAAAACACTTTGGGGCATATTCTCAAGAACGTGTGATAACTACCACATGTTTAGCTTAACGCAACTTCTCACATCGCAGTCCATCGCGGGAAAACAACGCTGTGTTAACGTAGCATTCTCAACCTGGCGTCACCATGCGATAGTCCCACGATAACGTGAAGCCGAAAAAATGAGAAACACCAACGCAAATAAAGTTGCGATGAGGCCAACCACGAAAAAAAAACCAGCGACAACCAGCGACAGGTCTGCAATCCCCATGCGTCTGGCGGGAAAATGCACCATAAAAGCAGAACAAGAAAAACACATCATAAACAAATCAAACTGCGCAGCAACATGGATGCACCCGGAACGAGTGCCCAGGTCAACGCGAACCCCACAAGCCCCACAGACCACCAGCAATGAACCTCGGGGTCGGGGAAGGCCAAGGAGAAGAGGAAGAGGAAGACGGGGTACAGTCCGCAGGAAAACCCGATCGTCGTCACGGAGGTGACAGAGCACCAACAACAACTGTCCGTCACCAACACCGTGTCATTGGCAATACAGACGGAAAAATGGCATCCCATCGTGAATGCAGTCGGAGTGCTGAGGAGGCCAAGATGCGCCGGCACGATGTAAAAAGCCAAACCAAGCAGAAACCCCCTGCCAACAGGAAGGCAGCAACGGCGAATGGAGGTGGGAGTCCAGCGCCACAGGAGGAGCTGGAGCAAATGGCGCCCACAGTCATCAGTGTGGAGACGGTGCAAGGAGTCGGGAGTCCGGACACTGCTCGACATGACCCGACACAACAGCAACAGGGTGAGTAATGAACAGGGACTGTGGGGACGGGGGAGACGGGCACAATGGCACACATGCACAACGACGTGTAGCACACCGCACACCCACAATAACCCTGGGTCATGTCCCTGATCCCCGTGGCACACTGCAGCACACATACAAACATCAAGTAGGCCGTTCACCATGTGCCCAAAGGGGTCCCACCCCACACATCACCAATTACACAACACACACATGCACCCGTGCGAAACACAGCAAAGATGCGTATGTGAGAGCCACACTGACAATGCAAGTGACACCACATGACCAGCAGCATGGCTGGAGTACAATCACCATGACACTGTGCACGCCACGAGACTGAGGTGGCTGAGTGTGGACCACATCTGGAAAGGAGCAGGTCACACTCTGACACATCCACCTGCACAAACAACCACTGACGCCAACAACACATCTGCAGACAAACAATGCAAAAGAGTACAAAAACCGTCCAAGAGCACAAATGACCCAAGTCGCCAACATCACAGCACCTCAAAAGCCAAAGGCACACCGCCTCCAAGGGATAAGGGGCAGCAAAATCACAGCTGCAGGTGCGACTCCCACACAAAGCAGCACACACACATAGCAATTACAGCACACCCACATGGACGACAATGTGGTACACAACCCAACACCTACACTGCAGAACAGAGGACACAACTGGGTCCGCCTGTGCGTAGAAAATGGCCAATCACATCTGACATAGCAGGAAACTGTGAGATGCAAATGTACGTGTACAACCTCACCTACGTCATGTAGTCCAAATGTCCACTGTCCCGCATCAAATAGTCTGCCCCTCCCAAACAGTAACAATGTACATTGTCATGAGGTCTGAATGTAAACTTGAACAATGCGGCAACATACATGCCAACACAATGTCAACAAGCATCTCCCATTCACATTGCAGAGGGACAAACAACACCTCCAGCAGAGCAGACCAGACAACTCTACAGTGATGCTGAAGAGGACCACCACACTTCTGACACCTACGCCCCACAACAGTCCATGGACATCTTAGGCAATCGACTTCCAGGAGCAGGGCAGCACCGCTGCATCGAGGATACCCCACCCCCTGCACAGACAACACGGCTGGACGCACCCACCACCCCGGCTGGCTCCCAGCAGCCCACCCAACCACACATCGCATTCCAAGGCCAGGTGTCAGACTGCCAGAAGGGGGTAGCCGAACATGTGCGGGTGGGGCACGACCTCATGGAAGCCGAACCAGATCACATACGTGGGTGTCTAAGTCCCATCAGGGCCCACCAACACTCCCCAACGGAGACCCACACTGCGACAGAGACACATGCCTTTGCACATTTCCAGTACTGAACCACACCCAGGGCCACGGGATGATCATCCACACCCCCACGCCGGACTGGCGTACACAGGCCTGGCGTACGCCGGCCCAGTTCACTCCTTTTACGTATTGAGTGGGGGACGACAAAGCTACATGTGCAATGTCCCACCCGCTGCCTGCGGTGACATGGCTGCGTCCTCTGTACACGGCACAATGTAATGTTGTAGTGCCCGGGGCACAAATGCATACAACATGAGCACACGGACACACACACAGATAGTTCTTTGAACTGGCCACGGGCACGTGCGCTCGACACCTTTATTGGCTTGGTCACATGTACAGTGACGCATGTGCTGGATGTGTGTGGGGTGAGTGTAAGCCAGCCCTCATGGAGTCGTTGGTGCTGGCAACAACTTGAACAGTGATCACAATTGAAGCACAAACAGAAAACACCAGCACAACTGAAACAACTGTGAAGCATCATGGTGGTAGCCGGAGGGAGTACAGTGTTCACCCAACATGCAAGCAGAATGTTCCTCGATTTGTGGTGCACTGAGTTAGTGGCACCTGAAGAGCTGAGCAGTGTATCAAGCTGATGATGGCCCCCACAACAGGTGTGAGCAACTATGACAGTCTGGCAGTAAGACACTTACGACTCTGGCACCTGTCGTTTGGAGTTGGTCCTGGCGGTGGTGGCGTGTGCATCCTGCGGTGATGCGACATCCGGGCAGGTCTGGACTCGATTTGATGTGTGAGCCAAGGTGGACCGCAGTTGAGGCCGGAGGCAGCGGACAGCGCAGGGCCACAGACACATGGCGTTGATGACCCCCAGACCATCGACCCAGAGGCCATCCAACATGCCACCAGACTGGGGCCATGGTTTGAGCTGCACAGAGTTAGTGGCCCCGGATGCACTGCAGCCAGTTCAGGCACACCGCCACAGGACGGTGACTTGCGGTGCAGTGAGATAGGGCCACGCGAGGTGAGCGGGTCCTCGTCGATGTCAAAGGTGAATGTAGCGGAGGTTTGCGGGGCACAGTGGAAGGTGTCCTCTAGGGCATGATGCAGAGGGCAGGAGCCGGCCGGAAGTTGCAAATGGAGGAGTGGAATGCTACAGCCTCGTTTTGGCCACATAGTCAGTATCACCGACATGATGATGAAGACAACCCCCAGTCCACGGACTCAGTCGCCAACAAATCTCAAGAAGAAAGTGTCCATGGTTGTCGAGGAACAGACTTAGTGGCCACGGAGCTGAAAGGGGGTGCAGTCTGCGATGAGGCCAGTACAATGATATCAGGTCTGCCATAAATGAATCATGACTGAGTTCCCAATGTGTGCCCTACTCGACCGATGTGTAGTCCGGAGGCAGCGGCCAGCGCGGGCCAACCGCTGTTCAGCAAGCTCCTCCTGGAACACTGACACACGGCGTTGAAATGACATGTGGGGATGACTCGTGGTTGACCCAGGCAGTAGCGACAGGGCTGAGCGGGTGTTTAGCCAGCGATGATGCCGTGTCCTGCCTGGTACGGACTCCCATGGATTTGTGTGGGGCCTGCAGGACCGCAGTGTAGTCCGAAGGCGTAGTCATCAAGGGCCCACAGACACGTGTGGTTGGGATGCCATGCACATACTTTGTGTCACCACATCGAAGGGAGTATAGTGATTTAAACTCAGCATTGATATGTGTACTCGGCTATTGTGTAATCAAGACTCAGTCCCAAATGTGTGACCTACTTGACCGTAGTGTAGGCCGGAGGCAGCGGTGGAGTACGTCAACGAGAAAGGAGTAAAGCGGGCCTGTGTCGCGGAGGCCGTGATGGTCTGAGGAGGCTGCCAAGGTTGCGGGCTTCGGGCTTGGAGCTTGCGCCGGCACGTGGTGGGCCCTCTTCGACACACACCGGTGTTGGCAGGTGAGCAATGAGGCCTGGCTGCGCAGGGGCGGGCATGACGGGTTTGGGGACCAGCGGCCCGGGGTGCAGCAGGCGCACTGGATCCCAGGCCACACCGCTCACGGCGACGGCGTTGGCGGCGGGGTGGGAGGCGCCGCCCTGGCAGACACGTTGGGCATTCCGGAAGAGAACCACGCCCAGTGCTACGTGCTTTTTATTCACACCCCTGCGCTGGCCTGGTGTCCTCCGGGCCAGCCCACTCTGCACACGCTTACAGGGGGGGGACTTCACAAGCTACATTTCCGCGATCTTCCCCACTGGCTGGGGTGACATGGTTGCGTCCACTGTCCACGACACTCCAAACACCAGCAGTGCATGTAGACATGGCTGCGTCTGTGGTCTGCATACTGCAGTCTGTCCAGCACATCTCCGCCACACTTGGCATTGTGTACATACTCATTCATGGGTCACTTGCCTCCTTCGCACATGAATGGTTCCCACCTTTCCCCACATTCCGGTATTGTGTGGCTGTGGTGCCATGCCGTCGATGGCTCATGTACATGGCTGATCAAGGTTGCCACAGTAAGTTGTGCTGTCGTGTCTGGTGGGGGGGGATGTTGTTTGGCATGTTGTATGTGATTTTGTGACGTGTGCAGTGCCAGAGTTGTGAGTTGCATGATTATGGGGTTGAGGTGTGTGGTGTGTTCATTTGGTACTTGCCAACGGGCAGTGCATTCCCATGGGTGCCATCCTGGAGGCGCTGGTTGATGTTGGACTGTCAGAAGATGAAGGGATCATGCACACTGCCTGGGTAGTTGGCCATGACATTGGTGAGGAGTCCCCTGTGGTCCACTATTGCCTGCACATTGAGGGGATGCGTGTGCTTTCTGTTGGGGTATTGTGTGCGGTTTTGGCAGAGGGCACAAGTGGGACATGTGTGCAGTCGATTGCCCCCGACACGTGCGGGGATCCAGCTATGGCATGTAGTCCTTGCTTGGTCTCCAGCTGTTCCTGCGCATTGTGGGGGACGTATGGTTGCTGGGGTCCCTAGCTGGTGAGGGCATCCAGGACAGGTGTGAGGAACTTGGATGGGGCTGGCTGTGGGACTCCTCCGATTCGTGCGGTTGTTGTTTGGGAGGATGCCAGAGGCCAACAGGTGCAGCACAGTCAGCAGCTTTGTCTGCGGAGGGATGTTGGTTGTCCGCTGTGTTGGTACCGTCAGCCTGTGGGCAATGATGTTCAGGTTGCGGAGGATGGTTGTCCTTTTGGGCCTGTAGTGGGCATTGGCATTGTCTGGTGTTAGGTCTGTGGGGCTGGTGCATTTCCTGAAGGTCCGCTGTCTTTGTCTGCGCTGCCTCTGTGGTGGTCCGGGGGTGGTCCGTTGGGGGGGTGGCGGTCCTGGGGGTGGTGGCGGAGGGTGTTGTTGCCCTCTCGGGGCTCCGGGGTGCATGGTGAGTGGCTCCATGGCATCTGCTGTTCTTCATGTGTGGCTCTGGGCTGGGCTCCCTTTGATGGTGCAGCTTGTCGTCCGACTTTACACCAGGTCAGAGCAGGTGTTAATTTCCTGCTGCTAACGCGCCTTATCGCCTGTTTTGTGGTCTTATCGCCGATGTGGCTGGTCGTTGAGAATGTTGAGGTGTGGTGTTGTCGCGGGTTTTTGCTCGGGAACGCCTACTCTGCATCTCATTAGCGTTAGTTGCCGGGGTCATCTGTGGCGATGTTTTTTGTGACTGCTTTCGCAGGAAAACTGGTGTTATGGGCTGTTAGCACCAGCTTGTGAATGGGGCGATAAATTTAGCGTGACTTTGGATGCGTTAAAGTGCAGATAACTCGGCGATAGCTCCTTGAGAATATGCCCCTTTGAGTTTAAAGCAGGACATGATTTATCGTTAGCTAGGTGACCAACCATGTCAAAGCGGAAACACTTTCAACAAAGGTCTTTTTAGTTTTAAAAGATTGAGGTTCACTTTGTTTGAGTATTTTTGTCTTGTCTACACATAGTACTTTATCATCAGTAGTGCCATTTTCTTTTTTCATGACTTCAACACAGGCAAGTGAGTGCTCGATGCGCTTAGCAATCGAGATGACCTCATCTAATTTGGGGTCATCTTTTTGCCATAGCTCATCCTTGACTTTCTCTATGCTGCAACCCAGCATAAACTGGTCACGAATGCGCTCTTCAAGTGCGCCCTCAAATTTACAGGTGGAAGCCAGTTTACGCAAGTGAGTTACATACACTTCAACAGACTCTTGGGCTTGTTGTACACGCTTCCCAAAGTGATAAAGTTCTAAGATGGTACTGACTTTGGGAAGATAATGCTTGTCAAGTTTCTTCAAACAAATTTCAAACTCATTGAGGCTATCAGATTCTGTGTCATTCAAATCAGGTAAGTGTTCAAAAACCTCTTGCCCCTCTGAGCCTAGACAGTGTAAAAGCAAAGCTGACTTTCTCTCAGCACTCAGCGAAACTCCGCACACTCTTGCATAATTGAGGAAGACCTTTTTCCACTTTGACCAGCGAATGGAGGGTTCACCTGGATTGGAAAGAAAAAAGGGAGGTGGCGTGACGTTTTGCATTGTAATAGTAGCAAATGTCTAGTAGTAATGTGGTGTGCCTGTGATCCAGCGGGTTACTAGCAACAAGCATTCATACACCAAATACACACCTGGGCCCATTCATTCACGCTAACTAATAATCACCGCTGCTGGGAATCAGTTGTACTCTTTATCAAAATCCCTGCTACCAATTACCTTTCTGATTGAAGAGTAATGACTTACCAATGGACCTTTGAAAATTGGGGATAAAATGAGATCATACAAATATAATATCATGAACACCTGAAATAACCACTGACTCAGGAAAGTTTAAAATGTTTATCTAAATTCTTTAGCAGAGTAAATTACAATGCACTTAGTACTTAATCGCATATCAAGGAGGAAAGATACTATAAT
This sequence comes from Calotriton arnoldi, assembly GCA_963921515.1. Classification (NCBI taxonomy): domain Eukaryota; kingdom Metazoa; phylum Chordata; class Amphibia; order Caudata; family Salamandridae; genus Calotriton; species Calotriton arnoldi. The sequence goes on from CAWUFW010003013.1 coordinate 1,792,354, forward strand.
ATCACCTATTAAGCATCAAATGACGGTCCCTCAGAAAAGAGAAGATAGAGACAGCAGTACAACTAAAAGATTTCGCATTTATAGTTACCTAAAGTGTGAGAAACCAAACCCCTTGGCCAAGGAGTTGGAAAGAAGGGTCCCAAGAAGGATGAAGACCAAAGACCTCCGGACCAGGTTCAAGACAGGACAGGTGACCTCTCTACCAAACGACGCCTGCGTCGTTCCCCTCTCTGACACTTCGTTCCTCCTCGATTCTTCCGTGTCTTCTTTCTAATGGAATCCGCCGCCCCCACCTCAGGACCTCTCTGGACAGCGGTTCAGTCTGCAATCGATCAGCTCGTTGAGCACCCAAAGCCTGATCTCACTAATTAGCTAATTCTTTATCTATTATACCCTTCTACACCCAGGTACCTCCCATTAATGTTTCAATATTATGGGCCCACTACTTCTGATTGGACAGGGACAGGGGGTTGATCCTCACACCATGACAATTTCGTTCAATTTCTTTAAGCCCATTGTTTTTAAAATACCGCCCCTCACAATTAATACATTCGCTTTATTTCCCACCCATCTCACGACAAATTTTAATATAAAGTGTATACAAAATGTTTCATTTGGTAGGACATCTCAGATGTACAGTGAAGGTGATCAGCGGGTCATGTCCTTGGACATCTTCCAAGTTGACTTCATCGCTTTGTCTTGTTAGTTTTCAGAGGGCATGCGCAGGTTCCATGGCTCTTGAGCTGCTGTTCAGTTAACCCAGGCCCAATTTACGAACTAATAGAAATCAAAGAAGAAACATATTAAAATCAAAAATAAATGTTTTCACTGTATACCCCCTACTTCTACTCTATTCCCATTTAATTTATAAAATCTATCCCGCATTAATAGCGTTAATATACCACATTATTAATTTCTGCAACGCGAAGGCTTTAGCATGTGAGAACATAAAGCAGCCATTTTAGCATACACTGCGCAGAAGCAAAGATTCCCTCCAAGCAAAGAAAGACGTCATACCATGTGATATGGTTGACGCATGCGCAGTTGAGTTCCCGCGCTTTAGCGGCCATTTTGGATTTGACAATGATTACTTATTAGTTTTAAACACATAGGCAAGCGTCTCTCGGATAAGATGTAGTGTTTGCACATTATTAGTAATGACATTACAAAGTTTAATACAATTAATTAATACTGTGAGAAGAATTGCTTATGAGCAAGTCTCATTGTGAGTCCTTGCTCCATCACCTGTCACCGTAAAAGAAAATAAATAAATAATGAAAGCACTTTAAATAGTAGTGTGCTTATCACTGTAGCAGGTACATAAAGTGAAGGCACTTGAGAAAATAACAAGGTGTGCCTATCACCGTGAGATGATGAGATGGTGAAGCTGTGAAACAGTTTAGGTGGTGTCTTTATCACTTTTGAAATAAGTAAAATGGGACAAAGAAGGGGAGACACTGTGAAAGCACTTTAAGTAATAGTGAGCTTATCACTGCAGTAAGTATGTAAAATGATCCATAGGCTGTTGTGGAGAGCTTATCCTTTGTCACAGCGAGAGAAAAAAAACCAGATCCGATGAGATGGTTCTCAGGTGGCTGTGCCTGTCAGGCAGTTGGAAAAGGGAAAGCGTCCTTCATATTGTTTGTAACGCGCTGAGAGCAGGCAAGCAGCAAGGAAAAGAATCCCCGGAGAGAAAGTAGTGTGTCTTCGTTGCCAGGGATACGCGGCGTGAGCAGGCTAAGTAATAAAGGCAAGGTGTCCATCGTTGCCAGGTGACGCGGTGGAGCGCATAGCAGGTATTTTATTGTGAACGTTGCAGTGCTCTAGAGAAGGCGGGCACCGTTGCCTGGGTGACGCAGCAGGAAGAGGGGAGCGAGGAAGCCTGCGCGAGGGAACAGTTGCCAGGGTGACGACAGCGAGGAGGCTTGCGTGAGGCACAGGAAGCGCGAGGTATGCGCATGCAATAACGGTGAGCCTCGGAGTAATAAATTATGAAAAACAAGTTTTAGTAAAATTGGAAATGCAGGGTAGCGCGGGGAGCGCAGACAGTACCTTTTCTCAAGTAGTTTGTCGCCAGTGTAATAAAGTAAGATCGTAGCACGTCGGAAGAGGTTGACAAGAAGTTCTTTATTTGTAGTTAGGCATCTACGGTAAGAAAAGTCCTACCCACGCAGAGCCAGCAACAACTGACTCATGGGTGTTCTAGAGTAACTCAAACTGAGTAAACACTCTAGAATGAGGAACCCTTAGAACTAACAATGCATCACTTGAAAGCGTCACATGAAAGCATGACACGCAGGTCATTACACACAGGTACAGTCTTCTTGGCTCTTCTCAGGTCTCAAACAGCAGCAGTCCTATTCTGACTCTCCCCGGAGGTCCAGGAGTGTTCTGAAGTTGGTGCCTGGAGATGCCACATTTATGCCTGGCATGAGCTCGTGGGTGGGAATGGCCCCTGGGGATGCCCTAACCAATGGAGGCAAAGGTTCCCAGGGCTAACCCTATCCACTTTGGGCATGTTCAAGAAGTCTGTGGCCACACTAAACCTGGGCTCTGAGGGCGTGTGTCGGGAGTGTACTTTGGTAATCCTACTGCCCTCCCAAATCTAACACTAAATTCTAGTTTTAGGCAGTTCCTGTACCCAAAACAACCTCAGAGACAGAAGTCTGGTAGAAAAAAGTTGAGCTTTCAGCAGCCAGACAGTGGATACATGCAAATTGTTTTTGCGTTCTGTTTCCCTCCTTTGAAGTGTGTCCCAAATGTCATAAAACCCCCCAGCAGACATGTCAAACAGATCTTGACACTCCAGCAGGATCTGACATTGTAATGTCAACAAGAGGCCCACTGTGATGGAGGCCAGAACAAAAGAGGGATCAAGGCCTGAGTGTTAGCTACAACTGCTTGTGAAAGGCTATGCCTCATTGAAGTTAATCAAGCACACATGCGATCCTGTCAAGGATATAGCAACACGCCCACATCCAGGGTCTTTTGTCCCTGTCCTGGGACTAAGCGGACACCTATTGAAATGCTAAATACTAGCTGGCAGAAGTGGGAGAACAAAATGCAGATTTAGCTTCCAGGAACTTCAGGCAGGGCAAAGGTGCATTTTTACAATCTTTTGGAGTTATTAAGACTCCAGTGAAGTTATAGCATTTCCTAGGCAGCAATAGTATCTATAGCACTCAATATTGTATCCCAATGCTTTCCTAGAAACAGCCAACCCTGCTACAGTGAAAATAGATTTTAGAGCTTTTTCACTGTAAGGACGTTTGACATTAAACCTTTACATGTCCTACTTTTAAATACTATGCACCCTGTTTTATAGGCAATATGGCCTACTTAGTGGTGACATGTATATCTAAAAAAGGAAGGTTTAGGCCTGTCAAAGGGGTTATTTGACAGGTCGAATTTGCAGTTAAAGCTACTAGTCGCGGGCCTGCAGTCATGTTTACGTTGTCTCTGTAGTAGATGGCACAATAGGTGCTGGAGATCACCAGTGACATTTAACTTACAGGGGTAGTCCTTGGTACCATATAATAGGGATTTATGGATAAGTTAAATATTCCAATCAGGAGTATACCAAATTTTACCATGTTGATGGGAGGAGGACAAGCACATTACGACTGGCGAGAAGGGCTAAAGTGCACAGAGTTCTATAGCCAGCAAAAATAGGGCTCAGCAAAAATACACAAAACAATTAACGTGACACTGTAGACAGGTTCAATTTCCAACAAACCCTAATTTCCAAACCACAGTTGTATATTGTACACAAGAACGCACAAGGCCGCCCCAAGAATAATGCAGCATTGGCAGACCAAATTATGCAACAAAGTTAACTAAATATGTTTTGAAAGGGCAAATTATACCACACTGTCTGGACAAATGTTTCACATCATTAGTAGCATTTTAACACCTCATACATGCAATTGGTGTGTCTAGCTAAATTTTGCAAAGGGTCTCGTGTGGCACCTTCTTTTAGGAACTATCCGTTTGTGATAGAAACACTTTTTTATTAAAACTTGCCAATTATTCAGCAGATTGTTCATTATGTGGCAAGCACGGCAAATCTATAGCTGTGTGGAAAATGCTGCAGCTACAGTCTCACATATTTCCAGTTTGCCTGGGTGTAAGGAAACTCAGATATACTTAAATTAGCCCACTTAAAGAAGAAAGGGAGCCAGTCATAAATCGAATTAACTAATGATATTGGAAAACAGGGTTGACCAAAAACGAAAACAGTTACTTTTGAGAACATATACTATTGAAAATTGGCTCAAATGTAAAAGAAGTCATAAAAGGAAGCCAGGCAAGTGAGATGCTAGTCACATCTTGGAAACAGCTCTTTGTACAATAGCCGCCCAATCTTTTAAAAATAACTTGTTTTTATTGAGCACTTCACACCACATGCCATTTCTAAGCGCTGTAAACAACATGTTACTGTAATATTCCTTGCTGTCGTTCTGGCCCTGGATTCCTTATGTGCAGTGCCAGAACGACAGTAAGGAACCTATAATGTTGCGTGGTTGATTATGACGCAGGGAGTTTTAGCAGTTGGAGTTGATCGTCATTGCAGAGGCTGCATTTTCGTTACGGACAACTCTGTTCTACATTGGATCTTAAATAAATTCAATTGTACCTACGTTTCTTGTGTGTGGTACTCCAGTTACCACACACTTTTGTTGGCAACGAGCTGTGCAGAGCTGCCAAAGAACCTGCGCCAGAAGAACTCTCAGGTTTGGGAGTTGACAGCTGGCGGGGAGGTTTTGTGCCCATTGTGCCCTCCATTTTGTCCAGCTGTCTCTGCCGGAGCACGGTGAGGTTTTCTATCGGCTATGCAACCGAGGAAGGAGGAGGAGCTTCTTCGAGTTTCGTCTGCAAGTACTATGGGGTGTACCCTGTTTGTTTTCTCTGTGTGCTGCCTAGAGCTAGTGTAATCCTTTTTGGCACAGATCCCCTTTTTTGTGTCTTCGACCGTATATTCCGTTGTGGACAAGTTAATTGGTTTGTGCATATCCACAAAGACTTTAGGCCATGGTGCGCATCAGTGGCTAACAGTGGTAACCCCAGTAACCGGGGTAACCCAGCAACTAGACTTTGCTATCACCCAGTCAGCGTAACCCAGCAACTAGTCAGTTTGATTCTGTCAGCGTGTCACCGCCGATACGCACAGCATTGTCGTCACTCCGTAACGATGTGGAAGCCATCTTTGTCTGGTTTCCAATTTTACATTGCTCAGCTTGCGTGTCACCGCCGATACGCACGGCATTGTCGTCACTCAGCAACGACGTGGAAGCCATCCTTTTCTGACATTCATTGTCGCCCGCTTTGATTCTGGTTTGGCGTCCTTTCTTCGAGCCTACATCGGCTTCACTTTTGTGGCCTGGAGTTTGCCAATTCGCACAGCAGTTTCAGTAAATGCGCATCCCCCTGGTCTCCCACTACGCTTATTCGCACGGCAATGCATTCTAGTGCTTTTGAATTGCACATTGTTTCTTCTCATCTTAGCGCCAATTCGCACAGCAGGTGCGTTCGTGCCAATTTTATAATTTTGTTGGCCTTCTAAGCATCTATCTTTATCATCACACGTTTTGTGGCACTGGTTGTAATTCCTTATTTCTTGCAGTGATTTTCTTGTTCGTTTTTTTTTTTTATCCTTCACCGTGGTTGTTTCGCCCCAGACACTATGCAATCAGTAAATCCCCCCTCAACTTTTTGGGAATCACCAGGAGAACCACCTGTGGGGTGGAAGAACTGGTTTGACGCTTTCGAGACGTATTTAGGGGTCATAGGAAAAAACTTTTACTATTGCATTCTCTGGGTTTTGAGGGGCGTTCAATTTTTAAACATTTACCTAATGTAGAGGAAAATGATGCGCAAAACTATGATGATTATACAGTTTGTGTTAAGAAATTAGAAAAACTTTTTGATGTTCAGCCTAGTATGGTGGTGTTAAGACCCAAAATTTTTATGCGCAAACAAATGTTTGGGGAAAATATTGATGCTTATGTTTCTACCCTTAGAAGGTTAGTAGCTGATTGCCAGTTTGAATTATTTACAGAACAATTGGTACGTGATCAATTTATTTGTCACTGCTCCAACAAAGCCATACAACAAAAGCTACTGTCATTGCATAATCCTTCTTTGAAGGAGACTTTGCGAATATCTAAAAGTATTGAAACCTCCCAGTTGTCTGTAAAAGAATTAGAAGAACGCAAATCTGAAGTTGTAAACGTTGTTAGACAAAGGGTCAAAGGTTCTGTCAAAGATGTCAACTCAAGAACAACCACTAAGATGGAAAAAGGGATTTTCAAGCAAGCCAATGTTTGTTTTAGGTGCGGAAATTTGCCACACTTTAAAACCGGTAGGCTGTGTCCAGCAAGAAATGTTACTTGCAGAATTTGCAATAAAATAGGCCATTTTGCCAAGGTGTGCCAGAGTCAAGAAATACAGGCTGGTAAAAACAACCCTGTTGTAGCTAACTTGGGAGAAGACATCTTAGAGGACCAGTTCGACAAATTGCAAGAGGATCTCCAAGACATGATACTTGTTTATACCCACAAAAAAGTAGAATCGGGCGATCCATCCACCTGCGTTGATCCTTATGTGGACATTCTCATTGGGGACATGGTTGTCAAATTACTGGTTGATTCTGGTGCAAGAATAATGATGATCACTCAAGAGTTGTTTGATGAACTATGGCCTGGAAGAAAGCTTGAACCTCCGGACCATGCTCCAGTGTCGTATGAGGGACGTCGCATTGAACTTTGTGGGTTCTTTGAAGATGTTCTGGATTCAGGGGAAGGAAGATTTTTGGCAAGGTTTAGGTTGCCATCAAAGGGTTATGCATATTGGGTTGGTTTCATCAAGGGTTGTTCAAAATGGTTTTGAGACCGGGCACTACTGACCAAGTCTCTGTTGTAGGAGTGTCCGAAGTAAACTCAGTATCTGACTGTTCTGTAGAAAACATTTGTGCGGCCTTTCCCAGAGTGTTTTTCGATAAGTTGGGAACTATAAAGGGGTTCCAACATAAAATAAAAGTTAAGGATGGGTTTATGCCTGTCAAGCACAAACTAAGAAATGTACCTTTTTCTGTAAGAGGAGACTTAGAGAAAGAATTAGCGAATCTATGTGATATGGGAGTTATCGAGCCTATCGAGTCATCCTTATGATTGTCGCCTCTGGTGGTAGCCCGCAAGAAGAATGGGGAACTTCGAGTTTGCGTTGACCTACGCAACTTGAATAAGGCTATCTGGGTTGACTCACACCCGCTTGAGAAGATATCCAATTTATTGGCTTCTGTATCGGGTGCGAAATGGTTCAGCAAAGTTGATCTTGCCTCGGCTTACCACCAGGTAGTTTTAGAACCGGAGTCCAGACATTATACAGCTTTTGTCTCCCCAGTCGGTACCATTCAATATCGCAGGATGCCGTTTGGACTAGCGTCACCGGCATCGGTCTTTCAAAGAATCATGTTTCATCTACTCAAAAGTATAGAGGACGTCGTTGCATTCCAAGACGATGTACTACTGTTTGCTAAGACCAAGGAGGAGCACAATGTCATACTAAATTGTGTCCTTTCTGTTCTCCAAGATAATGGGGTGGTTCTCAAAAATTCCAAGTGTGAATTTGGCAAAGAAAGGATTCAGTATTTGGGCCACGTTGTGTCAGGCGATGGCATCGACCCAGTCCAGGTCTGGTTAGTGCCATCATGTAAGTAGAGGCTCCCAAGGACAAAACAGCTCTGAAATCCTTCATGGGCACGTGTGAGTTCTATTCCAGGTTTATTCCCGATTATGCTTCTCACATCTTACCTTTAACCATACTGTTGAAGAAGGACTCCAAGTTTATCTGGGACAGCTTTTGCCAACATTCCTTTGACTAGGTCAAGAAACAATTGGCGAGTTCTGAGATTTTGAAACCATTTGACCCTAACCTGGATGCTGTATCAGTGTGGATGCATCTAATTATGGTTTGGGAGCCATTTTGCCACAGGGTGATGGTGCGACTGAAAGCACCATCAGTTATGCTTCCAGGGTACTGCGGGATACAGAAGTTCATTTTTCTACCATAGAAAAAGAATTGTTAGCTTGTGTCGGGCGGAGACTGATTCCCCAAGCAGAAGTACCAGTTCCCCAGGAGCGAAGAGTGAGCCCCTCCTCTCCCCAGAGATACAGCCACCCCAGTGCAAAGCAAAACACACTAGGGGAACGCAGATATCTCCAGGGAGCGAAGAGACCAAGGAGGACAACCAGAAAATCCTCAATCGCGACCAGCAGGGAAAATGTCCAGCCCAAATAGACCCTGGAGTCCTACAGAAGAAATGACAAGAAGATAAAAAAAGACACAAATAATAAAAGGAACTAATGTCTTGAGAATATACAACACACACAAGAGCAGAACAAGAAATATAGGTTGTGTACTCTCCCACACTTACTTGGTTCAATGCTTGTTGTAGTCCCAGAAAACAGTCTCTTGGTTAAAATTAAAAGAGGAACAATAACGGTTGGAGGATAGTCTTCCAGCAGACCAGCTCTATGAGATAACAAAAAATAATACTAGGGCATACGTCTGCCCAAGACTTGAGTAATAGTTCTTAATTAGAGAAAATAAACACCAGCAGATCCTGGGAGCAGTGTGAACAGAAATAGTCCTTAGTACATGACGAGACTCTGAAGGATAGTCAACAGTGTGGCAGCAAAACAAAATGTATAGCACTATTTCACGCTATAAAGTAAGAGGACTTCAAGCGCTCCTGCACTAACACATTAAGTAATTGGTTTCAAAAAGGAACAAAACAGAGAGGCAGACTCAGCGCTTCCTAACGCGCTGGGAAGGCGGGAAGGTGGGGAAGAGGTAGCGCGTCCTGCGCTGGAGAAGGCAACGTGAAGGACAATCAACGCGTCCTCATGCTGATTGAGTGTGAAATTGGTTGCGCGTTCAGCGCGGAAAAGAAAACCGCTAAGAAAAGGTTTCAGCACGTCCTCGCGCTGTTGAGAGGGATGATTGGCAGCGCGTTCAGCACGGAGGAAAAAACAGCTGTGAAGCGCTTTCAGCGCGGCCTCGCGCTAAGGGTGAAACGGAAGGAACAAACTTTCTTGTTGTACCAGCAGAACCGCTAGTGAAATCGGGGAACAAGATTCAGTAAAGATAATCCAGACCAGGAGCAGGGCAAGGTTCAGCCAAAGGAAAGCCAAGCAGCGAGATACAGAAGCTGCAGGCTTAAGAACCTCCCAGTCACCTGACCAAGCCCAAAGCAGCATGGGACAGCACACAACCAACACTTCTCTCTGTGCATTCTGGGAGATGTAGTTTAATCATGGTACATGAAGCCTGACGCCTAACAGTTCTCCCCCTAAAGGCCGACTCACAGGTCTGGGCTTGGAGGGATGTAGTGCATGGAATCGTCTGACCAACAAGGGAGCATGCACGTTTTCAGCGGGTTCCCATGTTCTGTCTTCCGGGGCATATCCCACCCAGTCTATCAGATATTGCAGTCTACCCCTATGTCTTCGTGAATCAACAATACGTCTGACTTCATACTCCAACTCCCCTTCTACATTAACAGGAGGAGGCGGAGGTTCGGGACTCGGGGGGACGAGTGTATGATTTCAATAGAGAAGTATGGAACACAGGGTGTATTTGCATTTCTGGTGGGAGTTCTAGTTTTATAGCTACAGGATTGACAACCTGACTGATGGTGAAGGGACCTAAATATCTGGGTTGTAACTTGCGTGGTCCAGCTAGGCGGAGATTTCTGGTGGCTAACCATACTTGATCTCCCACTTTATAGCTAGGAGCAGGGCGTCTGTGTTTGTCAGCTTGGTACTTCATGTTTTCTTTGGCTTCAAGTAATTCATGCCTGGCCTGTTCCCAAATGGACAAGAGGTGTGTATGATGTCCTGTAACGGCTGGAGTGTAATGGACAGAAGGGGGTAGTTCCAAGGGGAGAAATTTGGGATGATACCCTTTAGTAAAGAAAAAGGGCGATATCTTGGAAGATGAGTGTGTGGTGTTATTATAGGCGAACTCGGCCAAGGGTAGGGCTTGAACCCAATCACCTGTGATGGTACTAATTAAACATCGAAGGAACTGCTCGAGAGTCTGGTTTGTTCTCTCTGTTTGACCGTCCGTTTGGGGATGATAGGCCGTAGAGAGACGATGATCCATGTGGAGGGCCTTACATATTCCTTGCCAGAACTTAGATACAAACTGGGGGCCCCTATCTGATACTATAACAGAGGGCAATCCATGAAGATGAACAATGTTTTGTATGAATGCATCAGTGAGTTCCATGGCTGTGGGCAGTTTCTTAAGGGGAACGAAATGAGCCATTTTGGACAACATGTCTACCACCACTAGTATAGTGGTATACCCTCGCGTTGCTGGTAATTCTGTGATGAAATCCATGCTAATAGATGACCAAGGACTATTGGGTACAGGTAAAGGTTGCAACAGTCCAGCAGGAGCACAGTGCAATGTTTTCTGTCTGGCACAAGTAGGACAAGCTTTGACATACTCGGCGATATCTTGGGTCATGCCTTTCCACCAGAACCATCTCTGACAGGTTTGTGTTGTCTTTACTCCCCCAGGATGTCCGGCCAATGGTAATGCATGACACCATTTCATAATCAAAGCCCGAGTTTCTATCGTGGGGAGAAACAGACGATTGTCATGGAAAAAGAGGTTGTTTGTTATCGTATTGTGAGGATCTGCTAACCACTCTTCCTGATCCAGAGAGGCAAAGGCTTGTTCTGGGAATGAGGAAAAGGAGTCTGATTCTTCACCACTACCATCCCCCATGGCAATAATCTTGTGTTCTGGGATGATAGGTATGGGTGCCTCAACTGAGTTCTTATGTTCTTTTCCCAGGCGAGACAAGGCATCTGCTTTTCCTTGTTTCACTCCAGGGCAGAAATGGATAACGAAATCATAATCGCAGAAAAAGGATACCCATCTCATCTGCCTTGGTGTAAGGGCTCTGGCTGTTCTAAAGTATTGGAGTTTCCGATGATCGGAATAGATAGTGATTACATGAGGGGACCCTAAAAGATAATGGCGCCATTCTTGAAACGCCATTTTAATGGCCAAGAGTTCTCTCTCCCCAATAGTGTAATTCTGTTCCGCCTGTGACAGGGTCTTAGAAAAATAGGCTACGGGATGGAGGGTTCCTGTGTTATGGTCCCGTTGGGACAAGACCCCACCCACAGCATATTGAGAGGCATCTGCTTCGACATAATAGGGCTGTGTCTCATCCGCATGTCGAATAATGGGGGCAGTGGTAAAGCTGTTTTTTAAGGCTTGGAGAACCTTTTCGGCAGCTTGATCCCACTCAAACACCACTCCTTTTTTCAGGAGTCTAGTAATAGGAGTAATGTGTTCAGAAAAATGACTGATGAACCTCCTATAAAAGTTCGCAAATCCCAAGAAAGATTGCACCTCTTTTACATTGGTAGGACTAGCCCAGTTGGTAATGGCAGACACTTTGGCAGGATCCATGTGTATTCCTTCAGGGGAGATGACAAACCCCAGGAAGGCTACTTTTCGGGTATGGAAGACACATTTATCCAGTTTGGCAAAGAGGTGATTCTCCTTCAACTGATGCAGTATCAAACTCACGTGTTCCACATGTTCTTTCTCATTCTTGGAATAGATTAAAATATTGTCTATATAGACGATGACGAATATGTCCAGGTACTCTCTCAAGATTTCGCTTATAAAGAACTGAAAGGCCGCTGGAGCATTACAAAGACCAAACAGCATGATGCAATACTCATATAGACCAAACTTGGTGCGGAAAGCCGTCTTCCACTCATCTCCCTCTCTGACTCGGATCAAATGGTAGGCTCCTCTCAGATCAAGTTTAGTAAATATGGTGGCCTTTCTCACCTGATCCAAGAGATTGGAGATGAGCGGAAGAGGGTATTTGTTCTTGATGGTCACCTTATTTAGGGCGCGATAATCCAGGCACGCTCTAAGGCCTCCTTCCCTCTTGGGGATAAAAAAAATAGGGGAGGAGACAGGGGAGGTCAAGTGCCGTATGAACCCCCTTTTTAACATATCTTGTAGGTATTCAGACAAATACTTGGTCTCCGGTTCAGTGAGGGAATACACTCTGCTAACAGGCAGATCTGAGCCAGGCACCAAATCTATCCTGCAGTCATAGGACCTGTGGGGTGGCAAGGCTATTGCCTTGACTTCGTCAAACACCTCTGAGAACTCCATATATTCAGCGGGCAGAACAGATGAGTCTGTCATTGAAAGGGCACAACACAAAGGGGAATGCCAGTCGGCGATTTCTCGATAGCAATGGGTCACACAATAAGGAGAGCGTAGCGTTACCTTCCTAGAGACCCAGTCAATTTGAGGATTATGACGCTGGAGCCAGGGGACTCCGAGAATGGCTCCAAAATTGGGGGTGTCGATCAAATCGAATGTAATGACCTCCGAATGACCATTATCACACATCATGATAAGGTCGGGAGTTTGGTACGTTATCATGCCAGATGACAATTCCGTCCCGTCCACTGCCCTTACTTTTTCAGGTTGTTTTTTCGGAATGAATTCTAGTCCCAGAGCCCTAGCAACTGCTATATCCAAAAAGTTTCCTGTTGCCCCAGAATCCAGCAAGATAGACATGGTTTGTCTAAGCTGGGACGGCAGAAGGAACACTACATTGATAGAGAAATGTTTGGGCACAGGAGCCAAGGTATTGGCCAGAAATCTAGAGATCTTCAAATCTGGAGGACTTGGAAGAGCGACCTCTATACTCTCCAAGTCAGTTAGTTTTCCGACTGCACAACCAGGCCGGTTCTACCTGTAGGTGTTCTTGAGGCGGACTTAGGTTTGACTGGACATTCTCTAGCGAAATGGCCTCCTTTACCGCAATACAGGCAGAGATTTAATTTTCTGTGTTTTTCTCGTTCTTCACTGGACAGTGGTCCTCTAATCCCTCCTATCTGCATAGGTTCACTGGTGTCCCTTCCTTCTTTTTTCTCACTCCTAGCAAGAAAAAGACGAGAATACTCTCCTTTGGTCTTTTCCCCTTTTCTCTCTGATAAGCGGTGGTCTAACTTGACTACTAGGTCCATGAATGCAGAGCATTCTTCTGGGGGGTCCACTATCTGAGAGAGGATGTCTTTGAGCTCGTCTTTGAGTCCCCTATAGAACAAGGAGGTCCTCTTGTCTTCAGGCCAATGAGTCTCAGTAACCAAACGATTAAAGGTGGTGATATAAGTCAATAGATCCTTTGACCCTTGTTTAAGGTTTAATAATTCGTTGTCACTGGCCTGCATGTAGGAGTGTCGAGCAAAGAGGCTCCTCATTCTATCCTTAAACAGAGTCAAATCGTATAAAATGGGGTCATCGTTTTCTACGAGAGGCACCGCCGAGAGTGCAGCATTACCACTCAGATACGAAATTATAAAGGCAACCTTTGCTGCATCATCCGGGAAAGAGGCGCCTCTGCATAGGAATTGAAGGTGACACTGATTCATAAATACCCCGTATTTGGTACTATCTCCATTAAATCTTTCAGGCATTGCAAGAGGTGTCTGGGGAGGCGTGACAACGGTGACATTAACCGGGGAAGGGGTAGAGACTGTGGATGTGGAACCAGAGGCGGGGGAAGGGACCTGAAAATGTGCGGGTTGTATGTAGCTATGCTTATGTTTAGGAGTAGTGTCTGTAGCTCTAACCTCTAATTGTTTTTGTGTTTTTAATATGTTTATCTCGGAGACAAGGCGTTGATTTTCACCTCTCACTAACTTAAGCTCAGTTTGAGATTAACTACAGCTGCTGCTAACTCCCTCATAGTGGTTTCTGGGGACATAGACTCATCCATGATGGTAGCGAAAGAAGTCCTCCCGTCAGTCTTCGCTCAGGGGGAATGAATATCGTGGGCTTGGCTTTCTGTCGGGCGGAGACTGATTCCCCAAGCAAAAGTACCAGTTCCCCAGGAGCGAAGAGTGAGCCCCTCCTCTCCCCAGAGATACAGCCACCCCAGCGCAAAGCAAAACACACTAGGGGAACACAGATATCTCCAGGGAGCGAAGAGACCAAGGAGCACAACCAGAAAATCCTCAATCGCGACCAGCAGGGAAAATGTCCAGCCCAAATAGACCCTGGAGTCCTACAGAAGAAACGACAAGAAGATAAAAAAAGACACAAAGAATAAAAGGAACTAATGTCTTGAGAATATACAACACACACAAGAGCAGAACAAGAAATATAGGTTGTGTACTCTCCCACACTTACTTGGTTCAATGCTTGTTGTAGTCCCAGAAAACAGTCTCTTGGTTAAAATTAAAAGAGGAACAATAACGGTTGGAGGATAGTCTTCCAGCAGACCAGCTCTATGAGATAACAAAAAATAATACTAGGGCATACGTCTGCCCAAGACTTGAGTAATAGTTCTAAATTAGAGAAAATAAACACCAGCAGATCCTGGGAGCAGTGTGAACAGAAATAGTCCTTAGTACATGACGAGACTCTGAAGGATAGTCAACAGTGTGGCAGCAAAACAAAATGTATAGCACTATTTCACGCTATAAAGTAAGAGGACTTCAAGCACTCCTGCACTAACACATTAAGTAATTGGTTTAAAAAAGGAACGAAACAGAGAGGCAGACTCAGCGCTTCCTAACGCGCTGGGAAGGCGGGAAGGTGGGGAAGAGGTAGCGCGTCCTGCGCTGGAGAAGGCAACGTGAAGGACAATCAACGCGTCCTCACGCTGATTGAGTGTGAAATTGGTTGCGCGTTCAGCGCGGAAAAGAAAACCGCTAAGAAAAGGTTTCAGCACGTCCTCGCGCTGTTGAGAGGGATGATTGGCAGCGCGTTCAGCGCGGAGGAAAAAACAGCTGTGAAGCGCTTTCAGCGCGTCCTCGCGCTAAGGGTGAAACGGAAGGAACAAACTTTCTTGTTGCACCAGCAGAACCGCTAGTGAAATCGGGGAACAAGATTCAGTAAAGATAATCCAGACCAGGAGCAGGGCAAGGTTCAGCCAAAGGAAAGCCAAGCAGCGAGATACAGAAGCTGCAGGCTTAAGAACCTCCCAGTCACCTGACCAAGCCCAAAGCAGCATGGGACAGCACACAACCAACACTTCTCTCTGTGCATTCTGGGAGATGTAGTTTAATCACGGTACATGAAGCCTGACGCCTAACAGTTCTCCCCTAAAGGCCGACTCACAGGTCTGGGTTTGGAGGGATGTAGTGCATGGAATCGTCTGACCAACAAGGGAGCATGCACGTTTTCAGCGGGTTCCCATGTTCTGTCTTCCGGGGCATATCCCACCCAGTCTATCAGATATTGCAGTCTACCCCTATGTCTTCGTGAATCAACAATACGTCTGACTTCATACTCCAACTCCCCTTCTACATTAACAGGAGGAGGCGGAGGTTCGGGACACGGGGGAGGAGTGTATGATTTCAATAGAGAAGTATGGAACGCAGGGTGTATTTGCATTTCTGGTGGGAGTTCTAGTTTTGTAGCTACAGGATTGACAACCTGACTGATGGTGAAGGGACCTAAATATCTGGGTTGTAACTTGCGTGGTCCAGCTAGGCGGAGATTTCTGGTGGCTAACCATACTTGATCTCCCACTT
Source organism: Calotriton arnoldi (assembly GCA_963921515.1). Taxonomy (NCBI): domain Eukaryota; kingdom Metazoa; phylum Chordata; class Amphibia; order Caudata; family Salamandridae; genus Calotriton; species Calotriton arnoldi. Next base: position 1,807,956 of record CAWUFW010003013.1, read on the forward strand.
TATAGCTAGGAGCAGGGCGTCTGTGTTTGTCAGCTTGGTACTTCATGTTTTCTTTGGCTTCAAGTAATTCATGCCTGGCCTGTTCCCAAATGGACAAGAGGTGTGTATGATGTTCTGTAACGGCTGGAGTGTAATGGACAGAAGGGGGTAGTTCCAAGGGGAGAAAGTTGGGATGATGCCCTTTAGTAAAGAAAAAGGGCGATATCTTGGAAGATGAGTGTGCGGTGTTATTATAGGCAAACTCGGCCAAGGGTAAGGCTTGAACCCAATCACCTGTGATGGTACTAATTAAACATCGAAGGAACTGCTCGAGAGTCTGGTTTGTTCTCTCTGTTTGACCGTCCGTTTGCGGATGATAGGCCGTAGAGAGACGATGATCCATGTGGAGGGCCTTACATATTCCTTGCCAGAACTTAGATACAAACTGGGGGCCCCTATCTGATACTATAACAGAGGGCAATCCATGAAGTCGAACAATGTTTTGTATGAATGCATCAGTGAGTTCCATGGCTGAGGGCAGTTTCTTAAGGGGAACGAAATGAGCCATTTTGGACAACATGTCTACCACCACTAGTATAGTGGTATACCCTCGCGTTGCTGGTAATTCTGTGATGAAATCCATGCTAATAGATGACCAAGGACTATTGGGTACAGGTAAAGGTTGCAACAGTCCAGCAGGAGCACAGTGCAATGTTTTCTGTCTGGCACAAGTAGGACAAGCTTTGACATACTCGGCGATATCTTGGGTCATGCCTTTCCACCAGAACCATCTCTGACAGGTTTGTGTTGTCTTTACTCCCCCAGGATGTCCGGCCAATGGTAATGCATGACACCATTTCATAATCAAAGCCCGAGTTTCTATCGTGGGGAGAAACAGACGATTGTCATGGAAAAAGAGGTTGTTTGTTATCGTATTGTGAGGATCTGCTAACCACTCTTCCTGATCCAGAGACGCAAAGGCTTGTTCTAGGAGTGAGGAAAATGAAATGAAATGAAATGAAATTTGTACTTGTAAAGCGCACTGTTACCCTAGGGTGTCCTGGCGCTGTACGCATACCGCTGTGGAACCCTTCCTGTCTTTTCCCTGTGAAATGTCCACTCCTGGGCACCCCCAAGGTGAAGCCAGGCATCCCAGCACTGGTGGGACCGTTGTGGAGATTAAGCAAGCTATTGCCCAGAGTTGCAGAGTGGGACCCATGATTAGAATAGGCACCGAGGCGAGAATGATCAGGTCCGAGGAAACTGAGCCCAAGACCCGCCGAGGCGGGAATTGAACCCTGGTCCTGGGCCAGATCTCTGCATCAGGGTCTGCCGCTCTAACCATTGAGCCACACTTCTCCAGGAAAAGGAGTCTGATTCTTCACCACTACCATCCCCCATGGCAATAATCTTGTGTTCTGGGATGATAGGTATGGGTGCCTCAACTGAGTTCTTATGTTCTTTTCCCAGGCGAGACAAGGCATCTGCTTTTCCTTGTTTCACTCCAGGGCGGAAATGGATAACGAAATCATACTCGCAGAAAAAGGATACCCATCTCATCTGCCTTGGTGTAAGGGCACTGGCTGTTCTAAAGTATTGGAGTTTCCGATGATCGGAATAGATAGTGATTACATGAGGGGACCCTAAAAGATAATGGCGCCATTCTTGAAACGCCATTTTAATGGCCAAGAATTCTCTCTCCCCAATAGTGTAATTCGGTTCCGCCTGTGACAGGGTCTTAGAAAAATAGGCTACGGGATGGAGGGTTCCTGTGTTATGGTCCCGTTGGGACAAGACCCCACCCACAGCATATTGAGAGGCATCTGCTTCGACATAATAGGGCTGTGTCTCATCCGCATGTCGAATAATGGGGGCAGTGGTAAAGCTGTTTTTTAAGGCTTGGAGAACCTTTTCGGCAGCTTGATCCCACTCAAACACCACTCCTTTTTTCAGGAGTCTAGTAATAGGAGTAATGTGTTCAGAAAAATGACTGATGAACCTCCTATAAAAGTTCGCAAATCCCAAGAAAGATTGCACCTCTTTTACATTGGTAGGACTAGCCCAGTTGGTAATGGCAGACACTTTGGCAGGATCCATGTGTATTCCTTCAGGGGAGATGACAAACCCCAGGAAGGCTACTTTTCGGGTATGGAAGAGACATTTATCTAGTTTGGCAAAGAGGTGATTCTCCTGCAACTGATGCAGTATCAAACTCACGTGTTCCACATGTTCTTTCTCATTCTTGGAATAGATTAAAATATCATCTATATAGACGATGACGAATATGTCCAGGTACTCTCTCAAGATTTCGTTTATAAAGAACTGAAAGGCCGCTGGAGCATTACAAAGACCAAACGGCATGACGCAATACTCATATAGACCAAACTTGGTGCGGAAAGCCGTCTTCCACTCATCTCCCTCTCTGACTCGGATCAAATGGTAGGCTCCTCTCAGATCAAGTTTAGTAAATATGGTGGCCTTTCTCACCTGATCCAAGAGATTGGAGATGAGCGGAAGAGGGTATTTGTTCTTGATGGTCACCTTATTTAGGGCGCGATAATCCAGGCACGCTCTAAGGCGTCCTTCCCTCTTGGGGATAAAAAAAAATAGGGGAGGAGACAGGGGAGGTCGAGTGCCGTATGAACCCCCTTTTTAACATATCTTGTAGGTATTCAGATAAATACTTGGTCTCCGGTTCAGTGAGGGAATACACTCTGCTAACAGGCAGATCTGAGCCAGGCACCAAATCTATCCTGCAGTAATAGGACCTGTGGGGTGGCAAGGCTATTGCCTTGACTTCGCCAAACACCTCTGAGAACTCCATATATTCAGCGGGCAGAACAGATGAGTCTGTCATTGAAAGGGCACAACACAAAGGGGAATGCCAGTGGGTGATTTCTCGATAGCAATGGGTCACACAATAAGGAGAGCGTAGCGTTACCTTCCTAGAGACCCAGTCAATTTGAGGATTATGACGCTGGAGCCAGGGGACTCCGAGAATGGCTCCAAAATTGGGGGTGTCGATCAAATCGAATGTAATGACCTCCGAATGACCATTATCACACATCATGATAAGGTCGGGAGTTTGGTACGTTTTCATGCCAGATGACAATTCCGTCCCGTCCACTGCCCTTACTTTTTCAGGTTGTTTTTTCGGAATGAATTCTAGTTCCAGAGCCCTAGCAACTGCTATATCCAAAAAGTTTCCTGTTGCCCCAGAATCCAGCAAGATAGACATGGTTTGTCTAAGCTGGGACGGCAGAAGGAACACTACATTGATGGAGAAATGTTTGGGCACAGGAGCCAAGGTATTGGCCAGAAATCTAGAGATCTTCAAATCTGGAGGACTTGGAAGAGCGACCTCTATACTCTCCAAGTCAGTTAGTTTTCCGACTGCACAACCAGGCCGGTTCTACCTGTAGGTGTTCTTGAGGCGGACTTAGGTTTGACTGGACATTCTCTAGCGAAATGGCCTCCTTTACCGCAATACAGGCAGAGATTTAATTTTCTGTGTTTTTCTCGTTCTTCACTGGACAGTGGTCCTCTAATCCCTCCTATCTGCATAGGTTCACTGGTGTCCCTTCCTTCTTTTTTCTCACTCCTAGCAAGAAAAAGACGAGAATACTCTCCTTTGGTCTTTTCCCCTTTTCTCTCTGATAAGCGGTGGTCTAACTTGACTACTAGGTCCATGAATGCAGAGCATTCTTCTGGGGGGTCCACTATCTGAGAGAGGATGTCTTTGAGCTCATCTTTGAGTCCCCTATAGAACAAGGAGGTCCTCTTGTCTTCAGGCCAATGAGTCTCAGTAACCAAACGATTAAAGGTGGTGATATAAGTCAATAGATCCTTTGACCCTTGTTTAAGGTTTAATAATTCGTTGTCACTGGCCTGCATGTAGGAGTGTCGAGCAAAGAGGCTCCTCATTCTATCCTTAAACAGAGTCAAATCGTATAAAATGGGGTCATCGTTTTCTACGAGAGGCACCGCCCAGAGTGCAGCATTACCACTCAGATACGAAATTATAAAGGCAACCTTTGCTGCATCATCTGGGAAAGAGGCGCCTCTGCATAGGAATTGAAGGTGACACTGATTCATAAATACCCCGTATTTGGTACTATCTCCATTAAATCTTTCAGGCATTGCAAGAGGTGTCTGGGGAGGCGTGACAACGGTGACATTAACCGGGGAAGGGGTAGAGACTGTGGATGTGGAACCAGAGGCGGGCGAGGCGTGGCTCCACGAACGGACAGCGGACAGCTACGCCGCCCACAAGAGCGCCACCCGCAGTCACCATCACCTCATCAGATCCGCCAAAAGGGCCTCACTCAAAGACCGCCTAGACAACAACGCACACAACAGCAAAGAGCTCTTCAACATCGTGAAGGAACTCTCCAACCCCAGCTCCAACACCAACGACATCCAGCCGTCGCGAGACCTGTGCGACTCACTGGCCACCTTCTTCCACCGCAAAATCGCCGACATCCACGACAGCTTCAACACCACGACCGCCCCGGCAACCACCGAGACCACTGCCCCCACAACCACCAACCGCCTGCTCTCCTGGACCAACATCAACGACGAGGACACCAGCGAGATCATGAACACCATCCACTCCGGTTCACCGCTAGACCCGTGCCCTCACCACATCTTCAACAAAGCCAGTACAGCCATCGCGCCCCATCTCCGGAAAATAATCAACATCTCCTTCGAGACAGCAACCTTCCCGGAAAGCTGGAAGCACGCCGAGATCACCGCCTTACTCAAGAAACCCAAGGCAGACCCCAAGGACCTCAAGAACTTCCGACCCATCTCTCTGCTCCCGTTCCCCGCGAAGGTCACCGAGAAAATCGTCAACAAACAACTGACCGCTACCTCGAGGAGAACAACATCCTGGACCCTTCCCAGTCCGGCTTCCGCAGCAACCACAGCACCGAAACCGCCCTCATCGCCGCCACCGATGACATCAGGACCCTGCTAGACAACGGAGAAACAGCAGCCCTCATCCTCCTGGACCTATCAGCCGCCTTCGACACGGTCTGCCACCACACACTACGAACACGCCTTCACGACGCCGGGATCCAAGAGAAGGCCCTGGACTGGACCACATCCTTCCTTTCCGGCAGAACACAAAGCGTCCGCCTCGCCCCCTTCCGATCCAAGGCCACCAAGATCATCTGCGGCGTACCCCAAGGCTCCTCCCTCAGCCCAACGCTGTTCAACATCTACATGGCACCCTCGCCCACGTCGCCCGACAGCACAACCTCAACATCATCTCCTACGCCGACGACACCCAGCTGATCCTCTCCCTCACCAAAGACCCTCACACCGCCAAAGCCCACCTCCACGAAGGAATGAAGGCCGTCGCCGAATGGATGAGGACCAGCCGCCTGAAGCTGAACTCGGACAAGACGGAGGTCCTCATCCTTGGTTCCAACCCTTCAGCCTGGGACGACTCCTGGTGGCCAACATCACTGGGAACAGCCCCGCCACCCACCGACCACGTACGCAACCTAGGGGTCATCCTCGACCCCACCCTCTCCATGACTAAGCAGGTCAACGCCGTTTCCTCATCCTGCTTCAACATCCTCCGAATGCTCCACAGGATCTTCAAGTGGATCCCCACCGAAACAAGAAAAACAGTCACCCAGGCCCTTGTCACCAGCAGGCTGGACTACGGAAACGCCTCTACGCAGGAACGACGGCTAAGCTCCTGAGACGGCTGCAACGCATCCAGTACGCCTCTGCACGTCTTATCCTCGACATCCCCCGACGCAGCCACATCACACCCCACCTGAGAGACCTGCACTGGCTCCCTGTCAACAAGAGGATAACCTTCAAGCTCCTCACCCACGCACACAAAGCACTCCACAACTCCGGACCAGCCTACCTCAACAGACGACTCAGCTTCTACACCCCCACCCGCCAGCTCCGCTCGACCAGCCTCGCCCTCGCCACAGTCCCCCGCATCCGGAAAACAACCGCCGGCGGCAGATCCATCTCCCACCTCGCCGCCAAGACCTGGAACACCCTCCCCACCAACCTCCGACAGACCCAAGACCTACTGGCCTTCAGAAGACTCCTCAAGACCTGGCTCTTCGATCAGTAGCAGCACCACCCCCCTCTTCCCCCAGCGCCTTGAGACCCTCGCGGGTATGTAGTGCGCTTTATAAGTGACATGATTGATTGATTGATTGATGGGGAAGGGACCTGAAAATGTGCGGGTTGTATGTAGCTATGCTTATGTTTAGGAGTAGTGTCTGTAGCTCTAACCTCTAATTGTTTTTGTGTTTTTAATATGTTTATCTCGGAGACAAGGCATTGATTTTCGCCTCTCACTAACTTAAGCTCAGTTTGAGATTAACTACAGCTGCTGCTAACTCCCTCATAGTGGTTTCTGGGGACATAGACTCATCCATGATGGTAGCGAAAGAAGTCCTCCCGTCAGTCTTCGCTCAGGGGGAATGAATATCGTGGGCTTGGCTTTCTGTCGGGCGGAGACTGATTCCCCAAGCAGAAGTACCAGTTCCCCAGGAGCGAAGAGTGAGCCCCTCCTCTTCCCAGAGATACAGCCACCCCAGTGCAAAGCAAAACACACTAGGGGAACGCAGATATCTCCAGGGAGCGAAGAGACCAAGGAGGACAACCAGAAAATCCTCAATCGCGACCAGCAGGGAAAATGTCCAGCCCAAATAGACCCTGGAGTCCTACAGAAGAAACAACAAGAAGATAAAAAAGACACAAATAATAAAAGGAACTAATGTCTTGAGAATATACAACACACACAAGAGCAGAACAAGAAATATAGGTTGTGTACTCTCCCACACTTACTTGGTTCAATGCTTGTTGTAGTCCCAGAAAACAGTCTCTTGGTTAAAATTAAAAGAGGAACAATAACGGTTGGAGGATAGTCTTCCAGCAGACCAGCTCTATGAGATAACAAAAAATAATACTAGGGCATACGTCTGCCCAAGACTTGAGTAATAGTTCTTAATTAGAGAAAATAAACACCAGCAGATCCTGGGAGCAGTGTGAACAGAAATAGTCCTTAGTACATGACGAGACTCTGAAGGATAGTCAACAGTGTGGCAGCAAAACAAAATGTATAGCACTATTTCGCGCTATAAAGTAAGAGGACTTCAAGCGCTCCTGCGCTAACACATTAAGTAATTGGTTTCAAAAAGGAACGAAACAGAGAAGCAGACTCAGCGCTTCCTAACGCGCTGGGAAGGCGGGAAGGTGGGGAAGAGGTAGCGCGTCCTGCGCTGGAGAAGGCAACGTGAAGGACAATCAACGCGTCCTCGCGCTGATTGAGTGTGAAATTGGTTGCGCGTTCAGCGCAGAAAAGAAAACCGCTAAGAAAAGGTTTCAGCACGTCCTCGCGCTGTTGAGAGGAATGATTGGCAGCGCGTTCAGCGCGGAGGAAAAAACAGCTGTGAAGAGCTTTCAGCGCGTCCTCGCGCTAAGGGTGAAACGGAAGGAACAAACTTTCTTGTTGCACCAGCAGAACCGCTAGTGAAATCGGGGAACAAGATTCAGTAAAGATAATCCAGACCAGGAGCAGGGCAAGGTTCAGCCAAAGGAAAGCCAAGCAGCGAGATACAGAAGCTGCAGGCTTAAGAACCTCCCAGTCACCTGACCAAGCCCAAAGCAGCATGGGACAGCACACAACCAACACTTCTCTCTGTGCATTCTGGGAGATGTAGTTTAATCACGGTACATGAAGCCTGATGCCTAACAGCTTGTTGGTGGGCAATTCAGAAGTTCAAACCTTATTTTTGGGGAACAAATTTTACTGTTAAGACAGATCATAAACCTTTGGTTTCTATATTGTCGGGGAAGAAAATTAAAGAGCAGACTCCCAGAATCTCGAGGTTGTCGTCCAAACTGTTACAGTTCCATTTTGACATTGTGCATATCAAAGGTGGGAAGAATGTACGAGCAGATTTTCTGTCTCGTTTTGCTATTTAGGGTGTCGAATGTGAGGGTGACGATACAGTTGATGAAAGTTGCTTCATTGCTTCTCTTGATCTGGAAGAGTCGTGTGCCATTACTGAGCGTGAATGGAGAGATGAAATGGGTTTAGATGAGGTTATGAAGGTTGTGTTGCAGTATGTTGTTACTAAGTGGCCGAGTGAAAAAACCTTGCCTATTTCATGTGAACCTTTTTGGAAGGTCTCTGAGGGGCTCTCAGTTGATGACGGTGTACTTCTTAGAGGTGATAAGTTAGTTCTTCCCATTGGTTTGAGGTCCAGGCTTATCAAGATTGCCCATGAAGGTCACATGGGAGCTACTTTCACTAAAAAAAGGCTTAGACAAACGTTGTGGTGGCCCTCTATGGATAGAGAGGTTGACTCTGCCATCATCGGGTGTGTGGTGTGCCTATCCTCAGAGAAGGGATTGTGTACAAGGAAACCGCCTCTTCAATCCATTGAGTATCCTGCAAGAACTTGGGAGAAAATTGGTGTTGATTTAGTTGGTCCTTTCAATAGGTTGCCGAGACAGTATCGTTTTGCTTTAGTTGTGGTTGATTTATATTCCAAGTGGCCAGAAATCAAATTTGTGTCGGAACCCAGTGCTGGTGCCGTCATCGAGTTTCTTAGAGAGATTTTCCTCGGTGAAGGATACCCTGGATTTGTGAGTTCAGACAATGGTGTCCAGTTTGCTAATGAAGAGGTCTAAAAATGTCTTCAGCCGGGTGGTGTCAAACATTTGAAGACGGCTCTTAATCATCCCCAATCTAATGGTCAACTCGAGCGCATGAACCGCGTTCTTGTGCATTGCATTCAGTGGGCGGTTGACAACAGGTGTGTGGTGGTTAATGCGGTTAGGTCCATGCTATGGTTTTACCACACATCTCCCCATTCTAGCACCCAAATTTCCCCATTTGAGATGTTGAGAGGAAGGAAGCCTGCTACTAAGCTGTGCCCGGGCTGGATGTCTAAGTGGGTCAAATTTGGTGTTGATTTGAGCCTTTAGGATGAAAGAGCGAGGTTGAATGTAAGTAAAGCTCAGTCCAAACAGAAAGAGAATTTTGACAGCCGCAATAGAGTCAAAGCATGTCAGATTGAGGTGGGTGACAAGGTGTTTATCAAAAAAGGAAGTTTTGTTAAGAAATGTGGGAAGAAATATGATGGTCCTTTTTTTGGTTGGTAGGGTGTGTGGTAGTGCAGTGAAAGTTTCTGGCAAAAATTCATGGAATGTTGCAAAGGTGGTAAAAACTTCCCAAAGTTCAAGTCAGGAAGGTCAGGAAAGGGGTAGTCCCTCCGATATGATACCCCAGGAACCTGAAGTGGCCAAATCTGATCTGGGGCAGGTGTTGCACAGAAGCTGTTGCCCTAAACAGATTCCTCTGAGATTCAGACAATAACTCTAGAGTTCATGATCTGTTCTTTTGTTCTCTGGTGTATCTATGCTGTATCTTTAATTGTTAAGAATTTTTTTTTAGTTTTTCTTTCCAAGATATGGGTGTGTTCTTATTATTCCTTTTGTTTGTTATTCCTTTTGTTTGTTTTTTTTGTTCAAGGGGAAGAGTAAATGTAATATTCTTTGCTGTCGTTCTGGTCCTGGATTCCTTCTGTGCAGTTCCAGAACGACAGTAAGGAACCTAGAATGTTGCGGGGTTGATTATGACACAGAGAGTTTTAGGAGTTGGAGTTGATCGTCGTTGCGGAGGCTGTGTTTTCGTTACGGGCAGCTCTGCTCTACATTGGATCTTAAATAAATTCAACTGTACCTACGTTTCTTGTGTGTGGTCGTTCCTCCAGTTACCACAGTTAATAATAGCCATTTTAGGAGTACTCAATTTACCGACCTTGGGACGATAGAAAACAGAGTTGGTCATATCAAGATTTGATCTTGTGACATGGAAATCACTGCAGATGCTAGTGTCGAACCTTAACACTCTAAACCATCTCCCTGGAATTTAATGTACAATAACCTTTATTCAAATATGTTTTAAAGTATTAATAAATATCTAGTAGTTTTTTTTTAATGAGAACAAAAATTGGAAAACTGGTTTGCACAAAATAATTTCATCTTCGTGTTGTGTTGACTTACCTTCCACATGTCTCCCAGGTGATAAGGGCATTCTGGAATTTAAGTGGGGAGACAATAATTCTTACTTGGAGCTTGACCTGAAAAGATGTATTTGGTCTGCACTACACACAAGCCTGTGTCCACTCCTCACTACAATTTGACGACAAGTGAAGTGGATTTGAACTGTAACGAAGGAGAGCACTTGTCGGGGACCAGCAGTGAAACTCTGAAGCAGATCGGACTCAGATTTATGGCTAATGCTATGCAGTTTCTTTAGTAGGCAATTGTAGTCTGGACTGAAGGAAGCCACGGCAGTGAGAAAAGTGCAGATTACTGCGGTGAACAATTTTGGGGTCAGCGCGTGCAGCACATTTACACTGGCAAAACATGCATGAAGCAACCTGCAGGACTCGGCACGTAATGCGTCACCTGCTAGTTGTGGTTGCTTGGTCACCACCATCCCGCTAGGCGTGTCTAGCAACGCTTACGCACGTTTATGTGAAAGCTTGTTAAGGAGTGGTTGGTCTCGCGCTAGACACATGAGCATGTGTTACTGCGCTTTACCTAGTAACTATGCGCGTCATCACCGTCATCACATTGCACACAGGGCACGCTGCCCAACAAGCAGCCATATTGGATTGGCTTCTGGGAAATTGTGTGACATCGCATGGAGCAATGGTGGCACTCATCGCTTCTTCGTGGTTGCAGCAGCTCCTTTAGAGTGTCAAACTCAGTGCAGGAGAGGAGAAACCGCGAATACTATGGTGACTGTTCATTCTTTTGATCGTGTGTTAATATTTTATTTCAGTTGTTACAGCATCGCAGGTGCCTCTGAATCTACTATGACAAACAGGCTGTGCAACCCTTTTGAGCACAATCCTGTGAGTGAATCCACTGAGCTTATCACCAAGTTCCTCCACATCCTGATAGCAGACACTGTACTGCTTTTATTACCCCATTGGTTGTTACAGATTTGTGAGAATGCCATTCAGCTTTGAGTCAGCTGCTGCGGTTTTCCATAGGTTGATGCATGGATTGTTTAAAGACATCCATGAGATCATCTATTTCCAGGATGACATACTGGTGATGGGCAAAGATAAGGTTGAACATGATTCTAAATTGAGGAAAAGACAAAATATTCCTAGACGTAATGGGTTGGCTGCTGACGTCAAGAAATGCAAATCTGCATCAAGGTCCGTACCCTATCTTGGTCAGGAAGTGAGCGACACTGGGATCACACCGAAGAAGGAAATTTAAAATTTCATCAAGGATGCGCCTCCACCTACCTCAAAGGATGAAGTCAGATCCTTTCTGGGATTGTCCGATTTTTATGCCAAATTTAGGAGGAATTTTGCAAGTAAAACATATGGTTTGAGGCAGTTTTTAAAGGATTGTAAGGAGTTTGTGTGGAGTGATGTTGGGTTGTTCCATACATTCTTCTGGCTTGAGCCTTCACACGCGACAGAATGCACAGAAGTTGTGGTGGGAGACTTCTGGAATACTAGAGAGTGGGCAGTTGGTGTTGTCGGTCATGGGGAGGAGGTGTATTCGTCCTGCTTTGAATGCGTGCATCTGTTTCGGTGACACGCACACCTTTTTTTTTCATATTAAACAAGTATTGGCTTTCTATGTGTACAGAGCATCATAGACTTTTGTGATTAAACAACAGGCCTCTCATATGAAATAAGCATTGGCAGACAACATTTAAGTTGTGTTCAGTGCTCACACCTCCACTTTTAACTACCAAGCATTAGTTGATGTGCATCGTCTTCTATTTTAGGGTGCTAGTCACATGTTTCCGGTGATTCGCACACTACCTTCACCCTATCTTCATGAGATAAGCATTTGTTATTCTTTACTTTTATTACATTTAAAGGTTAAAGCATCATGCAACAAGCAATAGTGCCACTGGCAGCTTTTATGCCCAATCCTGCATCTCCTGAAATAGATTGGGAGAGGTGGGAAGAAGGATTCGAAGCATACCTGGATGCTCCCAAGGAAGACTCTTTTACCGACATGAGAAAATATACTATTCTTAGGCATTGCTTAGATTCAGACGGCCGCAGCATTTTGAAACAAATTACAAAGGAGGTTGTTCTCACAGTAGAAGGTGAGGGCGATGGAGTGGAAGATGAATATGCCACAGCCATCAAATCACTGAATACATGTTTCAAGGCATGCAAAAACATAACGTAGGAGAAACATAATTTCTACAAAACGATACAATTACTTGGAGAATCCGCCTCGAGTTATATTGGTGCATTGCTCATTTTAGCGGCCTCTTGTAAATATAAAGCATTCGAAGAAGAAATGATAAGGGATCAATTAGTGGAAAAGACAAGCAGTAGAAATCTACAGGAGGCCCTGTTGTCCAAACCGTACTTGACGTTTCAAAAGGTTTTAGACATAGCTACGAAAATAGAAAGCAAAACCTCAATAATGGAACAAATGACATTGTCTGAAGAGAAGGCTCAAGCACAAAATGTCCTAGCAGTCAAAAGCAAGCACAAGAAAATGAAAGAGAAGATGGTCCAAGAAAGGGCTGACAGGAGCGATGGTAGTAAAAGTGGAATTAGGAAGCGATAAGAGTGTTATAGGTGTGGAAATACTAATCATCTTGGTAATGCTAGAGTGTGTCCGACCATGGACAAAATCTTTGCCAAGTGCTCAAAAAAAGGTAATTTCGCAAGGGTATATAGATCGGTTGGAAAAAGTTCTTCAAGGGAAGTGCATAACGTAGAACCAACCACTGAAGAAGGTTCGTCATCAGGTGAAGGAGACCAGATCTTCACCATCTTGGACAAAGAAGATGCAGAGGACATATTTGGTGAAAATTCACAAGGAGTGAGAAAGCTGTTGTATTCAGTGAACATTAATGGTGTAGATGTTAGAGTTTTGACGGATTCTGGATCCCCATTCACTCATCAGTGAGAAACTTTGGAAGGGGTTATTCCCAGGTCTAGATCTAAGAGGGTCTTCTATAAGCCCTGTGGGTTACGATGGGAAGGTCATTGATGTTGTTCGTGAATTCGATGCAGACCTCTAATTCAGTGGCAGTAAGTCTAGAGGAGTTACATTTGTGGCAAAGGATGATTCCTGACTTTTGGGGTGGAATGGCCAGGGTAATCTAGGTATCATACTGGATCCCAATAATCCCCAACAGGTTATACTTTACGAAGGATTATTTCCAAGTGCAAGTTGTCAAGGAAGACTCTTGGGACTTCCGATATTCGGAAGTTTTCCAAAAGGATCTGGGTTTGTTTCAAGGTTTTAAACATAAAATAAGAGTAGTTGAAGGTGCCCAGGCGGTTGTGCACAAGGTCAGGAGGGTACCTTTAGCGTTACAGTCAGACCTAAAGCCAGAATTGGACAAGTTGTGTGCCTGTGGTGTGATAGAACCAATTGAGTCCTCGGACTGGGTTGCTCCCGTGGTTCTTGCTAAAAAAGAAAGGGGTGCCTTATGTATGTGTGCGGATTTACGCAACCTCAACAAGCATATATGGGTAGATCAATATCCTTTACCCAATATTACACAAACAACTTCCACACTCAAGGGGGGTAAATGGTTTAGTTTGTTGGATATGACATCTGCCTATCACCAAATTGAACTTCACCCTGAGTCCAGGCATTTGACAATGTTCATTACTCTGGAGGGTCCCTCCCAATTTAAGCGCATGCCCTTTGGTCTGCTTCAGCGGTTTTCCAGAGAATCGTAGAAAGCATCTTCAAAGGGATGACCGGACTAATGGCCTTCTAGGATGATGTGGTTGTGTATGGAGCTGACCAGGACCAGCAGAGGCTACACCAGCTTTTGACCATGTTAAAACAAAGAGGTGTGGCACTAGGCATTGACAAGTGCAGATTGAGTGTGCCTACCGTGGAGAATTTAGGGTATAAATTGTCATTGGAAGAGGTTCAGCCTAAAGCTAGTTTAATTAAGGCAATTGAAGATTTTTGTACTCCGTGTGACACGGATCAATTGAGGTCCTTTATGGGACTCATGGAATTTTATGCCAGGTTTGTTCCCAAATATGCTGCCAAGACCTTTAACATGAGATGTCTTCTGAAATAGAATGTCAGGTTCAGTTGGGATAACGAATGTGCCAAAGAGTTTGAACAGGTTAAGCGGGAGGTAGGTCACACCGTTCCTCTCAAGGCTTTTGTCACCAAGGATCAAACTATAATCATGACGGATGCTAGTCAAGGATTAGGTGCCGTGCTCATGCAGCACAGAGGGGGCAAGGATGAGGTAATTATAGCTTTTGCTTCTAGGAGCCTACGGGGAACTGAGTAAACTTATTCTGTGATTGAATGGGAAGCTCTTGCCTGCTGGTGGGGTAGCTCACATTTCAAGCCTATTTGTGGAGCTCAAGGTTTGTGGTACAAGTTGATGATAAACCGTTGGTCCAACTCTTCACCACAAGAGGGGGGGGGGAGAAAGCAAGTCCCAGGATTGCCAAATGGCAATATAGACTTATGGAACACAATTATAGTGTTGAGTATGTGCCTGGAAAGAAGAATTTGTTGGCGGATTGCCTATCCAGGTTACCCAGTTACTGTGATAACAGTGTAGAGGAGGAAGACAAAAACGATGATTCTGAGATAATCTGTAGTATAGAGAGTCATTCTGAAGGGGCCAGAACAGGAATGGAGAGAGGCCTATGAAGAAGACTAAGAAATCAAAGAAGTCCTGAAGGGGTGGATAGGAAGAAATTTTGATCAGGGTTCTGTCAGTAAGTACGAACATGTTTTTGATGAAATATCGGTTGTAAATGGGTTACTGTATCGATCATCTAGTAGTTCCCGATGCTATTAGGGCCACGGTACTCACAATGGCACATAAAGGCCACATTATATGCCTGCCATGAAGAGGAGGGTAAGAGAAAACTTCTGGTGGCCTGCTTTAGACAGCATGTGGAACATTTTGTAAGGGACTGCATGAGTTGTGCTGTTAGCGACAAGTCACAAGTAACGGTGCCCAGCCCGTTGGAAGTGATAGAAGGCGATTGATATTATAGGTCCCATGAGTTTGACTGGCAGTGTACCGGAGTATGGTATAGTCCTCATGGACGACTCTAGTCGCTGGCCTGAAGTTACATTTGTGAAAGTATCCAATTCTGTATGTGTAATCAAGTTTCTGGATTCCATTTTTGCTACGGAAGGCATGCCTTTATGAACTGCTTACAGATAATGGTTGTCCGTTTACATCCCCACAATTTGAAGAGTTCTTGCAGTACATGGGAATTAAGCACACCAAGGCGTCCCTGTATCATCCAAGAAGTTATGGTCTTGTTGAGTGTTTTAACCGAGTCATAAAGGAGAATGTGCAGTTGTCAAAGGCCAATGGACTCAACTGCAAATTGGAACTCAAGAAACTGTTGAGGGCAGTGCACACTACTGCCAATGCTGATACAGGTGTGTCACCATTTGTTTTGCTGAGAGGGCATGTACCCTCTTCCAAGTTGTTGAGGAGATGGATGGGTGAGTTTGTATTACCTGAGAAGAAAATGGAAAATGTTGGTAGGAAATGGGTCGAGGCACTGAACAAATATGGGCCCTAGGGAGTCGAAAGTGGATGTGGGCGATATGGTGAAAGTGAAGTGCTCCAGGTTTTTACCCAAGGGAGAATCTAGGTTCACTGATCTTAAGAAAGTGGTGAAAATCAACAAGAGTGCTGTGAAACTGGATGATGGTAAATGGTGGAACAAGGGAAAAATAGCTGTGTCTAGAAGATCAGGCCTGGGTGATAGGCTTAAGAACCAAGTTCGGGTTGAAGGTCATGGGGAACCTACTGCAATGGGACGTTCCCTGTCTGCTAGATCTACCAGAATGCCTTCTACGTTCCAGGATTATATTTTACAGTACTAATTACTTGATCAATGATGGGTTGTTATTTCCCTATACTTGTCATGTCATGGAATTAATGTATCATTTATGGATCTCTATGCTGTTTCAGTTTGGTATAGTAGATGTTGCTAAGTTTATGAATAATGATTTTTGTTTAGTGTTCCGTTCAATGTATAGGGGAAAGATGTATTGGGGTGTCCTGTAGATTCTTCTGGTGTGAGCCTTCACGCGCGCCAGAAGCATGCACAGAAGTTGTTGTGGGAGGATTCTGGAATGGTAGGGAGCAGGCAGTTGGTGTTGTCAGTCGTGGGGAGAAGGTGTATTCTTCCTGCTGACTTGAACAAAACTTACTCAAAAGATGGCGTCTGTTTCTTTACAAGTGACAGTTTACACGAGGAGTTTTCCTCTCTGAAGAATGATATAGGTCAGGCAATCTCCCTTCAAGGGGTTGACACTTCAGCTTATTCTGGAATTACCACTGATACAAGGGGGAAAGGATTTGAGCGTTGTCACAGTTAGATAGAGATGGCCATGAAAACACTAACGTTTGCTTCCTGTTCACTTTCACGTTCAGAGGAAAAGTATTCCGTAATGGAGAGAGAAATGTTGGCCTGTGCTTGGGCAATGGAGAACATTAGGTAATATATTTGGGGATCCAAAGTAAAATTGCATACAGATCACAGACCATTGGCAAAGGTTTTAACTACTGATGATGTGCTCAAAGCCACACCTCAGATTGCGAGAATGTCCCTGAGGTAGTTAGGCTATAATTATGAAGTGGGGTATCTTCCGGTTACACAAAAGAAGGTTGCGGATTTCTTCAGTAGGTCTCCTTTACCTATGGCGGAATATCTTCATGGGGAATTGGATGATTATTGCGTGACTCTGATGGATGTGGATGAGGAGTACACAATTTCAGAACAAGTTTGGAAGACCGGATATGTAAGTGATGGTGTGTTGAGAAAAGTCAATCAGTATACTCTTAAGGGTTGGCCTAGGAAGAATACCCTTGATGAGGATTGTAAAAGCTTTTGGGAGTTGAGGGATGAGTTTTCCATTAATGCCCAAGGATTCATACTGAGAGGCAGGGAAATTAGTCAGCTATCAGTCGCCCTGCAAACTCTTGTTAGAGTGACGGATGTCCTCTGCTGCTCTGTTTCTATCCCACATTTGGCCATGCACCCGACTTAAAGGTCAGGTTAGTTTGGGTAAAAAAGTATTTTTGGCTCGGAAGTCAGAATAGCTGACTGTCGGCCACTCCAAGAGCTGCCTGCTCCTCATGTCCTCAGCTGCCACCCTGCCAGACAGGACGTTTTCCAGCCAGGGACACTGTTCCAAGAGATCTAAGGGGCCCTCCAACTTATCGCAAGTTTTCCAAGAGTTGAAAGAGTATCTTTGGTGAGCCCAAGGCAGGCTGCAACCAGCCTACATTGAGAACATGGAAAAACGCTGCATCACGTTCAGTTCTGAATTTCTATGTTTAACTTAACGACAAATCACTGAAAATATAAAAGCATGCTTTGGACTATATTGGAATTTAGAATTAAAGTACGTAACCAGGACACAAAAAGTAATTCCAATCAGGGACTTTTCCATCACTTATCAGTAAAGTGTCATATTTTTATGTTTCTGCACGTTTGTGTAGGAATGGGGAGAAATAAATAAATACAAAAATATAAATAAAATATGTCAATGTAATTAACGAAATCTATACATATTTTAGTTGATCACCTAAGCTCTGGGTTTTTGATCAGTCCCTGGTTTACAGTTAAAGTCTCCCAGCAGTACCCTGTGGTCTTCTCAGTTGTCTGTTCAGAGTTTCTTCTTCTAGTATGACGTGCTGGGCTCATCACCTGATTCTGAAGGTGAGCAGCGGCTCCATCCCTTGCTTGGATATGCATGCAGAGGATGAGAGAACACAGTCTAGATTCAAGCAGCATTGACTCCCACTGCAGCTGTTTAGTTGTTTCTAGAGAATGGAGGACAACGGAACATGGCACAGGCATGCGGAGAATCTGCCGCCCCCTCCTTTCATCTCAGAACCCAAGAGCACCATCTGTGGTTTCTCTCAAGGTTCATCCCTCAGCCCACCCTCTTCAACACCTACATGACGCCTCTAGCCAACATCGTCCGAACCCACGATATCAGCATCATATCCTACGCCGACGACGCCCAGCTCATCCTCTTGTTCTCAGCAGACCCCACCGCCACCAAGAACAACTTCCACAACTGCAGGAAGAACATCTCAGCCTGGACGAAAGACAACTGTCTCAAGGTCAACAAGGATAAGACCGAAGTGCTGATTTTCAGCAACCATACCTCCCTCTGGAAGGGCACCTGGTGGCCCACTGAACTCGGACCCACACCAACACCAAAAGACCACACCCACAACCTCACCATTATCCTGGACAGCAAACTCACCATGAAACAATAGATCAACAGTCTCCTCTGCCCGTTTCCACACTCTACGCATGCTCCGAAGAATCTTCAACTGGCTCCCTACAAGCATGAGAAAAACAGTCAGGCAAACCCTAATCACCAGCCGTCTGGACTACACACTGTACGCAGGAATCACCACTGAACTTATGAGAAGGCTCCAGATGATGCAGAATTCAGCAGCCAGACTGATCACCAACCTGCCCAAACGGACCCACATCACCCAACACCTGAGGAACCTCCACTGGCTCCCCGTCCTCCAGAAAAGATGCCAATTCAAACTTCTGACACACACCTAGAAAGCCCTCCACTACCAAGGAGCATACATGAACCACCACCTGAACTTCCACCAACCATCAAGAATCCTTCACTCTTCCTCCCTCGCCCTTGCACAGACACCGCGCATATGCCACAGCCTGGGCTGCTCCTTCTCCCACCTCGCCAAGTCCGGGAACGCCCTCCTGCTCCACCTCCGAACATCATCCTCACTGACGGACTTTAGGAAGAGACTCAAGACCTGGCTTATCACTAAGCCCATCAACCCAGTGCCTGGATATCCTCACAAGTGAACAGCCGCGCTCTACAAGTACTGATTGATTGATTGATTGCTGATGTACTTAGTGTAGGGTTCTTCGAAGGCCTATGTTGCTGCTTCAGTATCTAGGTGCAGATGATTGCCTGCGGTTTGGGATCATGTTATTTCCCACAAAATAATCTAGAACCACATTATCTGCTTTGAATCAAAGATGGGAGAACTAGGATGTAATGTTTAAGACCAGGAACATAGCACAGTTGCTGCAGTCGAGGTGTAAGGCACATGATACAAATGAATAGTGCAAGAAATCTATGCCAGAAAGTTCCTGTATCCCTGAGGCAGCCTGCTCCTCATTTCATCATTTTGGCAGATTCAGTATGTTTTCTTGTGCCGGAAACCCTTGTCACAAGTCTACTCACAAGTTCTCTACAATCACTTTATAGGTTTTTCGCTAATGGAGTGCTAGACCTTGTTGTGTGACAGGGGTACCCGCCAAAGAGATGTTCCTTTTGACTTGGATGGCTATCATCCAGGGCCGAACTGGGAACAAAAAGCAGCTCTGGCAAATCTTTTCACACCTGCCCTCATACTGCACGTAGCGAGCAAGCCTGTACACTGCAAGGGAAGTTTTTTGTTCGGGCGGGGAGGCTTCTCCACAAATTAAAAAAAAAAAAATTTGAACTGTGCGTTTTATAAAACAATTTTCATTATAGAACCTTGTCCAATCATTGAATGGATGTATACAGTTTGGAGACAGGGCTGCATGGCTAAGTGGATAAATGAACAGCTGGATGGCTGCAGAGTAGGCGGGTAAATTAATTCAAGAATTGGTTGACAATTAACACAAAGCATTAAGCTTTCATGTAAAGTGGGAGGGAGAAAGAGATATCTATGTGGTGACCAAATTTCATAACCTGAAAACAAGAAAGCCTGCATCAATCCAAGCTTTCACTTGACCATATTGTGTGATGCTAGGCATTTACATTTTTTACAGTGTCTCCTTTTGCTTCATCGTCACATAAGAGCAACTTGAAATACATCAGTTTATGGTGTGCTCTGTGTAACTGTAATGTTACTCCATCTTTTCACTCTATCGATACGGTGTGTATAGGTGTTATTTAATGCATGCTAGAAATGGGGGTCTCTAGTTGGCGGAGGTATACACCTTGTCCAATTAGGGACCCTTCCTTCTAGTCAGGATGAGCAAAGTACACATTTAAGTTTGCCTGTGCTCACCCTCTGGTAGCTTGGCACAGAGCAGTCAGGCTAAACTACAGAGGCAATGCCTTGATTGTACCATTTACAAGTAAATCCGCTGAACCTTTTGAAGAAATATTAACATTATTTTACTTCATTTCGTACATGAACATTAGAATACTTTAAAGTGTAGCTCCTACAGTTGTATTCTTTTGCTGCACACATCTGCCCCCAACTTCCCTCAGCCCAGCATAGGAGAGTTACAGTGGAACTCAAGATGTATAATGTTATAAACGTGTTAATATGCCTGAACAGGTTAACTTAAAGAGACATAAAAGTTGTCTCTCTTACTTTGAATAATAACATGGCTGGACTTCTATTAAGTGGTGACTGGATGACGCTAGCTGTTCTACTGTCCTGAACTTAGCAGGTTTGTCCGTTACGACTCCAAGAGTAAGCCTTGACTGTTCGACTTTACTAGCCACCATGAGTCAACGCCTAAAGACGAAGTATTTGGCAACTTATTGAGTTTGCAGTTTCAGCTGCTCCCCTGCTTCCAAGGACAGAGGAAGTACTTGTCACAAGGATTGCCTAGCTGCCCTTGAGAACTGACCTGACACCAAGGCTCTGGATTGGAAGCTCAAAGTGAGGGGAGAACAGAACAGGGATGGACTCTAGATTAGCACTATCCTTTAGCATATTATGAAGTGTATATTGCCCACCTAATTGTGATGAAGGAGAAGATAAGGTCACTTAAGGGGGACAGTATAGGGTAGGAGTGGGCGGAACTCGCAGAGTTTCATTCCGCGGAATTCCACAGACCTACATAAAAACTCCACAGGATTCCGCTGAGTTCCACCAACAGGCAGAAAATATGCAGTTCATGCTGCAATATGGCGCCGGTAGCAATCTATTGGAGCAGCAGCGGATCTACGCGAGCGGCAGCCCCCTGACTGCACTGCCTGTGTTCGAAAATCACATTAGGGGATGTCAAATCTCGCTCGCATTTTCTGGAGCCTCGCTGGAGAAGAATTCAGCCTCAACTCCACGTTAAAGAGTAACGCAGAGCGACCTAAATTCTGCGGGCGGAACTAAACACTCAGAGTATAGGGGGAAATGAACAGGGCCCACAACAGAGCCTTTCAGGAAGGCATAATGGTTGTTTTGTTGTCAAGAGATGCAGCGAGCATCAGGAGACCACCAGTAACATAAAGGGAGTGTTTGGTGATTATAATTGTGGTGTGTTCAAGATTGAGAAATGCCGCTGGGGACAACACATAGCATGGGCCGTTATCTGGTCCAGCAGAGTATCGACGTCCGTTGGCGCATCCGATGGAAATGTTAGACAGGTGTCCAACACGCATTCTACACCGCATAGCAGGCATCGTAGAACAGGTAAGATGCAATCTTGCCAGATTGGTCTAAAGGACAGGAACCATGTGGTATTAAGGTCCCGTAGACGATTTATGCCCAAAAGCTGTACTATTTGCTCACGGCACTTTCGTTCAAGGAGAGCTTTCTCCATGTCGCTCGGAGTGATGTCGGCGAATTGGCTGGCCATAGTGAAATAGCAGGAAGAGAAATAGAATTCTGGCAACAAGTGCTAGAATTAATGGTATACCACCAAACACCGAATGTGCAAAGTTC
This sequence comes from Calotriton arnoldi, assembly GCA_963921515.1. Classification (NCBI taxonomy): domain Eukaryota; kingdom Metazoa; phylum Chordata; class Amphibia; order Caudata; family Salamandridae; genus Calotriton; species Calotriton arnoldi. The sequence goes on from CAWUFW010003013.1 coordinate 1,829,632, forward strand.
GGGATGATTCAGAGTATTGCCTGGAAAGGTGCTAACAGACCCGAGCAGATGCCCTTAAATACATGTACAATTCCTGTTGTATCAGACATGTTGAAAATTCGTCCTATCATTTCCACGAAATGTATAGGGCAGTTTGTACGTATTAAAGTCTGTATCTCAGCCGAAGTCCTTGCAATTTGCAGATCATAGGTTTCTTTGGCCGAGGTCAAAGGCACTGTTTGTTGTAAAAGCATGGCTTTCATTCTGCTTAAAGTATCAAATCTTATAAAAGAGACGTTCAGCGAAGGCCATAGAGGCGACTCCCTGACTGTGTCTATTGGGGGAAACAATACTTGCATACAGCAAGTGACCCTGGAGTTTGACCGTTACTAGATATGGGATGCCTGGCAGCATTCCGCAGCAGCTCTGATCATTCAACATGAGGTAACTCCCATTAGAAAGTTGTCCAAACGTTGGATTAATCACAGCAGCTGGAGTACCCTGCTGATGGCAAGACAAATTTTCCACTGAACCATTACAAGCCCCGTGCAAGGAAATGTCTTGACATATAAGTGAACCACTCAGTGCAAGTTTACAGTTTGAACCGCTCAAAAACACTTCACGATCCCCACTCCAACATCTATATGTATACGGTAAATCCCACGATGTCTTAATGTATTCCTTACCCAACCTTTCATATTTGCCTGCTTGCATTTGTCTGAGGCAATACTGAAACTGAAAAGTACTCACAGGTAATGTTATTTTGCCATGAATAAGCCATTCTGTAGCTGGTTTTTCTGCCACTGTGAATGGTAACTTTTCCAGTTTTTCAATGCTCAGCACTGTATACTTTGCTCCTCTTTGTGCCATTTCGATCTGTTTATCAGTTAGATTGTATTCTGCAAACAGAGCCGTTGTGTTGATGAAACTCCAAGGCACATAGCCCGCTCGCAATGATTGCAACGTCCAGCATAATAACAAAATAGAACGTAATTGAGATTGGCCTTGTTGTAACATCGCCAAATCTTGTTCTAGAATGTCGATAGCAGAGGATACAATGCCATCCAATGAATATATTCTGGAGGACAAAGTTGTTAACCCATTGTCGACCACAGAGAGTGTTTTCTCTAAATTAATACGATCAAGTTCACGTATTCGTTCTGCGGCCTCTATCTGTGATACCTTCCAAGCTTCATTATAAGCAGCATAAATACCGGCATATATGAAACGTTTTTGACGCGGTTTTCTTGGTCCAAGCAAGAAATCCCCAAGATCTGCGTCTTTTGCAAGTAAGGATAAGTGTTGTTTTACATCCTGTAGTGTAGATGTATGCAGCCAATCGAGGCATAATTTCCCTACACTGTATGTTGTTACTACCCCCGGATGTTGTCTTTGGACGTATCTTGAGTCTGGCCTATGAATGGTAAAACCCTGAGTTTTATTCAGGAATCTTTCCTGACAGTTATTCGTGTCTGTGGGCCAGATCAACCATTTTTTCCAATCAGGATTAGATCTGTTGAGTTGTAGTATATTGTCTATTGTCACCACTGCCTGTGTTTCATTATTTTTTGCAGGAGTTGGTACAGAAGGTGTGTTCATCTCTTTTATCTTGGCTAATCCAAGACAAGATGTTTGTTGGATAGTTTCATTCAAAAACATTATTTGTTCAGGGATGATGCAGGCTCTAAATAAAGCTTCTATCCCCTGTACTTGCCATTCTTTAGTACCCCACAACGTTTTTGTGTCTATTGTGTCTTTCCAAAAGTCGAAACCCTGTCTAGACAGTTGGGTATTAAATATTGCAGAATAAATCTGTTTTGTATTTGTTAACATAATTTTCAGTCCTGTTTTGTTTACATTTTTATAGTAAAACATTTCTGGATCAGATGTATTGTAACCTGAAAAATATGGAAATTTACTGGCAAATGTTTTTGAACTACCTTTAGGTGGTGTAGGACAATGTTCCCATTGGTTAAACAAACACATTTCTTGGATATGCAGATTTATGCAAATAATGATGACCATAGTGGTTATAACAATACAGATGTTCATAGTCTGATGAACCCTCTAAATATTCATTTTTCGAAAATGCAGCAGATTTTTCTAGGTCAAACATAATGTCAGTCACAGTTTCAAAGTCCCAATCATCAGAATAGGTACTGGACGTGATTAGATCACTTAGTGAAATTTTAAACAAATGTGGAATGTTCAATTCTTCCATCGGACCGAATATATCAAAATCTGTTTTGTTCCACACTATACCATCGTGTATAGGAACAGCTGTGATGTTCACTGATGACAAGTCTCTTGCTTCACGATGGGAAGATTTGTGAGGTTTCAAAAGTACGTTTACGTCTTTTCCTTCAGTGTTCACATGGATGTATCTGCCACTTATAAGCACGCTTATAGTTGTTACCAAAGCTAGCCAGAGCAGGAAAACAAAAAGTCCAGATGTAATCCAGAGTTCAATCCATGGAGAAACCAAATAAATCTTTTTCAGAGAGTGAAGAAAGTCTTGTATTTGCTGCTTGAATTTCAATGACACTGGCGTCGTTTCAGGTTCACTCGGATCTTCTGAGAACGTATCAAAGTTAATGAAGTAGCCAGAAGCAGTTCTGTCAATTGTTGGAATTGCATCAGGATTCGTAGAAATCGCTGGAACCAGTTCATCACTTGTTACGTTGGTGTAGACAGGTGTATTTGGACGAACTGTTACTTGTTCTTCAAGAGGGATGATTTCCATAGCATTGTTGCATAGTCCTCCATCTGTTTCAGCTGAAGTCTCGATTGTTATCAGCCTTTCAGTATGAACCTCTTGGATAGTAGCGAGAGGAGTGCGTTTGCTACTAGGTCGGAGTCCACGAGGCCTACTGTTTAGTATTGGCCACATGCTGTGGATTGATGAGGTCGATGGACACAAATCTTTTCTCCTTTCTTCCAGCAAGGGGCGGCAGTAGTACTGTTCTTGTTCCTTGAACTGCTAGGACAGGTACTGGTTGTCTGTAAGAAGGTCCAAATTCCTTCTTGTCCGCAATTTTTTCTCTGACTAGATCCTCAACTTTTGGAATCCAGACAGGCCTTGCTGGGACAGCCGGTTGATCCCCAGTGGTGGTTGGCTGTAGGAACACGTTGCTTTGTTTGGTTCTTAATTTGTTTAAGTCCTGTAAAACAGCCAAACGATCTTTGATATCAAAGGGTTTATTTTCCACCACTGTGCCTACGTTTTCTAAGTCTGGTACCCACATTCTTGTCCCAAATAGGACCTCATATGGAGTGACCCCCCCTAGAGAACTTCTTGGCAGGTTATTTAGTGCACGTTGAACTCCACTAAGGTGTTTGACCCACCCGTCACCCGAGCCTAATACTCTAGCTGTTATAGACTGCTTTATGTCCCGGTTTTTCCTTTCCACAACCGAATTTTCCTCAGGATGGAATGGAGAGGAGTACCGCAATGCAACGCCCAGACTGGCCATGGCGTCTTTGTAAGCCCGAGAGCTAAACGCAGGACCCTGGTCAGAATGTAGCGTGCCCATTGCGTATATGCCGATAAAGACTCGCAAATCTTTTATAACAGTTCGAGCGTGCGCTGAGGCCATAACCATAGGAACCTAGATTCAGTATTTGTGGGAATGCCTTTGTCCAGTAGGACGCAGATGCGTAGAAAGTCTAATGCTGTCTAACAATGGTGTCTGCACTGGGTTGCTGCATTCGCAGCATGGTGTCTGATGGCTCTTTCGCTGTAATTTACAGTCTAAGCAGTTGTTGATGAATATGTGAATTTCTGTATTCATTCCAGGCCACCAGTACATCTCTTTTAACGTCAAAATTGTTTTAGAGATCCCTTGATGTGACAGACCTTCCCCCAAATGTGTTTCATAAATCAAGGCTGCTCTACGTTCCAAGTTTGGAATTACCCTATCCCCCACTCCAGGGATTCGAGCAAAAGGAACGTTGTTCGCATCAATTACATAAGAGTACTTGAGTGGAAACTTTTTTGGTAACGCTGCACTGCTGCCTTTGCTTGATGCATTGACAGCCAACATTATCTCACCGTCTATTTTTGTTTTTGAACGAGTGATCGCAGCTACGGAAGCCGTTTGCACAGCCCCTTTGCGGCTTTGTCAGCCAATGAATTCCCTGCAACGTGAACGCCATCACGTTGATGACTCAGTGTGTGGATCACGTGAGCCTTTGGTAGTTCGTTTTTCAACTGAACTACTTGTTCCCAAAGCATTTTATGCTTTATTGTGCCACCTTTCGCATCTCTGAAACCATTTTCAAGCCAGTTTTGTATATATTCATTATACGACTGCACACAATAAAAGGAATCGCACACGATTAGTGTGGGGAATTCTCGATCTGTACTTTCAAGTGCCAGTTTGAATGCTTGTAGTTCAGCTCGCTGAGCTGTACAATCTCCTAGAGACTGCGTTTTTGTGACCATAGGTCTGAAGATGCCATTTCGCATGCGACCTTTAACGATAGCACACGCTGCACTGTAAGCTTGCTTACCCCCTATTGCGGGTTGTGCGGATCCGTCAGTGTAAATTATGAATTCGTACTGATCGAGAGGCAGAATTTCAGTAGGCAGAGGACATTCTTGTTCATATTGTAGGAATGCTTGTGTTTTTAAATCTGGATCAAAAACATATTCAACATCTGTTGCAGCAAGAGAATTAACCCATTGTATCCATCTAGGATGTAATGCTTTAGCATTTGGAATGCTTGCTTTTGTAACCGCTTCTAAAGCAGGTACTGGGGTTACGATAATAATGCGTTTCCCTTGGGCTAAGGCTCTTTCTTTTGCTACAGCGGTTTGAACTGCTGTTATAATTTTTTCAGTAGAACTGAAGCGCATTTCCGCTTGTGTGTACAAGTGTGATTTATACGCTATTGGTATTTTTTCACCCTCATTGAAAGTTAAGTAGGTGAATCCGCATTGACCCGAAATTATTCGGATCACCAAATTGCGTTCACTTACGCGTGTTTGTAAGTGATTTGTTGCTAACATGTTAGCCTGGAGTGAACGCAAAATTTCTGTGTGTTCCTGTGTCCAGTTTTTGATTGAAAAATCAGGTTTGATTAATGCGTAGAGAGGTTTAACCCTTTCTGCGTAGTTTAGAATGTATGTTCTTCCAAAATTTAAGAAACCCAGGATGGATTGTAAGTTTTTTAGCGTTCTTGGAGGTTGGAGCAGCGCACACTTTTCTAAAAAGTTAGCTGCCAAGCTCTTGCTGCCTTCACTTGAAAGCTCATATCCTAGAAATAGGACATTGAGATGGGCAATTCTGGACTTCTTAAAGTTGAATTTGTAACCCTCAGAGGCGAATCCCAGTATAATGGTGCTCACCCTGTTCAAGTGTTTTTCCAGGTCATCGTCTGTCAGATAAATGTCATCGACATAGGACAATGCCTCATTGTCATAAATTTGTAGTAACTCCATTACCCTCGCTGAGAATAAACCTGGGCTATTCTTGAACCCTTGTGGGAGTCGACAAAAGTGACGCTGGGTCCCCATTATGGAGCATGCTGTTAAGTACCTGCTTTCAGGTGCTATGTTTTGACAAAAGAAACCATTTGAGATGTCTAATGTTGTTTTATATTTTTTACGCACAATGTTATTCATTAATGCTGTGCTATGTGCATTTTGCACTGCAAAAGTTTTAGAACAAGTGTTTAGGTGTCTGTAATCCAAAACTAGACGATATGTTTTGTCTGGTTTGGAGACAGGAAACAAAGGATTGTTCATTGAGGAGGTGCATGTTTCAATCACCCCTTGGTATTCAAGTTGATCTAAGATCTCCCTGACCTGTTTTTTAGCTTCTTGCTTTATTGGGTACTGCCGTTGTGCAGTTGGTTCATGTTTCAGATGAATTTTATGGTGAGGTGAATCCTCATCCCATCCTACATGATTTTTATATAATGCTGGGGCCTGGGCCACTGCCCATTTCCTGGCATATGTATATTTTAGATGAATTGGAATATGGTTGGAGAAGGCAGGCATAATAATGTCCTCGCCATGTGGGCACTCCCTGACAAATTGTGGTGGCCAGTCTTTTTCTGCTAGAAGTATGTCATAGCCTCTTGATAGTCTTTCCCCAAAAAGTGCTTTCACCTGTCTAGGTTTGTCTCCCTCCATCCGGAGTGTTATTTCAAATAACTTTTGTGGAGTACTAACCCTGGTGTCTACAGTCTCAACTGTGATGTACTCATTCAAGTCCACTATCTCCAGAAGTTCCCTCAGGTTCTGGCGAACTATTGTGACTTCTGCTGCACTGTCCAGCATGGTCTGAGCCCATTCTCCGTTCTTGAGTTGTGTTCTCAGTATTCTCGGCATGTCTAATCTTTAGACCTGCTACTTTCTTTTGGAGAATTGAGGTTTTGCTTTAGTTTTTGGAGCGTGTTTGTCGTCTTTCGATGTCACGCGTTCTTCTCTGTGTTCCGTCCGTCCTCTTCTTTCCGAAGTCTGTGGTGAGATCTGAAAGGGACGAGAGGAACGTGTATCAGTATCATGATACCTATCAGGTTTTCTCAAATTATCCCTATTCCTGAGGTTACACCTCCTTTCAGAGGGCTCCTTTTGAGGAGACCTACCTCGGGATTGAGAACGTTTCTCGTTTGATTTTTGTTTAGTAGACTCCCACCTCTTTTTAGAAGATGTAGGAGTTTGTTTTATTGAGTCCTTCTCAGGACTTTCAGATAGTTTTGGCTTCAGTGGTCTTCCAACCAAACTATCTCTGCCTAATTCTGCATAAGATTGTTCTATAATTCTGGGTAGCTCAGTTTGATGTTCTGTAACATCGAATTCCCTCAATTTTTGGCGGATCGCCACTGCTGCTGCCTCCCCTTTAATATTAGATAATATTATTGTTGAGACCTGGTCGAAATTTTTCAGTAATTTCATACCTAAATTTAGAGCAGGCTCTGCCCCATATTCGTTTTGATTTTGTTTTAGGATGTCAGGTATTATCGCAATTGACGGAATACCATGTGTTTTAGTATAGATGGCAGCAAAGACTGAGCCCCAAGTGGTGCAGTCTTCCAGTTGTGGTGTGATCCCCATCGGTAAACTGATTGTTAGGATTCTGTGCTTCTCATGCGGGCTAGTATTTGGAAATACTGCTTCGATTTGAGTAATTTTTTGAGCTATCCAAAACGGAATTTGCTCACGTTTTGTGGGCATTTTACCCATGACTGAGTTGAGAGTCTGTGGTGTAATTTTTAGTGTATTCCCCTGTTGGGGAGTTGGATTTGGATATGTCAATGGTGGTCGGACTATAAAAGTCTGCATGACATATTGGACTAATTGTCTGTAAATTTTTATTAACTCTTTTATTTGAGTATGTAATTCCTCATCTGTCATTATATCCAGTTCAGGATGAGGTGTGTAGCCGGCTAAAATCGGCCATGTTGCTCCTGGTCTACCTAGTGGACCGAGCCTGGTAATGTTTTTGTGATGTTTTAGGGCGCCTTTAAACCAGAGCTGATGCTCTTGGTATGTTAATGGAATTTCAATATCCTCGAAAGGAATGTATTCCTCTGGTAGATCATCTTCTTTGTAGAAGTGAAATGTTTGTGATGTTGGATTGCATTCAGGAAGTAGTACCCATGAATAGAATACCTCTGTCTGAAATGATTCATGTGCCTCTATCACGAAAACTGCTCTACCTCCTCTTGGCGATAGGCCATGTTTTATAAGTTTTAGAGTTATGGCTCTTCTTAAGTTTTGAGGGATGTGTACAACACCCTCCTCAGTTTCATTTAAACCTGTAAGGTTGAAAACTGCTGCTTGGGCTTGATCAGCCGCAGCTCCACCGTTTTCGGTGTTATTGTCTCCGTCAGGCATTTTGTTTTTTGAAAAATGTAGAACAAGTTTCAAGGAAACAAAGATAAGGTGCACAATATTTTGGAACACTGTATCCTTCAACGTTGAGCAAACCAAACAGCTAATATATAGGGTACTGCCCTATGTAGCCGTGGTGGATACTTAACCCTGCCCACTCCAGACGTCTTTTGGAGTATATGGGTAGGGGTCTATGAGAGAAAATAGCACGGCTGAGTTACTCAGTATCTAACGTTGAATTACCGCCTTACCAAACCGTTGGGCGCCATGTAGTGTAGCTCCTATTTACCTAATAGGCTCTGCGCATTGGAATAATATATCCTATAGGTTTGACATAGGACTAAGGTCAGTATGTCCCTATCGAGTATATTAAACTTAATTACTTGTGCCAGCTAGCTCAGAGGCCACTAGAAACTCCTTGACAACAAGAAGGGAGTAGTTTCTGGCAGCCGCAAAACATGACCAATATGTTTCCCTTTTAGAATCAGAACGTGTCCCAGAGTCGTGGAAACACTAGATAACTATTTCACTCAGCTCAATCGTGCATGCTTAGTTTTCCTCAGAGTTACACAGAAATAATAGACGGGCGTTTTCAATAAAAGATTTATTGAACAGTCTTGTTTCTGGTGTAAGTATAATGTGCTGTTACGATCACAAGACAGTATGCGAGATAAATAATGCACAGGGTGAGCAGTAGAAATAAATAATACTGCGATAGCATTATCTTTTAGAATAAATGCTGTTACATAAATAACACAGACTAAAAATGCGAGTACTCTTACGATGCGGTGCTAAGCTAGTTCTACCCCAATGTATCTAACCTAAGTGTAGGACAAGGTATGAAGTAGGTGAAGTATTCCTTACTATGGTATACTAAGAGTATGTTAAGTCTAGTATGCCTAGTATGCCAAGAGTCCCTCTAGGTTCTTATCAGCTCCATACCTGAAGAATGAGAGAGGTTGGAATCTCTTTGCCAGACTCTAACTCCAACACCCCGCAAGGGAAGTCAGATCACTGGAAGCTGGGCTCTCTGCGTGCAGGGAATGGCAGCGTCTTCTCAGTGCGTCAGGCCGGGATACGGGCTCCTCTGAAGTTGAGGTCTCCTCTGGTTTACAGGGGCTAGGGAAGGTATATTTATACCTGAGAGTACCTTAGGAATATTAGCATTGACGTGAATTGGACAGCGAAGACGTCATGAATGAACCCCTAAGGAATAATGGTTCATGCATAATAGATGAGGCCTTGAAGAAATCAATAGTCCTGGGCTAGGGAAACTCCCGCAGCCTAAGGGTCTGTTCTTCATGAACTCGTTGTGACATTAGGGTGGACGGATGTCAGAGACCATGCCTGTATTTGGAGTGCACGGTTTAATGCCTAAATAAGGCCTGGGATTCTATGCCTATATAAGGGCAGGGCGAATTGTGCCTATATAAGGACATGATATTGGAAAGCCCGTTATGGACACCCTAAGAGGAATACAACAGTATGAGCCAAGCATTAGCAGACCCCCCTCACCTCCCTTCCCTCTGGTTGTTAGCAGACCCCTCACCTCCCTTCCCTCTGGTTGTTAACGGACCCCTCACCTCCCTTCCCTCTGGTTGTTGGCGGACCCCTCACCTCCCTTCCCTCTGGTTGTTAGCGGACCCCTCACCTCCCTTCCCTCTGGTTGTTAGAGGACCCCTCACCTCCCTTCCCACTGGTTAGCGGACCCCTCACCTCCCTTCTCGCTGGTTGTTAGCGGACCCCTCACCTCCCTTCTCGCTGGTTGTTAGCGGACCCCTCACCTCCCTTCCCACTGGTTGTTAGCGGACCCCTCACCTCCCTTCCCTCTGGTTGTTAACGGACCCCTCACCTCCCTTCCCTCTGGTTGTTAGCGGACCCCTCACCTCCCTTCCCTCTGGTTGTTAGAGGACCCCTCACCTCCCTTCCCTCTGGTTGTTAGCAGACCCCTCACCTCCCTTCCCACTGGTTAGCGGACCCCTCACCTCCCTTCTCGCTGGTTGTTAGCGGACCCCTCACCTCCCTTCCCACTGGTTGTTAGCGGACCACTCACCTGCCTTTCCTCTGGTTAGTGGACCCCTCACCTCCCTTCCCTCTGGTTGTTAGCGGACCCCTCACCTCCCTTCCCACTGGTTGTTAGCGGACCCCTCACCTCCCTTCCCACTGGTTGTTAGCGGACCCCTCACCTCCCTTCCCTCTGGTTGTTAGAGGACCCCTCACCTCCCTTCCCACTGGTTGTTAGTGGACCCCTCACCTCCCTTCCCTCTGGTTGTTAGAGGACCCCTCACCTCCTTTCCCACTGGTTGTTAGTGGACCCCTCACCTCCCTTCCCTCTGGTTGTTAGAGGACCCCTCACCTCCCTTCCCACTGGTTGTTAGTGGACCCCTCACCTCCCTTCCCACTGGTTGTTAGCGGACCCCTCACCTCCCTTCCCACTGGTTGTTAGCGGACTCCTCACCTTCCTTACCGCTGGTTGTTAGCGGACCCCTCACCTCCCTTCCCTCTGGTTGTTAGCGGACCCCTCACCTCCCTTCCCTCTGGTTGTTAGCGGACCCCTCACCTCCCTTCCCACTGGTTGTTAGCGGACCCCTCACCTCCCTTCCCACTGGTTGTTAGCGGACCCCTCACCTCCCTTCCCACTGGTTGTTAGCGGACCCCTCACCTCCCTTCCCTCTGGTTGTTAGCGGACCCCTCACCTCCCTTCCCTCTGGTTGTTAGCGGACCACTCACCTCCCTTCCATCTGGTTGTTAGCGGACCCCTCACCTCCCTTCCCACTGGTTGTTAGCGGACCCCTCACATTCCTTACCGCTGGTTGTTAGCGGACCCCTCACCTCCCTTCCCTCTGGTTGTTAGCGGACCCCTCACCTCCCTCCCCTCTGGTTGTTGGCAGACCCCTCACCACCCTTCCCTCTGGTTGTTAGCAGACCCCTCACCTCCCTTCCCACTGCTTGTTGGCGGACCCCTCACCTCCCTTCCTGCTGGTTGTTAGCGGACCCCTCACCTTCATTACCGCTGGTTGTTAGCGGACCCCTCACCTTTCTTACCGCTGGTTGTTGGCGGACCCCTCACCTCCCTTCCCACTGGTCGTTAGCGGACCCCTCACCTTCCTTACCGCTGGTTAGCGGACCCCTCACCTCCCTTCCCACTGGTTGTTAGCGGACCCCTCACCTTCCTTACCGCTAGTTGTTGGCGGACCCCTCACCTCCCTTCCCTCTGGTTGTTGGCGGTGCGGTTGGTCCTGGCGACCCTGCCACAGACAGGTAACAAACAACTGCAAAAACAAACGGTTTTGAAGCGAGCACGCTTTAGGACCATTTGTTTTGCTTTGTTTGTTCATAAAGCGCTGCAGTGCTAAAGGCCCATCCATCACCTAAAAACAAACCGGCCCCCCAGTTGTAAAAACGGCCGCCACCCTGCCAGCCCACCGGAAAAACGCCCGGTGCGGCAGTCCGGGCCTGCTACCAGCCATAAAACTATAACCCCGACAATACTGATGGTTGGTGGCTACTGATTATCATAATGGCTACATTCCATTTAACTGAACCCCAGTGGTCAGCCGACTGTCTACACTGTTAAATCCATGTCGTATAATTAGAAACAAACTTTGAATAGGCTGGTGTTAGACAACCAAGAAGAAAATGGTACATAATATTCCCGATTAGAATTAGAAGTCGTGAAATTAATATGATATACTGAGTTTTTATCATGCAACTCAAAAGGCATGGACGTATAAAGTGAACATATCACAACCTGACATAACTGACTGACACGCTTCACCATCTCCAATGGCTCACCACACAAATGCAGCCAGATCAACATCAGACTGAAGACAAAGAAGTCTAAAAAACAAAAAAAAAAAGGCAAAAGGCATTTTCCATCTAAGCATCTAGGTTCCTGACCTACCTACATCCCTATATCCATCAGACATGTCCCAGCCCTGTTCCAGTTCAGTTCAGTTGAAGAACCACCTCTTTAAAGAACACTACATCATGATAAAGTAACAGTCCACAAACCAGATACTTTGCAAATCACTTGTTGGCTGTATCCTTGCTTTTGACCCAGTACCGCACTCTTCTACCTTTTGGCTAGGTTCAAACAACACAAATGCCACATATAAAAGAAAACAAGGATTGGAATGAAAAAAAGTCCACAAATACAAAATGTCATATTAGACAATCAGGAGAAGACCATTACTTTGTCACCAACATAACATTGTAAAAGAAAAATTAATGAACCTGCCCTAAAATGTCCCACAAATCACATAGTAAATGAATAATGGAGTGGCCCAAGTCTTTTCACTTAAAATGGAGTTGGTATACCGTCTCACCCCCAGCGACGGCTCCTCCACTATACCGGAGGAGCATCACCCCCCACCCCCCAGCAACATCCTCCCAAAAACTTGAAAAATAAATAAAACTATAATAAAACAGGTTTTAAACCGGTTTTATTTTTCTTCAGTGTGCAGAGTCTTGGGGCAGGGCCTGGGGGGTGGGCGGGTAAAAGGCACTGAGGGGGAGTGGTAGGTGCAGTGCCTTCACTGTGCATGACAGTTTGGGCGGCCGTCTCTGGCCAGCCAAACCGTCATGCGCTGTGAAGGTGTCTCCAACCCGTTGCCAGCAGGCACAGGCTCCCAGTCTCCCTGGGAGCACAAATCGATGGTGCTCAGGCCAATCCTGATGCTGCTTTCATGCTGTGAGAGCAACGTCCGGATTGGCCACAGGGGATTCTGGGAGCCTGTCTGCTGAGGATCAGGAGAGGGTGTGATGCGGCTGGCTAAAGTTAAGGCAAGTTCTTTTTTTTTGTGTAGTCCGATGTAGTCATGCTCCCCCACCCCCGCCGCCCTGCCATTCAGCCCCGACACTAGCCGCCACTGCTCACCCCCTATATCCTGTGTTCCGTCCACCTGGAGAAAGGATTTCTCAGCAATGGCACTGGAGTCCACAGTGTTGTCTGGAAGCCAATTCACAAAAGCCAGTGATGGCTCACCTTTGGCTGGTTGCCATGGAGCTGTAGCACGCCTGAAAAGAAAGTGCACTATATCCGGATTGGGGCAGTTTTTGCAACTGTTCCTGAGCACTGCAAGCAAAACTTATGTAGTTGTACCATTGACAAAGCAAGGCCCACACACCACCACTCGTTAACTTTGCAGTAACCTCTGCAAACTATACCCTTTCCAGCCAAGCGTGCAGACTGATTCGATGCTGAATAAAGTCATACTGCAACATCCATGGTAAATCACAGAGAGCACACATTAGCAGTAACTTCCTTGCACCCTGACAATGCTCAAAGATCAGGCCCTGCCCTTGGCGATTGTCTGAAAGAATTGTAACCAAACAGTTGTATTCTTTTGCTGCACACATCTGCCCCCAACTTCCCTCAGCCCAGCATAGGAGAGTTACAGTGGAACTCAAGATGTATAATGTTATAAACGTGTTAATATGCCTGAACAGGTTAACTTAAAGAGACATAAAAGTTGTCTCTCTTACTTTGAATAATAACATGGCTGGACTTCTATTAAGTGGTGACTGGATGACGCTAGCTGTTCTACTGTCCTGAACTTAGCAGGTTTGTCCGTTACGACTCCAAGAGTAAGCCTTGACTGTTCGACTTTACTAGCCACCATGAGTCAACGCCTAAAGACGAAGTATTTGGCAACTTATTGAGTTTGCAGTTTCAGCTGCTCCCCTGCTTCCAAGGACAGAGGAAGTACTTGTCACAAGGATTGCCTAGCTGCCCTTGAGAACTGACCTGACACCAAGGCTCTGGATTGGAAGCTCAAAGTGAGGGGGAGAACAGAACAGGGATGGACTCTAGATTAGCACTATCCTTTAGCATATTATGAAGTGTATATTGCCCACCTAATTGTGATGAAGGAGAAGATAAGGTCACTTAAGGGGGACAGTATAGGGTAGGAGTGGGCGGAACTCGCAGAGTTTCAATCCGCGGAATTCCACAGAGCTACATAAAAACTCCACAGGATTCTGCTGAGTTCCACCAACAGGCAGAAAATATGCAGTTCATGCTGCAAAATGGCGCCGGTAGCAATCTATTGGAGCAGCAGCGGATCTACGCGAGCGGCAGCCCCCTGACTGCACTGCCTGTGTTCGAAAATCACATTAGGGGATGCCAAATCTCGCTCGCATTTTCTGGAGCCTCGCTGGAGAAGAATTCAGCCTCAACTCCACGTTAAAGAGTAACGCAGAGCGACCTAAATTCTGCGGGCGGAACTAAACACTCCGAGTATAGGGGGAAATGAACAGAGCCCACAACAGAGCCTTTCAGGAAGGCATAATGGTAGTTTTGTTGTCAAGAGATGCAGCGAGCATCAGGAGACCACCAGTAACCTAAAGGGAGTGTTTGGTGATATAATTGTGGTGTGTTCAAGATTGAGAAATGCCATGCAGAGGTTGGGCAGAGAGGAGGTGCTTGTGGTGGTAAGAGGTGGATATATGTGTGTGGGTCTTCTTATTGTACATACACAAACTGGAGTGTAGAGGATTTTTTGTACATGTACATACACATACTGGAGTGTAGAGGATTTTTTTTGAGGGTAGGAAGAGATAGTGGGAGAACCAATTGCATCTTGAGGGAGCAGATCACGACAGGAGATCACACTGGCATAAAAAAGGACTAGAGTCAGCAGCTCAGATGATACTTCTGCTCTTCAACCCAGACTGACCGTTTTGGCTGCTGCTTCAAATACTTTTCTCATCCGCGATAGACCGGCCTTCGCTGCAGCTGCCTTGAGAAGGGCTCACTAGATGCAACAGGTTCGACAATGAACTATGGTGGCTCTTGATTTTATCCAGTTTCATTTTCCCTGTTTTTTACACTGGCCTGTTGGACTGTCGTAAATGAGGATGTTGTAACCAGGTAGTGTGAGTTGGCTCATGGTGGAGGAACCGGCGGAAGCAAGTCAAGTCTGTTACCCAGGCAGTGCCAATATTATGAAGGAAACATGAATCCACAATGAGAGCAGCTCCGGTGTTTCGGGGTATATGCTGAAGGTGAACATGGCCGGCTAACTTTCCAGAAGATCTGGGGAGGAGTGTGCAGTGCAGTTCATTTGGATGTCAGGTTGGGTTGACGCTCCATCTAGGTGTACAGGATCAGATCTTGAATCTCAGAACTGAAGCATCCTAAGCAAATACCTCCCCTTCTCAGAGCGGAATGCTGCGGCTTGTGGCAGCCAATGATTGGATGCCCTTAGCTGGACAGCTGATTCTGCACACCGAGGGAAGAAAAACTAAAGCAACAAGAAGGAAAGCGGGTTTCCTCTAGTCGTGAGGATGTAAGCCACAAGTGTATGCCAATCAATCAGTAGACTTGTAGAGCGCTACTTGTCACCTGTGAGGGTATCCAGCCATGCTTTACCTCTCCAGTGGAAGTCCATCACAAACTCTAGGCAGTGTTGGATTTTTGGGTGCCTATGGGGATAGCTGAACATCTGAGACGCTGAACCCTCAGAATACTGCAGATAGGTGTCTGCGGCTGCTGGTCTTTGCTGCCCACTGAGAGCCCCCATATAGTGGGTGGTCATGGGCAGCGGTGCCCTCCTGCTGACTTGGGAGGGTGGAATGCCTCAGCACAACCACTGAGGACCCCTCTCCAGGTACTAGAGAGAGTGCCATCCCATTTCCCTACAGCAGTTTCTGAAAACACAGAAAAGTGCACAACAGCACCTCACTGAAAAATGGATTTTGCCATTGGAGCCGCCTTCGCCCAAGATCACCCTTGGCTCTTCTTGAAGAGTGGATTTCTGCATGAAGCCCTTCTGATTAGGCCTTTCATTGCTCATCAATGACAGAGTGAATCTCCCAGTGCCACCTTCCCATGCCTCTGCCACTGTGGAGCTCCCCTGCAGGTTGGCGTTCTCATGAGTTGTCCTTTGCGAATGGACTATTATAAAGAAAGAAGGTGAAAAATCAGGTACATTGTAAGCAGTCAGCTGTTATTGAGGTAAACAAACGTACTTGGGCCAACATGACCAAGGTCTGGTGAGGATAAGCGATAACTGCAAGGTACCTACTTGTCACGAGCCTTTTACGCTGAGAGGGTATATTATGTTACATCACCCTGAGAAGCCAGCTCATGCAAAATGGAAGTGGCAATGGCCATACTTCTACGTAGAACTATATTGTTTTTTAAGTATTTGTGCCAGTGGTAGCAGGTGTTGGGCACAACACTCATTTTTGGAGATTGGGACTTATTTTTCATCATCAGACTTTGATCCAGGGCAAGAGAGAGAAAAAAGGAAGAGAAAGATAGGAAAACAGTGACAAAGGGAGAAAGCAGGGACGAAAAAGTACTTGCAAGAAATAATGAGACAGAAGGGCGGTGAGAAGGAAGTATTAAGCATGATGTAGAATCAAAGCTTGCTAGTCTTGGTATTGGGCAACCCCTGTAGTCAGGCATACTCATGGGCTACTAAGAAAAACTTTGGGTCCCAGCACTTATTTTAATTTTTTTAGAATTGAACTTTACCTTATACTCTCTAAACAGTCCTTGTGTGTACCCAAATCCAGCTTGGATGCACAAATGTCTCTTTGAATTGGGCTCTTGGTGGCTACACCATGTAACTGTACAAATTATTTAATATTACAGTGTTAACTTAGGTCTCGTCCAGTGGCTGTTCTAAAGCACAAAAACATTTTATTTTAAATTTGGCAAAACCAACAAAAGATTAGTGGTCTGGGAAAAAGAAAACCTGATGCAATAGTGCAAAGTTTAGACATCTCTTCAAATGGTCTCTCAGACAGCCGCTAATGGCTTCAAGTAGTAATGCACTGAAAATCCACTGCCGTGGGGGTGACAGTGGACTCAGTCGCACGGGAGACCTACTCTGGAGCGCCCTTACTCAGTCTCAGTGGCCTCTTTGTGTGGGCCAGAGAGGCCTGTGCCTCTGCCCCCGTAATCCTCATGGAACGCCCTACCCCATGACCTCCAAAGTCTGAAGTGCCACTATGGTCAACCGTCCTGCATTTTGCAGGTTTTTCCTGCCATCTTGGCTCCTGTGCTGATGTTCGCACAGAAGCACTGCGGGCGGCCAATTCTCACTCTTTCAGCCCTTTATGAGCTGTAAAAGAGGTGCTTGTTGATGGCTAGAAGGGTGGGGTGAGATGCATCACGGGAAGAGTCCTTCACAATGAAACTTCAGAACACATTTCACTAAATAGATGCAAATACAAACACCTGCAGTTAAACAGCCCTAAACGCGTGCATGAAAGCCATGCAGGGGGTAGGTCGCAAATTGACATAACTAATGAATATTAATGAGGTAGGCCGCAATTTGAGACCCATTAGGAATCGCTGTCATCACAGAGATGGTGGCCTGCTGGGGTCAGCAGGCCACCAAGTCTGTGATTGCTTTTTAATAAAGCAATTTAATTTTTTTAGTGCTTAAAGGAAAACGGAATGCTTTTAAAAAAAGAAAATAAAACATTTAAACTTCGTTTTTTAAGAGTAGGCAGTGGACCACTGCCTGCTCTTAAAAATATTTCTTAAACATTCTCAAAGGGGTAGAGGTCCCATGGAGGCTACTTCCCATTTGAGAATGGGTAACCATCACTTTAGAATTGGTGGTAAAGTATTAATGTTTTGCGACCGGAATTCAGTTGCAAAACATTAATACATACAACTGCAATTCAGTATTTGGAAGGGACGCTCTAAACACACCCCCTCCAAATACCAAATCGCAGATGCAAATTATGATTCAGTAACAAATTACCGAATCGCATTTTGCCTTTTGTACATTAAAAAAAGCTTCTTTTGTGGTCACAAATGGCCCTATTCTGAGACTTGGACCTTTTCCGACCTCAAAAAAATCCTTTGTACATCTGGCCCTAGGTGCTTATTATTTCTACTATTAAACCGGTTTCAAAGGGGCTCACTTATTTTTAAAATAGTGGACAAAAACACAGGGAGAGTATAATATGCCCAGGATCAAACCAGTGACTCCGAGACTGCAGTACGCTGCTACTTGTTCCAAAGGGTATACAGTTACCTCCATATTGAATTTTTGTGACCATATCACAAGACTGGGTACCGTCTTCCCTCCCAGGTAACATCCAGTTGAGGTTTTGTTATTTTTAACCTCATTATTTTTGTATTCAATATATTTTTATTAAGTTTTGCAAACAGAGATAGACAGTGGCGAAATAAATAAATATACAGAAAGAGAGGCATGTTACATTGAGGGGGAAAGAAAAAGGTTGTGCATAAGTTGATTCATTATACAATTGATATAGATCACTTCTTTGTGTGTGAATAAATACAGATACAATTGGCATAAATATTACAGTGAATCGGTAATATCTGAACAGCAAGGGTACATACATACATACATTTTCGTAAAAATACTTTACATTTTCGAAAGAGTCGTACGTCAGCGATACACATACATATATAAAACATTTTTGATACGACTGATCAAAAGATGTAATCTGATTAATACACCTTGATGTCTACGAAACACCGAGGATCTAATCCTTATTTAGATATTTATGCCGCTTGAAAAAGATTGCACACAGTGTGATTATACGGTGTTATAATTCTAGAAGGATCCCAGTGTACATATATACAAGATGAGCACAGGTATGAATAAAAGGTGAATGTCTCACGTGAATGTGGGAAGATGGCGGTAAGGGTGACCTTGGGGATTAGTATAATACTGGCGGAAGTGTGTTTTATCGGTCGTGAAAGGAGATTGCCGAGAGAGACGTGAATTTCTTTGAGGAGAATTCATGGAGGCTTGTGGATAAAGGCTCTTGCGTCTATTGAACAATGAGAGGCGCGCCTCATTATTTTTAACCACACTCTAGCCGCTTGTACATTGATTGTAAACACCTACAGTGTTGCCTGGCAGTTATGTAGGCACAGATTTAAAACTATGACTCCTGGCTCCACAGATTTCTCCCTGTGCCTTTGTCCACTAATCTGACAATGTGTGAGCTGAAGACTGTGAGAGTGACGAAATGCAGCATCTCTATAAATATGTGGACGTGACAACTAAGACTGTGGGTAGATGAGACCATGCATAGATGCTGGAGCTGCGGCCCGATGGGAGAGTGAAGAGAGACAGCTGCTATAAAGATGTGACAGTGATCGGATGCACGAGCTGTGGAGAAATGATAGGGACTTGGAGCAATGCTGGGGCTAAGGAGAGAAAGGGCAATGAACAGATGCAAGGGCTGTGGAGAGACTGGGCAGTGAAGAGTTGCAAACGATGCAGCAAGATACGACTGTTAAAAGATGCTAGGGCTGTGAAGAAATAGGGCAGTGGAGAAAATACAGAGGATGTGTGGAGAGGAAGTACAGAAGCTCGCTTTATTGAGTGATGAAGTAAAGAGTGGTGGGGGGGTCCAGTATGACAAGTTATGACATCACTATACTTCAAAGCTGCTTTGGGGTTTAGTTTAAAAAGGATTTGCCATTTTGGAATGCTGTCATGTTGGACTTCAATCATTCAAGTTCTTCCTACAATGCCACTCCCACCCCCAAACCAAAAACGCACACTTCCATTAGAAGATTGCCAGAGGAAACCATGTCACAGACAACACAATGCCCCAATCCTGAGCTTTCCTTTTATAAACACTTGCAATCCAGCAGCAGTCTCATTGTGGTCATTCCTGGGAATCAACCTGAAAACTACCACAATGCATTATGCTGTGAAATACTGAATCCTTGGTGGCATGGAGACTTCTGGTCGCCATGAGTGTGTGACTGTGTTGCATGATTAATTCAAAATTATTTACGTTACTTAAGTTTATCTTTCTGAGGTCCCCAGTATTCAGCACATGTTTTGCTTAGATCTAGAAAAAGATAAAGGCATGGCTGCCAACGGGACCCAAGTCATGAGGGTCACAAAAGCCAGATATCAAAATATGTTCCCAAGCGTGCTCTGCGTTCAGGCCATCTAGATCTGGCCATGATTCCCAGGACCGTGAAGTCACGGCAGAGCGTGGCGGGTTGTCCTTCCCATATCTTGGACCTCAATTGTGGATTGGTCCGCCAATTTCACTAAGAGCGTGTGATTCGCTCGCAGTATTCCTGGTTGTTTCCATTGGTATAACCGTCTCTCTGTACAGCTGTTGGATCAGACTGAGCATCTGTTTTGGTGAGGAGGCCAGCGCTGGGAAACCTAACAAGGTAGCCATGAACTTTACAAGTCACTATAACATAACATGACACTTATATGCCCCATTATTGTAATGCAAACATTGAAACTACATGTCCCAGCATGCAAAGTGGGGGGAGTGAGTGTACACATACAGCCAAACATATTTCACAATTTCCCATTGTGGACACTCACCAGTTTTATCTGTGGCCCTTTATGTGCCCCCTAGATACCATATTTAGAGACACCACTAATCAGTCTGCTCGCGTTCCCCTTTGTATCCGCTGGCTATATGAACATAGCACACCCCTCAAAGCTAGTTAGAGATTCTATCCTATTACCCAATTTTTTCACCATTTATGTAAAAAACAGTGTTAAGGTTAAGGTGTACGCCTGGCTCCATGTTATCACAGGCACTCTTTCCAGTCCTGGGCTTCCCTGTGGTAAACTAATGCATTGTGGTTGTTGTAGTCGCATTGAACTTCCTTTGAACTAACTAGACAAACACACCTGACAGTATTGGTTTGAAGGTTAGACGCCCGGCGTTGGGAACAGTGCCTGCAGGGACATAGGGTACCCTGCATAGAGCAGCTCCTCTCTAATGTAGATCTCCATAGATTGAGGCGTGCCGCACAGCCAGCTCTGTCTCATGCTTGCTGCCTTTAAAACACTGGACGGCAAAGAAGTTTTCAGTGGTTCAGAGCTCAGGGGGCATGGAAGTGGCCAAAAAACTATTATACTTGCATCACCTACTGCCACGCGGGCATGGCTTTAAGTGGGGCAGGTCGAGCCAGGTCTCATATCAAGCAGTAATTGAAAATGTACTTTCAAACAGGTCTTATCGGGCCCTGTAATTATGTCCTTAACCTTACAGGCAAAAATACAGACTCGCTCAGTGATGATTGTAAAAACCCCTAACGTAATTCATGTCAACTATGCAGTCTCGGATTACATTCACGTTTTACTTCATCTTGTACTTCCTAAGAGTATTTGTTTTTTCCAGATATGTTCTGTAGGTTTTTTCATGCAACATATGGCACTTGTATAGCGCATGCTGTGTACAAAATTGCCTCTTGTGTTCTGGGCGACTGCAGGTAGAGAGCTCTGGTGTAGAGGTGCAATTGGGAAGAAAGGCAGTGCGAATTCCTCTTAGCTGCCTGTTCATTCAATCCTTGGCCTCTCTGCTGAGTGCACAGATTGTAATTAAGGTTTTCTGTGAAAGTGTGTGAAGGAGGTACACTGTTGGTGAAATGGTGACATAGCCAAAGGAAAAGAAACAAGCATTTGCAATGCAATAGGTCTCGCATTTGCAAGAGTTTGTGCTATTGGCATTGTAAATGATAATGCCTTTTATTTATGTGTTTAAAAAACGTGCAAGCGCTGCGTGAACACCCCTTGCAGGTTTAGTAAACACAGAAATAAAAGGCATTATCATTTACAATGACAATAGCTCAAACTTTTGCAAATCCGAGACCTATTGCATTGCAATGCAATAGGTCTCGCATTCACACGATTTTGAGCTATTGGCATTGTAAATGACAATGCCTTCTATTTATGTTTTGGGTTTTAAAACATAAATACAAGGCATTGTTATTTATAATACTAATAGTTAAAAAAAAAATGTAATGAACCTCACCATCTATACCAACAGAAAGGGTGCTTTAGATATGTCAGGTCAAAGAGCAAACACCCCGACTGGCGCAGATGAAAGCACCTCAGATTACTGAACGGACAGCAACTTTACCTGAAAGCAGACATCGTTTGTCACAAAATGAAGGGACCCGTGCACGCTTCGTGGTGTCTTGAATGAACATTAGACCCCCAATCTCTAGTTCTGTCTCCCGCTAACACTCTAAACGAGTCACGGTTCGTGTTAAAGTTTATCGTACACCTTTTTCAAACTTCAGCAATATTTTGAATTCTATGTATAGCGAGGAGAGCGATCTTGCCTGAACTCTGCGGTTGTAAATTAGGTAAAGAGGTTACATAGAAGGTAGACCATTTCTCCTTCACGCCTGTACGCACATACTCTGTATTCAAATATGCTGCAACGTGTGTTTGCCTCGACGCCTCGCCTGCGTTATCAGAGGCACAGTTATATTAGCTGGTTACAGGAAAATAACCCACACCCTGAGCTTAAATAAGGCGCTCACCGACGTCACGGAGCGCGAGGCGAGGAACTATCGTCAGGTTGAGATTACTGTAGTAATTAGGGATGATAACACGTACAGTCACAATCTGTACAGACTCATACATGCACACGGACACATGCAAACACACGCTCAAACACCATGCACCCACACGCCACATAACACACACATTAACTACATGTACATACGGACCATCACAGACACACACCAGGAACAAAAACACAAACCCCACAAGTAAACACACACGTACCACGCTCAAGAACCCGCACAATGTACACACACACATACTACATAAACACGACACACACACTCACAAAGTTGTACGACAAATGAACACAACAGGCCCAGCATTCTTTGCTACCTAAGTGCTAGTGAACTACCTCAAAACGTCCACAGCTGTGCAGAGGGCAAGCACCAGACACCCTCGCAGAACCACACTATCTCCGCCCAAACAAAACATGTACCCATGGCCCCCACTGTGTGGGTGTGTGACAGCGTGCGAGAGCCTGAGTGCGTGTGTGTGACAGCGTGCGAGAGTGAGTGTGTGACAGCGTGCGAGAGCCTGAGAGTGTGCGAGTGTGTGACTGCGTGCGAGAGCCTGAATGCGAATGTGTGACAGCGTGCGAGAGCCTGAGAGTGCGAGTGTGTAACAGCGTACGAGAGCCTGAGTGCGCGAGTGTGTGACAGCGTGCGAGAGCCTGAGAGTGTGTGAGTGCGAGAGCGTGCAAGTGCGCCCGGGTGTGCGAGAGCAAGCCTGGGTGTATTCTTATATGGACTTTCAGCCTCTTAAAAACATTCATGCAGGCACACCAGTCGTGGCCAGATTTGCATTGGCACCAACGGAAATGAACTGGCGCAAATCTCTCGCATTACAAATATCAGGACACGCAGTTAATTTTTGGCAAAGCGCTAGCTACTCAATAAGTGTATTTAATGTGGAAGGGAATCCAACGTCGAATTATAAAGCTGCAAACCAAACCTTTTGAAGCGTGATACATAATACAGCAGGAAATCTGTCATGGGAACAGCTTGCGAGGGGCCGACGGGCGATGCTGACGTTATACAAAAAAAAGTAAATAGGAAAAAAAAAAAAAATGCAGCGCAGAGAGAATGGAGACAGCATTCTGGAAGTTAGAATAACAAGCACGGAATCGAAACCGAACGCGGGAATCGAAACCAGTGGTGCGCGCGCACCACAGAGGAGCGGGGGGGAAAGGGAGCGCGGCAGCGAGGCGAACGCGCGCTGCTGCGCGTGCTTGACACCGGTGGGAATGGGCGCGGCAAAGGCGGGACATGCGCCCGCCTTTGCCCAATTGCGTGCTGTCTTTCTTATAAAGACGCACGCAAAGCCTAATAGCCGGGGGAAAAACGAAAAGCACACGCACGAGCGTGTGCGATTCCTAAGTCAGTTTCTAAACCCCCCTACATGAGTCTCTCGCTGCGCGAACAGTGCTGCGCACTGCAACGCTAGGCGCGAGACCTAAAATTGATGTGATTACAAGCAAGGAGTGTTAGTATGTATGTGAGTGTGAGTAGAGGGGGAACATCGTGATGAAGAGGAAAGAGAGGTGTGAGATATGTAGATGGAGGATTTCAGAAAGATGTAGGGAGAAGAAGGTCATAAGTGACTTAGTGAAGACTGCAAAAGAAAGTGGTGTGATGGGGAGACAGGATCGATTGTGGCTAGCCGGAGACCACGACCCCTTCCACAGAACTTTGTAATGTTTAATTCAGTCTCATTTTCAGAGTTGAAACATTTTGAATTCTGATTACTTCCCAGCAAAATAATTCTTGTCACTCATTTATCCGATTCTGCTAGCAAGCATTTGAAAAACCAATAGGTCTGGCTTGTTTAAGGTGTATGTTTCTTGTTGTGTGATGTCTGGATGCAATAAAAAAAAACTCAGACACTCAAATCCTGGCTGCAGGGTATACTATGTGAAGTACAGCATTTTAAGTCACTGGTATTCAGCAGGGTCACTGGAATTATGTGATTGTGCGGCTGCGGCGATTTTCGCATATAGATTTGCCGCATATGCCATATAATCCATAATATGGCGCATAATCTGCAGATAACGAAAAAATTGTTCCTAGTTTAAATGGTTTAAAAAATACTAAAAACGCAGCGACATGTGTTGCCATGCAGTGGAAGGCCCTTGGCAAAGGTTGACTGGTTGCTTATCGGGTGTTGAACTGGTAATAAGGTGCAACCAATGCCCTGACGGTGTTAAGTTTAAAAATGACAACATAATGAAGTAAAACTATCACAAAATGTGCCGCATTACACTGCATAATTTGCCTTTTCTTGCAGCATAATTTACACAACCCTGCCACAAAATGTAACCCTGTTGCATAATTTCAATGGCCCTGGTTTTAAGCCACATCCTTAATTACATACGCCAAGCCTCTTGGAAATGATTTCTAGATATGCTTCTTTGGCCTTGCCCGGTTTAGATACCCCTCACCCTTCATACCACTCAAACCACTGTATCAAGGGAAAGCGGTTATGAAAAACAGGATGACATTTGTAGTGCATCACGTTGCAGCGTAGCTTATTGTTTTACTTTACACAAGTAAGCTCCACAATGGTGGAACTGTATGCTCGGTTCTGCTAGTAATTTTGTTAGGGTTTACGATTTGCAGGAGTACCAGTTTGTGTGTACTTTCTGGTGTGCGGCTAAGCTTTTCCACCGATACTTCCATGTACCAAAGGTACTGTTGAAGCGGCGGTTCCTCCATGGGAGCAGAGGAGCGCTGCCCTCCCCACACTGCTGCGCAGAAAGCTGGAAAAAATAAAATGGTAATAAAAGGATTTTATTACCATTTTATTTTTCCAGCTTTCTGCCGAAGAGGGCGGAGCCAGTGCATCATTGTTGCTGATTGGCAGCAATGACGAGTGGCCCCTTCAGTGTGAATTGTGCATGTCGGTTTGGCCCGCTACTTTGCTACGGCCAAACTGATACGCGTAATTCAAACTCTCCAACTCGGCTGTCTTAGACAGCCAGGTTGGAGAGCAGGCACAGGTCTTCAGTGCTTTTCGGAGCGCTGAGGCAGCCTGCTCTCGCCAATCCAGATGCTTCGCTCATGAGAGCAGCGTCTGGATTGGAAAGGAGCTGTGGGACCTCACGCTCTAAGGAGTCTGGAGGCGGGGACTGGAAAACGCCGAGGACGTGCTGCAGGCTAAAGTAAGGGGAACTTTTTTTTTCACCTTTTTAAATGTTTATTTGTATGTTTTTTTAATTGTATTTATGTTGACTTACCATTTTTGTGGGTCACCAACCGTCACTGAGCTGGAACAGATGAAGATAATGCTGATGGGTCTGAAGTCTTCTCGCTAGTGCTAGGTCTTGAGCCTGCTTCACTTCTGAGGACCAAACAAGAGATTGCCTTGTAGGATGACTCTCCAAAGGCATCTTGGCTAGTGAATATATCCGGAGTGGCCACCTGAGCTCACCACCTAATAAGCTGCATCTTCAATTCTACTATTTTCACTTCCGCACACTTAACATCTTCTACCTTTACTTCAACACACCTATCCAATACATTGAAATTACCTTTACTTCATCCCCTTTACCCTATCCCTTAACATAAAGCTAACTACTTCTTGATTCAATTGTGTTCATTAATAATAACCCTAATGTTTATCATAAAATGAATTAACCTACATACATAAATTAATTCAAATATTGTTACCTTATTCTAACACTAGCACCAGTCACAAAGTAAATGAATGTAAATTATTTTTATTACAATGCCAACTCTACACCCATTTTGTAATGGTTTAAATTTAAGACAAAAATATCCATGTTCTAATCTTAATGTTAATCCTATAATTAATACACTGTTAACACTTCAAATTAAATTACATTAACTTATATTGAATTTTGTGTCCTGACCTATTTGAAGAGAAATCATAAGTGCAGCTCAGACCTTTTCCAGTCACAGTGGCGGCCGGCATGGCTCGCTGGTGGCTCTTGCGGGGAGAGGGGGGCGGGAGGATGCACGAGGGTTGCAATAAAAAAAAAAACAACAAAAAAAAACACTTACCTTGCCGCTGGGTTCCGCATCTCTGCTCCTGCTCTCCTGCGTTGGACTCCAGGAACAGGAAGCACCCGGCACGCAGGCTCCCCTGACCAATCACAACACTGCAATGCAGCGTTATGATTGGTCTGAGCGCCACGGGGCTCAGTCAGGGGCTGGAGGGGTGGCCATGTTCTCCATGCAGGCTGTAATGCAGCCTGCATGGAGAACAGGGAAAGTGCTCATGACTGTTTTGGGCGGCCCGAGAGGTCTGGCCAAACAGTCATTGCACACTTAGGAGGGTTCTGGGTTCTACCACTCCTCCCCTGCAGCCCCACCCCCTTACGCATAGCTGCCGCAGCAAGAGGACAAAATGAAATAACATTAAGTTATCATTTTATTTTTTCCTTTCTTTTCCTGCTTCAAGGCAGTGGGGCAATGCTCCTCCGCCTTAGCGGAGGAGCCGCCACTGTCCAGTCACCATCTGTAAAGTGGCAGTTCCGACCCCGCCCTGAGTAATCGCACACCACATCTGCTGCCACCTCCTCGCCTGAAGGTGCTGCAAGGCCATTCTTATATTTGTGCTTTGTAGTATTAAAATGTATTGTAAATTGTATTTGTGTAGTGCTTACTACCCCTGACAAGACTTTAAAGCCCTTTATGGTGAGCAGCACGCTACTCCAGAACCCTGGTTAGACGTAAATTGTTGTAGTAGGATAGTGATATGTGCCTCCTTTTCCTAGTAAGAGTAATTGTGTTAATTTTTTGCTCTCGAGATCTCATGCATTTGCTCTTGTGTTTTGAAAGGGTATAGTTTATTTGCGGTGGATTAATAAAGGATAAAGGGAAGATGTGAGATGTTCTTGGGAGTGGTGGACTTGTGTGCGTGTTAGTCGGCTGAGCTGGATAGATAAGAGAAGTGTGTGGAAAGCTTGTTTGGGAGTCCATTGTAGACAAATGTTTGCAGTGATTCAGAGCAGAGGAAAGGAAGAGGTAGATTTTTTTAATTTGTATTTTTTTTTTTTTTTAAACAAAAATGCTTCTCTCCATGCTGTTGCTGTACACCTCCATTTCCCTGTCCTCTTGGTGCATTATTTTCTTGGGGGTGCGGGTGAGGTCTCCAACCATCAGTTTGTCTAATGAGGGGGTCTCTGTAGAAAGGGTGGCACATGCAAACTCCACAGAGATGTGAAGTGGGCTTTGTGGCAGTCCCTTGCTCTTCACTGGATGGCTTTCTTGTCCATCACCTTTACCAGCTTCTTCGATGGCTTTACTCCCCATTCTTGGTTTGTCCAACCTCTGGAGCATCCCTTCTTCGCCATGTTTGAAACCGGTGACTTGTACTCTTTCATTGCTTACATTAAGGGAGCTATGTTTGTTCCTTTAGCACTCCATGGGAGTGCATGTGTGTGTTTTAGTTCTCTCTCCTTTGGGCTGCTTTTCCCTTCACACCAGTCATCCTCGGTGTTGCTCTCCCACCCCACCAGCTCGTCCGGTGTTTTCTTCAAGCCACTCTATCCGGGTTTTTTTTTAGTAACGCCCCCTCAACCACCTCTTCCTGCTCACCGTTGATGCTCCTCGCCAGAGTTTACTTTCTGCATCCACCCTCGTCAGTTGTCGTCCTCCCCATTATTTTCATTTAATTTCTTCTTCACATTTCAGAAGTGTCCAGCAGATGCAATTTATGTTACGCTCCTTTGTCATCGCACTTTTGAGTAAGTTTTTGTTTCTTTATTTTACTGCTTCAAGTAGTGCATTCACCATCTCAGAATGATAAATTAAAAATAATTTAATAAAATAATTAAATAGTAAAAACAGCCACCCCATCATGACATGTGCATACATTTTGACGCATGCATGCGTACACGTCATCACGCAGGGATCACCGTAGTGTTATGACGCATGCACACTTATACATCACACTTTTTTACTGATGCTTAACAGCATTAGCAATATCATTAACATTGTTTTATTCTTATTGCCAATGCTAAACTGCATTGGTAACAAGCATTGGCATAGCCAATAGGTCTCGCCTTTGGGACCTTATGTGTTTAGCCAGAACCTTTGGCTATGTTGTAGAGCATTGTGGCTGCTGTGCATCATGTTGAAAAGTTATGATAAAAAGTGTTAAGCATTTTTGTTACCTTTATACAAACCAAGACGACATTATATACAACTGAACAACCCGATTAAAAAAAGATTTTAAACATAAAAAATGTCTTCTAGTTTTTTTGTACTTGCACTGCCGGCAACTTCTTCCTGCCTGTTCTCATGCTGGTATGTTATAATTTTTTTTGTTATGGGGGAGCGGAACATAAATAACGGGGGGAGTGAAGGTTGGAAAACAGTAATTTAATTAAAACACGAGCAGCAGACGGACACTAGGGGAGAATCAACAGATGCCAGATTCCGAGGGCAGATTGACATGATGCTTAGGTGATGTTTAGGTGATGCGCTGATGCAAAATGGTGGTGGTGAATGATGTTTGGTGCTCAAGTGGTGCCACTATATGGTGTGGATTGGATGTATGTTGTGGATTGTGGAGTTGAAATATGTTGTTTGGTGTGTAATTCACAGAGGAGCACCTCAACACCACCCTCCGTCAATTCCCCCCCATCGCTGCGACCGACACCAACTCCGCAGCCAGGGAATTTCACCACTGGATCTCCTGCTGCGCCGACAAGCTCGCACCCCTCCGCCCCCGCCAAACAACGCCCGCTGAAAGCCGCCTGGTTCACCACAGAACTTCAAGAAGCCAGACGCTCCTGCAGACACCTAGAGAAAACTTGGCGAAACCGGAAAACCACGGAAGCACGGAACGACCACAAGAGTGCCCTGAAGGAATACCACCAGCTCATAAGAGACACCAAACGGACCTTTATAAAGGACAAAGTCCAGACCAACACCAAGGAACTGTTCAACATCATACAGCAGTTCGCAAAACCAACCTGCGAAGCAACGGACGTCACACCATCCCAGGATCTCTGCGACAAGCTCAGCACCTACTTCCATCTCAAGATCAAGGCCCTCTACGACAACTTCAGCGAACCAACTTAGAGCACCACACTTCTACCCACCGCCGTCGATAAACCGACCATCACGTCCTGGGATCCCGCTACTGTCGAACTCACCACAGCGACCATGAAGACAACCCACTCAGGAGCCCCAACGGACCCCTGCCCACCGCACATCTTCCACAGAGCCGCCACCATCATCATCGCACCCGAACTAGGACGCACCATCAACGCCTCCCTCAGATCAGGCATCTGCCCAGACGACTGGAAACAGGCAGAGGTAAAACCCCTCCTCAAGAAACCATCGGCCGACCCAACGGACCTGAAAAACTACCGGCCCATCTCTCTCCTCCCCTTTGCGGCCAAAGTCACCGAGAGACTCGTAAACACCCAGCTGACGGCCTTCATAGAAGAAAACTCCATCCTGGATGCCTCCCAGTCGGGATTCCGCAGCAACCACAGCACCGAGACCGCCCTCCTCGCCGCCACTGACGACACGCATGCTACTCGACCAGGGACACACCGCGGCCCTCATCCTTCTAGACCTCTCCACAGCCTTCGACACCGTTTCTCATCGCACTCTCGCAGCCAGACAGCACTATGCAGGAATACAAGGAGCCGCCCTAGACTGGATCCAATCCTTCCTCTCCAGCAGAACCCAGAGGATCCGGCTCCCTCCCTTCCTCTCCAAACCCACGGAAATCAACTGCGGAGTACCCCAGGGATCATCACTCAGCCCCACGCTCTTCAACATCTACATGGCCCCCCTCGCCGCCATCGTCAGACAGCATGGGCTCAGCATCGTATCCTACGCCGACGACACCCAGCTCATCCTCTCGCTCACGAAGAATCCCGAAGACACAAGACTCTGTTTCCAGGAAGGTATGAAGAACGTGGCAGCCTGGATGAAGGACAGCTGCCTGAAGCTAAACTCAGAGAAGACCGAGGTCCTCATCCTCGGGCCCTGCTCCTCCGCCTGGGACAACTCCTGGTGGCCCTCCACCCTCGGGAGCCCACCCACCCCTACAGACCACGCTCGGAACCTCGGCATCATCCTTGACTCCTCCCTCTCCATGAACCGCCAGATCAACGCCGTCGCCTCCACCAGTTTCAACTGCCTTCGCATCCTACGTAAGACCTTCAAATGGATCCCCCCAGACTGCAGAAGGACCGTCACCCACGCACTCATCACTAGCAGACTGGACTATGGCAACGCCCTCTACGCCGGAATCAACAAGACCCTTCTGCACAGGCTCCAGACCATCCAGAACACCGCAGCAAGACTCGTCCTCGGGACACCGCGCCGTGAGCACATGACCCAACACCTACAAGGTCTACACTGGCTCCCCGTCGAGAAGACTCCTCACCCACGCCTACAAATCTCTCCACAACATCGGACCCAAATACCTCAACGAGAGAGTATCCTTCCACGTACCCATGAGGAACCTCCGCTCCGCCGACCTCGCCCTGGCAGACGTCCCCCGCATCCGCAGAAACAGAACCGGCGGAAGAGCTTTCTCCTACATCGCAGCCAAAACCTGGAACGAGCTCCCTGTGAACATCAGACGCTCCCCGACCCTGCACACGTTCCGGAAGGACCTTGAGACCTGGCTCTTCGACTGATCAGGAGCCGCCCCCCTCCCCCCCAGCACCTTGAGACCCTCGCGGGTGAGTAGCGCGCTTTACAAACCCTTGATTGATTGATAATTATGTGGTGTGTATTGGAAATGGGTGGAGTTGAATTGTGTGGCCTGGAACTGTGGTGTTGAGTGAAATTATGCTTAGTGAAATTGTGTCATGGTGTGGAGTGCATTTATGTTTATTGGTGGTATGTGGCATAGAGTGCATTTATGTAGAGTGCATTTATGTGGAGTGTATTTATGTTGCATTGAGTAGAGTGCAATTATGTGGCGTGTAATTATGTGGCACTGAATGGTATTATGTGGAGTGTATTTATGTTGCATTGAGTAGAGTGTAATTATGTGGCATGTAATTATGTGGCACAGTGTTATGTGGAGTGTATTTATGTTGCATTGAATAGAGTAATTATGTGACGTGTAATTATGTGGTAGTGAGTGGTATTATGTGGAGTGTATTTATGTTGCATTGAGTAGAGTAATTATGTGGCTTGTAATTATGTGGTACTGAGTGGTATGTGGGGTGTATTTATGTTGCATTGAGTAGAGTGTAATTATGTGGTGTTTAACTGTCACACTGAGTGGTATTATGTGGAGTGTATTTATGTTGCATTGAGTAGAGTGAAATTATGTGGTATGTAATTATGTGGCACAGTGTTATGTGGAGTGTATTTATGTTGCATTGAATAGAGTAATTATGTGACGTGTAATTATGTGGTAGTGAGTGGTATTATGTGGAGTGTATTTATGTTGCATTGAGTAGAGTAATTATGTGGCTTGTAATTATGTGGTACTGAGTGGTATGTGGGGTGTATTTATGTTGCATTGAGTAGAGTGTAATTATGTGGTGTGTAATTATGTGGCACTGAGTGGTATTATGTGGAGTGTATTTATGTTGCATTGAATAGAGTGTAATTGTGACGTGTGATTATGTGGTACTGAGTGGTATTATGTGGAGTGTATTTATGTTGCATTGAGTAGAGTAATTACGTGGTGTGTAATTATGTGGTACTGAATGGTATTATGTGGAGTGTATTTATGTTGCATTGAGTAGAGTGAAATTATGTGGTGTGTAATTATGTGGCACTGAGTGGTATTATGTGGAGTGTATTTATGTTGCATTGAGTAGAGTGTAATTATGTGGTGTGTAATTATGTGGCACTGAGTGGTATTATGTGGAGTGTATTTATGTTGCATTGAATAGAGTGTAATTGTGACGTGTGATTATGTGGTACTGAGTGGTATTATGTGGAGTGTATTTATGTTGCATTGAGTAGAGTAATTACATGGTGTGTAATTATGTGGTACTGAATGGTATTATGTGGAGTGTATTTATATTGCATTGAGTAGAGTGTAATTATGTGGCGTGTTATTACGTGGCACTGAGTGGCATGTGGAGTGTATTTATGTTGCATTGAGTGGAGTGTAATTATGTGGCGTGCAATTATGTGGCACAGTGGTATTATGTGGAGTGTATTTATGTTGCATTGAGTAGAGTGTAATTGTGGCGTGCAATTATGTGGCACAGTGGTATTATGTGGAGTGTATTTATGTTGCATTGAGTAGAGTGTAATTGTGGCGTGCAATTATGTGGCACAGTGGTATTATGTGGAGTGTATTTATGTTGCATTGAGTAGAGTGTAATAATGTGGTGTGTAATTATGTGGCACTGAGTGGTATTATGTTGAGTGTATTTTGCATTCAGTAGAGTAATTATGTGGCGTGTAATTATGTGGCACTGAGTGGTATTATTTGGAGTGTATGTTGCATTGAGTGCAGTGTAATTATGTAGCATATAATTATGTGGCACTGTGCGGTATTATGTGGTGTATTTATGTTGCACTGAGTAGAGTGTAATTATGTGGCGTGTAATTATGTGGCACAGTGGTATTATGTGGTGTATTTATGTTGCATTGAGTGGAGTAATTGTGGCATGCAATTATGTGGTAATGAGTGGTATGTGGAGTGTATTTATGTTGCATTGAGTAGAGTAATTATGTGGCGTGTAACTATGTCGCACCGAGTGGTATTTTGTGGAGTGTATTTATGTTGCATTGAGTAGAGTAATTATGTGGCGTGTAATTATGTGGCACTGAGTGGAATTATGTGGAGTGCATTTATGTTGCATTGAGTAGAGTGTAATTGTGGCGTGCAATTATGTGGCACAGTGGTATTATGTGGAGTGTATTTATGTTGCATTGAGTAGAGTGTAATTATGTGGCGT
Source organism: Calotriton arnoldi (assembly GCA_963921515.1). NCBI lineage: Eukaryota > Metazoa > Chordata > Amphibia > Caudata > Salamandridae > Calotriton > Calotriton arnoldi. Next base: position 1,862,615 of record CAWUFW010003013.1, read on the forward strand.
GTTATTACGTGGCACTGAGTGGCATGTGGAGTGTATTTATGTTGCATTGAGTGGAGTGTAATTATGTGGCGTGCAATTATGTGGCACAGTGGTATTATGTGGAGTGTATTTATGTTGCATTGAGTAGAGTGTAATTGTGGCGTGCAATTATGTGGCACAGTGGTATTATGTGGAGTGTATTTATGTTGCATTGAGTAGAGTTTAATTGTGGCGTGCAATTATGTGGCAAAGTGGTATTATGTGGAGTGTATTTATGTTGCATTGAGTAGAGTGTAATAATGTGGTGTGTAATTATGTGGCACTGAGTGGTATTATGTTGAGTGTATTTTGCATTCAGTAGAGTAATTATGTGGCGTGTAATTATGTGGCACTGAGTGGTATTATTTGGAGTGTATGTTGCATTGAGTGCAGTGTAATTATGTAGCATATAATTATGTGGCACTGTGCGGTATTATGTGGTGTATTTATGTTGCACTGAGTAGAGTGTAATTATGTGGCGTGTAATTATGTGGCACAGTGGTATTATGTGGTGTATTTATGTTGCATTGAGTAGAGTAATTGTGGCATGCAATTATGTGGTAATGAGTGGTATGTGGAGTGTATTTATGTTGCATTGAGTAGAGTAATTATGTGGCGTGTAACTATGTCGCACCGAGTGGTATTTTGTGGAGTGTATTTATGTTGCATTGAGTAGAGTAATTATGTGGCGTGTAATTATGTGGCACTGAGTGGAATTATGTGGAGTGCATTTATGTTGCATTGAGTAGAGTGTAATTATGTGGCTTGTAATTATGTGGTACTGAGTGGTATGTGGGGTGTATTTATGTTGCGTGTAACTGTCACACCGAGTGGTATTATGTGGAGTGTATTTATGTTGCATTGAGTAGAGTGTAATTATGTGGCATGTAATTATGTGGCACAGTGTTATTATGTGGAGTGTATTTATGTTGCATTGAATAGAGTAATTATGTGACGTGTAATTATGTGGTACTGAGTGGTATTATGTGGAGTGTATTTGTGTTGCATTGAATAGAGTAATTGTGACGTGTGATTATGTGGTACTGAGTGGCATTATGTGGAGTGTATGTTGCATTGAGTGCAGTGTAATTATGTAGCATATAATTATGTGGCACTGAGTGGTATTATGTGGAGTGTATTTATGTTGCATTGAGTAGTGTAATTATGTGGCATGTAATTATGTGGCACAGTGGTATTATGTGGAGTGTATTTATGTTGCATTGAGTAGAGTGCAATTATGTGGCGTGTAATTATGTGGTACTGAGTGGTATGTGGAGTGCATTTATGTTGCACTGAGTAGAGTGTAATTATGTGGCATGTAACTATGTCGCACTGAGTAGTATTTTGTGGAGTGTATTTATGTTGCATTGAGTAGTGTAATTATGTGGCGTGAGAGCTGTACAGGTGTTAAGGCATGCCCAGGACCAGGCCTGTCACTTCCTGCTCAGCTGCCTACAATGTCACCTTGGAGGTGGCAGGAGTGGCCTGGACACTCCTGCTGGGTAGGGCGTGATCTCAAACGGGAAACCTCATGGCACAATCCTGGCGAGGAGGCCAGAGGCCGGGCAACAAGTCACCTGCAGATCCTGTTAACACCAGCTAATAAAGAGCGTGCAAAGCGCCATACCAGAGGGTTTAGTGTTTAGGTGCAAAGTGCAATACCAGATGGTTTACTGTTTAGGTGCAAAGCGCCATACCAAAGTGTTTAGTGTGGGTGCGGTGCATCGCTCGAAGTTGTAGGGTGGGTGCAGGGTGGTCAACTCACAGAGGGACCACTGCAGATATACTGCACCACTTTGGAGGGTGCAAATTGGGTCCAAGGCATCCCATTTGAGTTTTCATTGCGGGTGCAGGGCGTTCTTTGAAGGTCGCCCACCTGGATCGATTCGAGACAGCTACTTAACAAACATATCGGCGCAGCGATTGCATTAACTCACTAAGCTATCTTTCAAAAATCCCTACTTGGAACAGGCATAATGCGCGCAGTTTACCGCAGCAGGCGCGTTAACCAACTGAGTTTTCACATAGCTATGCAGAGTTTCAGTTATGCCCACATGTCTTGGGGTTTGGCCAGTGGCTCGCGCATTCCCATAACTCCTGTGTTGGTGACGATGTGCCCTGGGAAGGGGGGGACTCCAAAGGTTCACTTGTTGAGTGTACCCCCTGCCAGATGAGGCGGGCCCCCCGAGACTTCTCAAGGCAGTGAGAGCCGAAGCGCAGAAGCCTGTGTGAGGCTGGGAGGGGCGGCGATCACGGAAATGTGAAGGAATCAATGGAAAGAGGAGGGGGTGGTGGAGGGGCCGGTCCATGTGATTCAGCCCGTGCCGAGCCCAGTCTTTGCGAAAAACACATGTTTTCGTCTTGAAATAATTAAAATCCCAGCCAGAGAGACGGGAGGAACCCAAAAAATACAGAGACGGCAAAACGGAGAGAGGAAGGAACCAGCGGGGCACTGGATGCAGAAGTGGACCGCTGCAGACGGTGGCAGAGAGGCACATAGCGGTTTGCCCATGTGTTGTGCGTGTCTCTATGTGTGTGAGTGACAGCGAAATGCTGCTGCAAATGGACCCAGTGACACAGAGACATACATTAAGCACACAGCAGACAATACAAGTAAAAGCCAGTGCGCACTAACAGCCAATTTTAAACAGACACAGTGACTCACAGCGATACGGTGGGGGGCCTTTTGAACTGGCAGTAACATGAGCCACGATAAAGATAAGGGAGGAATGCAGCTGGCACAATGCGCGCTGCTGCTCGCTCCCAAGACCCCCAAGCCATGGGAGTGAACGTTTTGAGAAAAGGCGGGACATGCACCCGTCTTTGGCCATTTGCGTGCTTTCATTATTGAAAGCCACACGGAAAGGCCAATGGAATGTGTGGGAGGAGGCCGACCCACACGGAGAAGTCTCTTGGAAGTCTGGAGTGATTCCAAGAGGCCCTCTCCTAGAGCAGCGCATGCGCACTGCGCTAGGCTCGACCTAAAAAGCACTGGCTCCTGACAAAGTAAACAACCATTAGCAAAGCAAATAGCTCGCTACGAATTTTTAAAAGAATAGACCGATTGGCATTGCCAGTCCTCTTATGTTTGAATCCTTCTCAGTTACAGCCCATTGTCATTGAGCCAGAGTGAATCTGCTTCTCATTCCCAATCATCCACCCCCATGTCTAGTGAGTGGTAGGCCTTCCAAAGGCCTACAAGCGTGCAAGGAACCAAGCTTTCTCAGTCTACTGAACAATCTAAATCTCTAATAAAAAAGGGATTCTATAGCTCTGAAACACTTCATATCAAAAAAACTCTGATTGTGGGCCTGAATGGACTCCAAATCTTAGCATAGAGCTGTTTAATCAGTGCCCTGTACCACATCAAGTGGTTTGAGTGTTGTTTTTGCTCTTAAAGTAGCAAACTACATGCAAGGTAATTGGAATGGTTCAGAATTGTAAAGCATATTTTTTTAATAAATAGACACAGACCCCCAGAGCCAAGCCTAAAACCTCTCCAGGTAGAATGTTCTCGGTACAGGCTGATCAATGCCTTGGGAGCCAAACGTGAATCCTTTCAGAGCCGACTGTACTCAGACCAGCCATTCAATGCCCAGAGACCACAACGGGATCCTCTGTAAGCCAGCTGTGCTCGGTGCAGGCCATTCATCAGAGACATTCATACTAACTGGAAACCACCAGCACCGAAAACATAAGCCTAAATCCTCTCCAGACGAATCAATGCCCTGAGAACCAATCGTGAATCCTCTTAGGGCCATTTGTACTGATACTACACCCATTCAATGCCCTGAGACCACAATGGAATCCTCTCGAAGCCTGTTGTGCTCAGGGCAGGTCACTCAGAGGTAGTCATACCAACTGGATACCACCAGCACCGAAAACATAAGCCTAAATCCTCTCCAGGCGAATCAATGCCCTGAGAACCAATTGTGAATCCTCTTATGGCCATTTGCACTGATACTACACCCATTTGTTGCCCTGAGATCACACTGGGATCCTCTCTAAGCCTGCTTTACTCAGTGCAGGCCACTCATCAGAGTCATTCATTTTAACTGGAAATCACCACCAGCAAAAAACATAGAAGTACAGGGACCCAAAGTGTTTCTTTGCAACCCGGCGCTACCAATTACAGAGATTGCTGAATACCAAGGCTGCGTCGTCATACACACTCATGCTGCTTTCATCCACCACCCTACACTTCCTTTCTCTTTATCTCATACTCACAGGTTCTTTTTTATGCCCACTTTGGTCCTTTGCCACTTTGTTATGTATTGTCCTTCCTCCTTATTTCTCACTTTTCTGCCTTTCTCTCTCTTGCTCTGGATCAGAGCCGGATGACGAATATTATACCCCACAAATAAGTGCTGTTGCCCACCACCTGTTACCACCACTATTTCACTGCCCAGAAATGATGTATAAAGTGCTATATAAATGGAGCAATATAATACAATACAAAACTGTCTTTAAAGGAACCACGCTGTTAGGCAATAATTTATTTAGTAACAGCAATAGTTTATTTATATTTTTGCTTCTACCTGTAAAAAAATATAGCTTGATACAAGATATTCATATATGAAGGTATTAATACAAATTAAGAAATTACCTTCAAGAAATATTAGGCCGGATTTTCAATTTTTTCTACTTACTCAACAAAAGCAAATAGACCCTCGTGGTGTTTTTAAAGAGCTAAGGGGCAGTACTCCGAGGCTTGTGGGGTCATATACCAAAAATATTGATAACTGGGAAGTCTACTAGTTTAGTGCAGGTCTGTGGTGCATCCTGGTGGCGCCCACTAGGAGTGTAGTCCATTCCCAGAGTCAAGTGTGTTCATAGTAAACTTAATGAGTGACGTAACACATCTGCGTTGGCATTGGTAATTACATCAGTTGTTCAAATTTGTCAGATCTTTGATCTCAAATAAAGGCACTAATGTGTGTCCTGAAGACACCGACAATGCCCAGTGTTCTATCGATCAAAATACACACACTGTCTCAATTGTTTTTTTAAACAAATATAAATATATAAATATCCACAGTCTCCCCATTGGGTCCACAATGTTGCTGCCGTCCAGTTTCCTTAATTTTGATGATCAGCTGGAAAACTATTTCCATTTGGGATGTCCTACGAAAGATCTGAAAAGCTGCATTTACACCGTGAGAGTAGTTCAATTCACAAGCTGAGTGTTCTTGGACACTATTGAAGGGAAAAGGTTCCCAAGATGCTTCAAATGCGTCAACTTGGCACCTTTCACCACTGGAGACAAGGCGAGAATCCCTCCAAAAGGTGGTTCTGATTGCAAATTAACCTTGTGCTGTGAACCACCTGTAGAAGGAATCAATGAGCCTGGGTTACTCCAGGGCAGGTCACATGCCATCAGATTACTGCTGCAGACTTAACTCTGGCAGATAGGACCTGCTTGAACCTTCTCTTGAGATCCTGCATGTTGGGTGATTTAGGCCTGATCAAGTGAAGACCTTTCCTCTTCTCGCCATTGGAGCTGGCCATCATCCTGCTCATCTCCTGGCAAAGATGGTGGAAGGCCTCGTGCACCCCTTCAAAATGTTCCCGGGCCGACACTTCGCAGTAAGTCCCAGAAATCTCATTGGCCAGCTGGAGCCCTTCGGACGGCGACACTTGCCGGGCCCGCAGCAGGTCTTCCTTGTTTCCGATCAGCAGCAAGGGGATGTTGGCGTTGGGGTGGATTTTTCTGATATGTTGGTAAAGAGGTCGGATCACCCTGTAGCTGTTGTAGTCTGCGATGGAATAGACCAGAACGAATCCGTCGGCCCAGTACATGGAACGATTGATCTGCTCTTGACAGCAAATACTATCGGAGTCATCCTGTGAAGAAACGAAAAAGAGAAATGTTGTTGGTAAAGGGAAGAACCAGGTAGTCATTTAATAAATCATGGAATAAAATGCATCAGGCATGAAAGGGGCAAATGATGTGCAATTCAATGACCATAAGAGCAGAAGCAATGAACACCCCTTCTCAATCCACCAGGGATGTCCTGGGACTGCTCCACTAAGTTGCAGACCGGTATACATAACTGAACTGTATTTCAAGGTGTACTTCGCATTTAATAAACCGCGTGTTATTACAGTTCAGGTAACAACATGAGTCCATGGCACTAATGCGTGCCAGTGGAAAAACTACCTGGCACAATGTGGCATTCTCAAATGAAATTTTAAACAGATCAAAATAACTTTGTAGATCACTTAAAATTGTACGTTTCAAGCACAGAGGATTAAAAAATAAGGAAAGCATGTCTTCATTCAGGGGTACCAGAGGTGGCAATCGTCATCTTTGTGTAACTGTTGGCTACTCATGAAGATTGTAACTAGTTTCTGCTCGCTTTTTTGAAGTTGTGTGATTGGGTCAATAAATCTATGTCAGATGCCCAGATATCCACTACTTGTCTTGTTGTCACCAGGCAATCAAAGGGCAGGTGACCTCACGTCTAGGGCAGGTGGCCACACTCCTACCCATATGACTTGGGTAAAACCAACACCACTGAAGAAGGCGGCCACCTCCCTTCAAGTCATTATGGACACCCTCTCCAGTCTTGAACTTTTCACAAACAAATTGTTGTTAGTATGCCTGGGCATAATTTCAATTGTGCCGGTGTAATTTAGGTAATTCCGTGTTACTCTTTGACACGTAATTACAATAATTGCGTGATTACTCGTCCTAATGCAAGATCACATTTAGCAAATGCGAGCGGCCACTCGCACTTGCCATTTGTGTTCTCATGCATTTAGCGCTGTTTTTTAGAGAAAAATGCATCCGCAAGTCCATTTTGGACGAGTGGGGCCATTTTTACGCTAAGAAATAGCACTAAATGCAGAATTATTCTTCTTATGTAATTTAAATGCAATTTCACAGACTCTTTAGGTAGTTCTGCGTGATTACACGACACTGAATTATAGGAGTTACGCTCACCCCTAGTTTTTAGGTGTGTTAGTCTAATTAGTTCAATGGAAGCAAAACAAGACTACAATGCCCAAAAAGCATTAGGTGGTCACACAAAAGTTCAAGACTGGAAAGTGTCTGTAATGACCTGGGAGGAGGTGTTCATCCACTGAATGAAAGATGGACACTAGAAAAATGTTTTTTCAATTACATTTAGGAAGGTTGCCCAGGATGTAAACCAAATATGGAAGGTTAAGAATGAGACACTGCTTAGTTTTGAAGGGTCAGGGCAGTGTTGCTCCCTAAATGAGCTGTACAAGACCAGCTGCCCTGAAATAGTTAAAAATATAATGTTAGCTGTTCAGAGAGTGAGAGCATTACTCCATGTGTAGGTACATGTTCAGCCAATGGTGCAATTAAAGTAACTGTTTAAAGCCTGTATTTAAAGAATGTTAGAGGTGAGCCACTAAAAACAGGACCCCAAAAAATGCTTTAATCTCATATTGATCAAAAAGTACTTTAACAAGCATTGGCAGAGCTAATAGGCCTTGCTTGTGCGAGATCTACTTACGTTATTTTTTTTTCCATTTAGCTATGTTGTACAACAGTGTCGCTGCTGTGCAGCATGGCTGAAAGTAGTAAAACAAAGTGTAATGATGTAGTAAGCAACTGGCTGCGTCATTGCATTTTGTTTTGCTTTCAACCATGCTGCGCTGCAACTGTGCCTCTGTACAACATGGTTAAAAACACATGGAGAAAGCCATATAGCTCTTCCATACGTGAGAGCTGTTTGGCTTTGTCAATGCTTTTTGTGGTGTCAGGGATGTGTGTGGAATGGGGCAAGCAACAATGGGTGGGAGAGAATGGTGGCAGTTGTCACAGGGTAAGTTACGGTAGGGGAACAGCGAAGCAACAAGAATGGTGTAAGCAACAACAGGCAAGCAACAATGCGGGAGGGGACACAGGTCACACAAAACAACGGCAAGCAATGGCGCAGGAGGGTGGGGGTTAAGCAAACATGAGGCACGACGGGCAAGCAACGACGTGGGAGGGGGCAAGCAACAGCATGGGGGGGGGATATATAGTGACCACAATGGGGGCAGTAGTACCTCAATCACAGCGCAAGCAGTAGTAGCGCAGTCAAAAAAAACTTGGTCCATGCCCCACGAAAGGGAGAAACAAATGAAGACAAAGTGAAACCAGCATGCGCCGCCAATGAGGAGCCAGGAAATAAGAGTGACATTGAAACCAATGATGGAGAGCAGTGGATGGGTTCCAAGCCCCCATTAAGTTAGTTATCAAAATATCTTGCAAGTTACAGCACGTCTCAGACAAGACCCAAAAAGGGCTACATGTGGTGCAGTGCAGCGACAGACCCTCTGGAAAGGTTAACTGATTGCCTTGTTGATTGCTGTATTTAGACGTACAGCAGAATAATAGTTCCAAAGAATGTGCTGCATTATGCCGCATTTGTTTTTTCTTGCAGCTTAATTTAGTGAATATTACTGTGTAATTCCAGTGCCCTGGGACTATAAGGCTGTCAGCTATCTGGTTAAAGGATGTGCTGACTTCTGATAAGACTCATGGAACGAGAACAGTGTGAAACTAGAGATCGCGAAATAATGTGCCTGTTAGACTAGACTAGCACCACTTTTGAGGTAACGCAGTCTGGAAAATGTAGAAGTGACCCGTCATTCTTGCTAAAACGGGTGCTCAGATGCAAGTATTCTTGATTTCTAGAAATTATGTTCCTACCAAAAGCACTTAAACGCTTAGACTGTGAACCAGTAGCCACACAACCCAGACACCAAATCTGGCAATATAATTTACTTTCCGTTTTAGATATTAGCACAAACTTGATAGTCGGCTATTGAATACTGTAAATTAAAACCGAACCTCAACAGCAGTTTCTGGGTGAGGCTCATGATGATTCAAGACCTGCTTCTTCATGGTACGCTCACAGGAGTGGCTGTATTCATAGCTGTAGATCACAGGACTCTGTCATGCAGAATAAACTAACCAGCTAGGGTATCAACTGTTGCATCCCTTGCTTGCCTCCATCTTAGCCTAGTACACACACTGTGATTAAACATGACTACACCAGGTCAGATGCACAGTTCTGCAACCATTTTGCCCGTCCTCTTCAGCATGCGTCTACCGCTCTTTCATCCAGATCAGACACTACAACACCCCCTTCTACCTATGCTTTATCAACAAAGAACAATACCGAGACCTGGAAAACAGCAACTGCTGCCAGGTAGGATGGTAGGCGAAGTCCTCAAATTCATGAGCACCAAAACAATACCCTTGTACTCAAACTCCAAACACAAGTCTGGCCCTCCTCAAAGACCATCAACTCCGTACACTACTGGAACAAACCATCACAGTAAGATCCAAAATCCAGTCTAGATGTCACCTGACTGTGCTGTGACATTTGACCCCCATGAAAACCCCATGAACTGGTGGCTCCCGTCACATACATGATCCCTTTGATCCTGTCGTCTCAGATAGCTTTGATCATTCAGATCCCTTTGATCCCACAGAAGAGAAATGATTAGCTCTTAATATCATAAACTTGGCTAGATTATACAAGCCAGTGGTATCTAGGTGTTTTATAATGTTAGACCGAGACATACCTAGACATTCACACTTCAGGCTACTTTGCTAATGTACTGTGAAAGAAATAAGAAAACTTGGGACCCTATGCCTCACTAGCAAACACATCCACACAAGTATTAGCAACAAAACACTGTGCCCTGGTTGCTTCCTCCAATCTGGCAATTAATGTCCATGCCTCAACCCCCAGATCATCCTGTGCAACTACAAGTAGTCACTGCATCCAAGTGCAGCAACCCAGGATAGACACAGATTGTGCCATCACCTTCTTAAAAAAGTGATCAACAAAACTCGCTCACCAACTACTAGATTTTAACAACCTAAGCAATCTATGACAGCACCTCACATATATACAAACAGAAAATAAACAGTGACGCATCTGTGATATCCACAAGACCTGGGTTTGAAAACCTGTAATATACCCCTGTAGGTTAACTCTTAAGTTTGGATTAGGTAACCAACTTTAATGGACTCCACAAAGAATCCCAACAGTGCTCTTGGAAATCTACAACAGTTGTAGTTTTCCAGGTTTCCTCCAGCTTCACAAAATGTAACACTGGATTAGTAACTCATGTGGAAGTGTGCATTTGCACAAGTAACATTATTTTCCAGCAAATAAATATTTATCCCCAGAGACCCCTCCCCACAATACCCACATTTAATATTGTTAATTTATCTTCCCTTACCCATCTCAGAAAGTCAGATACTACTGCCTTTGATAAGATTAAATTTGGGTAAAATTTCACACATCTTGATTTGGTCAATCAGGATGTGGAGTTTACCACCACAAATCGCTCTTTTGTGCACCCAAGTAACTCTTGACTCCGCAATAAGGTTTGTGAACAAGGCTCTAAATGCCTGAGGGACTATGTCAACTAATAAAACGAGTCAACACCATAGCAGATCAGAAGAGTGCGAGTCTTTATTAACACCCACTGGAGAGTCACTGCACCGCAGTCACCACATGCCAGTAACTGCCTCAAGTGCCTCCAGTGTTCTAGTGATGCACCTAACATTCCTACAGGTGCAACACACTTAAAGGGCAAGATACAACACATCTTCCCTTCACAAAAATGATGATCTCTTAACAAAAGAAGAAAAGGGGAAGAGAGAAAAGGATGGGTATTGAACAAGGAACAATAGCAAAACAGGATAGAATACAAAATAATGGAATAGTGACAATGCAGCATGAAAAGAATAGGAGTACATTGTTGGTGAACACTACTTGGGAACGTAATCACTAAGATACAATGGAGGTTTCCTCATCCTCTTCCCTGCTGACAAAAGATCAGCTTGAACTCCATCATGTTGAGACACCTTCCTGTTAGCGTCTGCGGCTCTTTCACATTTAGCAAGGCAAGACATGCTCCAAACATCCCCACCATTGAGTATCACAACATTTTTCAAGACTTTAACAATGCGCCTAGGGCCCATAAATTTTGTTTCTCCTTTGTGAGACCATACAGCTTTCTTAACAAACACCCTGTCTCCTACATTCCAAATACATTTCCTAGCTCCTTTTTTCTCATCATATCTCTTTTTGTACATTTCTTGGTATCTCCTCACTTTGTGTTTGGACTCATTATTTTCAACATTCTTATTTCTACACAACCACAGGGGAGTAAGTTTGGACCCAGCTGGCCTACCTCGGAGTTTCTTAAAGGGTGTTACACCAGTGACACTGTTGGGCGCATTCCTGTGAGCCCACAATTTTTCACGCAATACTTTCTTTAAAGGCACGTTCGTTTCAACAGCAGATTGAGCACTAGCCCCAACAAGCCTATTGATGCTCTCGACAAGCCCATTGGCCTGTGGTGCGTAAAGGGCTGTGCGATGGTGGGTAATGGAGAGATCTTTTAAAAATTCTTCCATTTCTAAAGAAGTAAATTGTACACCGTTGTCAGTGACTATTACGTCAGGTATGCCTTCAGAAACAAAAATCTCTTAGGAATTCAATAATGGTTTTTGTGACAACAGAACCCACGCAACAAGTGTAGTCCACCAATACAACCACAAATCTCTCATTGGGTGCTAAAATGTCAAAAGGCCCCACAATATCTAAGGCTAGTTTAGTCCAAGGTTGGTCAGGTAACTCAACCGGTGAAAGTGGGGTTGTCCTTACTTTTTTGGACTGGTCATTGCTCGCACACTGAACACAGTCTCTGACCACTTCCTCAACCTGTTGGTCAACTTCAGGCCACCAGTATGATTCTCTGACTCTGGACTTGGTCAGACAACACCCAAGGTGCCCCTCATGGGCAAGATTAATGATTTTCTCACGCAAACAAATGGGGGAACTAATCTCTCACCCCTATAGAGATTCTCTTCTACTATGCATAAATCATCACGCACATTCCAAAATCCTTTCACAGATGGGGGAACACCAGCAAATGGCGGCCAACCCTTGACCACGTAGTCATTCAAAATTATCCATGACTCATCATCAGCAATACCAGATCCCCATTCAGACTTGTTAAGGGCCGGTTCCTTGACCCATGATATGGTGGGTTCATGACCGGTGTAGCTAGGTTTTTCTAAAGACATCCTGGACAAGAAATCTGCAGGCAGATTCCTCAAACCAGGCAAATAGTCAACAATGAAGTTATACTCCCACAATCCTTCAATCCATCTCTTTATCCTTGGTGTGGTGTTTTCAACATTCCTGCAGGCGAACATGTGGACCAGAGCTTTGTGGTCTGTCCTTACGAGAAAAGGAAGACCCCATAGATAAAACCTGAAATGGTTGATACCCCAACTACACGCTAGGGCTTCACGTTCTATGACTGAGTAGAGCTCTTCTGCACCTTTAAGGGCACGCGAAGCAAAACCCACCACTCTTTCGCAGCCATCAACAATTTGCGAAAGGACAGCACCAAGACCACGCACACTAGCATCAGTGGTTAGGATAGTTTTTTTTGTCACATCAAAGTGTCCTAGAGTGGGCATACATGAAATCATTTCCTTAACCTTGCTAAAGGCAGATACACATTCTTCAGTCCATACAAAGTCCGTTTTTTTTTTTTTAAGTAAAAGTCTCAACGGATGTATGACACTTGCAAAATTATGAATGAATTTTGAGTAGTACTCAGAAAGCCCAAGGAACGATTTAACTTGTTCTTTGTTTACAGGTGTGGGTGCTTGTGAAATTGCTTCCGCTAAGTCAACCTTGGGGCTGATACCTGCACTGGAAATGGTTTGGCCCAGATATGACACAGAACTGACTCTAAATTTACACTTTTCCTTTTTTAGGGTTAAATCCCGTTCTTGTAGTCTCAACAGAACTTTGTTTAAAACCACATCATGGCTAGTTGTGTCTTTCCCAAAGACAAGTATGTCGTCCTGGAAGAACAGGACACAGTCTATGCCTGCTAAAATCTCCTTCATCAACCTCTGTAAGCAAGCAGCGGCTGAAGCCAACCCAAATGGCATTCGGATAAACCTGAAAGCTCCTAGAGGTGTGACAAAAGAGTTTAACGCCCTTGATTCTTCATGCAGTAACACTTGATGATAGGCCGATGATAGGTCCATCACGCTAAAAACAGTGGCACCACACAATTTGGCAAGAGCCTCGTTGATATTAGGCAGGGGTTGTCTGTCCACCCAGATACAGTTGTTAAGGCTCCTCAAGTCCACACACATCCTGATCTTGGTACCATTGTCCTTTGGCGCCAAAACAATCGGAGCCAACCATTCAGAGGATTCTATCTCTTCGATTACTTCCAGATCTAGCAGTCTGTTGAGCTCCTCTTGTAATTTTTCTAACATGAGGTTGGGTACTTTCCTTACTTTGTGAACAACAGGTTGGGCTTTAGCTTTCAAAATTATTTTATGTTTGAAACCTTTTAGCAACCCCAGTTTGTCACTAAAAACCACAGGGTAATTTGTGATAATATTGTTGTTCTCATTTTGTTGCATGACTAACAACCTGTTCACAAGCATTTGGGTTCAAAATGATGCCCAGATCTCTGGTGGCGCCATCCCAGAAGATTGTCACCTCTTTTGGCAATGTAAACTTTCCGACAGTTTCTCTTCCTTTGAAAGAGATGGTTTGAATGGAATAACTGACCAGATCAATGCTCTGTCCACCATACCCAACAGGGTTGATGTCAGGAGGTAGCATAGTGATATAATCTTTACCAAAAGTACGGTCCCAAATCTTGTCACTTATCAGTGTATAGGGAGAACCAGAGTCGGCTAGGACAGTAACAAACCTGCGTCCAACCTGGATGTCACATTTGGGCATAACAACAACATCGGAATCTACACCCTTCACATCCTGAACAACATCACTAGGCATATCAGTAATATGGTGGATGATTTGTTGTTGAAAATTTGTATCTTCATCTATGAAATTGACTAACATTCCTGTACATACGTGCATAATGTCCTTTCTTACCGCAATTCCTGCAGTTGACGCTCTTAGCGAAACAATTTGGATAGTTGGGACCATGGCTTTGACTGCCACAATTAGGACATTTCATTTTTATGTCTCTACTCCCATAAGTATTCCACCTTGGCTTCTCATTTTTATTAGGCATTTTTTCTTGCCTCCCTGTGACTTTTTGAATGGATGTTGTTTGTAAAATAGAATCTATGTCTCCATCCACATTTGGATTTATTGCAACAACTGGTTCACAAGGCGTAATGGCACTCCGCATTTCCTTCACCCAGGCTGAGGTATTCTCAATGCTCTCAACGATATTGATGGCTTCCTTTAAGTCGGGATTTCTGGCTAATAGTTTCTCCTGGATTCTAGTGTCATTGGTGCAGCGGACTAATTGATCACGTATGAGTGAATCAGTTAGCTGTTGAAATTCGCAAGTGTGAGCTAAGGATTTAAGTGCCGCTACGTAGTTCCCTACTCTCTCTCCTTTAGCTTGTACCCGCATAAAAAATTTGTGTCTCTCCATTGCAACATTAATACGAGCACCAAAGTGCGTCTGAAAAAGCAACACTCATCTCGTAAACATCTCCTGGTTCACCCACTCCTCCAATAGGCACAGGATCTAAACTATCAAATGTTCCTGCCCTCAATTCCAAGGTTGTGTTAAAGGACGGCCTGTTTCCTGGCTGCTGAGAATTTTTCGCCACCTATTGTAATCAGGTATGAATCAAATAAAGGCTTCCACTTCTTCCAGGGTAGAGTAGGCTCCCCACGCTCACATAGAATTGGGGAGGTTGACTCATACCACTAGCGCCCATCCTGAAAGTAAGAAGTAACTTAACAAGCTAACACAATAAATTAATACAAAAAATTAACATAAGAATGAAAAAATAACAATCTAACATAAGTAGATAAAATAATTAATTAAAATAATTACCGTCATCTCTCCTCTAGGTGAAACTCTTCAGAATTGAGTTACCTAACGTAAAGGAAAGTGATTGTTCGTGTGCTTGCTGAAGGAGAATCCAGACTTTATGCCGTTCAAATTGCTACAGTCCTTCTGTTGTGACTGCTTTGTTCCTCTACTTTTTTTTTAAGGGATCGATTCTCTTTTACGAGGCTTTTCTGCTTGAGGAAGTATGCAGTGACTTCGTGGGTAATGCTCTTCCCACTACGAGTAATGCTCACAGCACAATGAGCGTTCTAGTCTTTGCAGTGGCTCTTCCTGGATGCGTCAGGGTATTGTGATGTTAAAACGTTCCCTGCTTGCATCCGGACGTTTACACGCTTCTGTCAAAACCCGGTCCACGACGAGATGTTCCTGTGGCATACTATTACGCACTCCGGGTTCTTTGAAACATGACGGCACAGCCAGTCTCGAGGTGAGTTTAAATGATGCTCCCTCTTTACTTCAACTGCCGTGACGTGAGCGCAAAAAAGTTCCTTTACATAACAAGTATGCTGCCCAAACCATTAAATGATTCAAAAACGGAGACGGATACAACACGTTGTCTTACAGCATAAAAGCTTCTCTAGGGTGTTGAAAAAACGGACCTTTTATCTGCACAATTTCCGTGTGACTTCAGTGGTCATAAGTCACAGTTGCATCCGATAACTCCACACGCTGGGTTCACTCGGTGGGTGTCCTCGTAGGTCGTCGCCAGTAATAAAACGAGTCGACACCATAGCAGATCAGAAGAGTGTGTGTCTTTATGACTGCTAGATCTGGAAGTAATCGAAGAGGTAGAATCCTCTGAATGGTTGGCTCCGATTGTTTTGGCGCCAAAGGACAATGGTACCAAGATCAGGATGTGTGTGGACTTGAGGAGCCTTAACAACTGTATCTGGGTGGACAGACATCCCCTGCCTAATATCAACGAGGCTCTTGCCAAATTGTGTGGTGCCACTGTTTTTAGCGTGATGGGCCTATCATCGGCCTATCATCAAGTGTTACTGCACGAAGAATCAAGGGCGTTAACCTCTTTTGTCACACCTCTGGGAGCTTTCAGGTTTATCAGAATGCCATTTGGGTTGGCTTCAGCCGCTGCTTGCTTCCAGAGGTTGATGAAGGAGGTTTTAGCAGGCATAGACTCGGTCCTGTTCTTCCAGGGCGACATACTTGTCTATGGGAAAGACACAACTAGCCATGATGTGGTTTTAAACAAAGTTCTGTTGAGACTACAAGAACGGGGTTTAACCCTAAAAAAGGAAAAGTGTAAATTTAGAGTCAGTTCTGTGTCATATCTGGGCCACACCATTTCCGGTGAAGGTATCAGCCCCAAGATTGACTTAGCGGAAGCAATTTCACAAGCACCCACACCTGTCAACAAAGAACAAGTTAAATTGTTCCTTGGGCTTTGAGTACTACTCAAAATTCATTCATAATTTTGCAAGTGTCATACATCCGTTGAGACTTTTACTTAAAAAAAAAAAAAACAGACTTTGTATGGACTGAAGAATGTGTATCTGCCTTTAGCAAGGTTAAGGAAATTATTTTTTGTATGCCCACTCTAGGACACTTTGATGTGACAAAAGAAACTATCCTAACCACTGATGCTAGTGTGCGTGGTCTTGGTGCTGTCCTTTCGCAAATTGTTGATGGCTGCAAAAGAGTGGTGGGTTTTGCTTTGTGTGCCCTTTAAGGTGCAGAAGAGAGAGCTACTCAGTCATAGAACGTGAAGCCCTAGCGTGTAGTTGGGGTATCAACCATTTCAGGTTTTATCTATGGGGTCTTCCTTTTCTCGTAAGGACAGACCACAAAGCTCTGGTCCACATGTTCGCCTGCAGGAATGTTGAAAACACCACACCAAGGATAAAGAGATGATTGAAGGATTGTGGGAGTATAACTTCATTGTTAACTATTTGCCTGGTTTGAGGAATGTGCCTGCAGATTTCTTGTCCAGGATGCCTTTAGAAAAACCTAGCTACACCGGTCATGAACCTACCATATCATGGGTCAAGGAACCGGCCCTTAACAAGTCTGAATGGGGATCTGGTATTGCTGATGAGTCAAGGATAATTTTGAATGACTACGTGGTCAAGGGTTGGCTGCCATTTGCTGATGTTCCCCCATCTGTGAAAGGATTTTGGAATGTGCGTGATGATTTATGCATAATAGAAGAGAATCTCTATAGGGGTGAGAGATTAGTTCCCCCCATTTGTTTGCGCGAGAAAATCATTAATCTCGCCCATGAGGGGCACAATTTACTTCTTTAGAAATAGAAGAATTTTTAAAAGATCTCTCCATTACCCACCATCGCACAACCCTTTACGCACCACGGGCCAATGGGCTTGTCGAGAGCATGAATAGGCTTGTTAGGGCTAGTGCTCAATCTGCTGTTGAAACGAACATGCCTTTAAAGAAAGTACTGCGTGAAAAATTGTGGGCTCACAGGAATGCGCCCAACAGCGTCACTGGTGTAACACCCTTTAAGAAACTCAGAGGTAGGCCAGCTGGGTCCAAACTTACTCCCCTGTAGTTGTGTAAAAATAAGAATATTGAAAATAATGAGTCCAAACACAAAGTGAGGAGATACCAAGAAATGTACAAAAAGAGATATGATGAGAAAAAAAGAGATAGGAAATGTATTTGGAATGTAGGAGACATGGTGTTTGTTAAGCAAGCTGTATGGTCTCACAAAGGAGAAACAACATTTATGGGCCCTAGGCGCATTGTTAAAGTCTTGAAAAATGTTGTGATACTCAATGGTGGGGATGTTTGGAGCATGTCTCGCCTTGCTAAATGTGAAAGAGCCGCAGACGCTAACAGGAAGGTGTCTCAACATGATGGAGTTCAAGCTGATCTTTTGTCTGCAAGGAAGAGGGTGAGGAAACCCCCATTGTATCTTAGTGATTAAGTTCCCAAGTAGTGTTCACCAACAATGTACTTATATTCTTTTCATGTTGCATTGTCACTATTCCATTATTTTGTATTCTATCTTGTTTTGCTATTGTTCCTTGTTCAATACCCATCCTTTTCTCTCTTCCCCTTTTCTTCTTTTGTTATGCGATCATCATCATTTTTGTGAAGGGAAGATGTGTTGCATCTTGCCCTTTAAGTGTGATGCACCTGTAGGAATGTTAAGTTCATCACTAGAACACTGGAGGCACTTGAGGCAGTTACTGGGATGTGGTGACTGCGGTGCGGTGACTCTCCGGTGGGTGTTAATAAAGATACAAACTCTTCTGATCTGCCATGGTGTCGACTCGTTTTATTACTATCAACCATGAGCAGTCACACTGGGTAGACCACAGAGGAGGACTTTGCGAGGGCTGGTAAGTATTTTTGGGGCGATTAAACATTCCTGAACTATCCAAAAAGCCTTATGTGAGATATAAATATCTTTCCAGACAGTGGATACACAGCGGGTTCATACAAGGATACTCCAAACGCCAATCAAGTTTTTAACTTACAAATGTCCCATTTCTATATACTTTGAAACATTTAACCTGTTCAATTACAAACATCTCAATTTGTAGATAGTGTGGATCATCCGTTTCTAGGATGCTCTAGTCCTGTGCATTATCCAGATCAATTTTCAAACTTCACATCACAGAAGGTGGATCCAATCCATTCCGCTGCCTTCCTTCTAGACTCCTTTCTCCATAACTCTGCACTCAACCTCGGAGTTCATATAGACAGTGAAATAAACGGTTCAACATTGAGAACATCCATCATGGCCTTGTGCTACTGCCATGTACTCGTCATCAGCAAATTTCGCTCCTATTTCTAGACTGCCAAGACAGTGATAAACATTCTTCGGTCTGCATAGGCAGCTACAACAGCATTCCCATAGACACTCCACCACTCCTTCCATCTCTTGAACAAGTTCTCAGTGTGGACACCTATACAGTGTGAAACACTCCCAGGTTCGACTCCTCCCAGGCTGTAGACAGTAAGATCCTTAAAAATGTCCTAGTTTCAGCACATATATTTCTAAAACAATAGACAATCCCATTTTTCATCGAACTCCTTCCTGAAGCCCAATCTCTTGCTACCCAAAAACGGTCAATCACATCCTATTCTGATTACGGTTCGTTCCTCAGGCCCAATGAGTATACTTGCCGACGTGATGTCTGCAAAGACAGTTGTCTTGCTCAGCCACCAAACACTACAAATGTATATTCAGGTTTCATGCAGAAGAGCAATACAACTGCATCTTTCAGGTTCAACTCAAGACAGTCCAGAAACTACAAAGAGTCCAGCATTACACATGATGCCTCATCTTAGAACTGAGATGCTTAGCTCAATCTGTAGGAAGCTGGCTCTGTTTATACTATACCAAAGTGAGGTATAGTGTGCACAGAGTCCAGTGGAACCCCAAAGGTAGGCAGAGGTAAAGTTAGATAGCACCTCACTCTCTATTTGTGGTAGTGTGGTCGAGCAGTAAGGCAGTATCAGAGGACAGTGTTAAGCATTTGTTGTACACACTCAGCCAGCAAATGAATTCACACCCTCAAAGACTGAACTTCAGACCAATTGGTTTTGTATAAAAAGATTCTTTTAGTTATTTTATTTTCTAGAACCAAGCAAGCGTGGCACAGGTAAGCAATAAATACTTTACAGTAGTAATGCAGTTTGTAAACAGTTTGAATTGAAATGGTATATGCACTTTGCTTTGACTTGCAGGATGGTTGCAGAGACATTCAATACTTTGTAAATACAGTACATAGACTTGAATGGGCTTTTCTGTAAGATTACAGGTAAGTTACTTTTGAGATTACTTTTCTTACTCAGAGTAATGTACCTGGATACTACTCTGGGACATTTCCTGTACACAGGTAAGTAAAATCGTTTTTGTTAAACAGTACAATTTTAAAGAATTTCTTTAGGTTTTCAAACTCCACACTAATAAACTTTTCCAAGAAAAACAGTCAATGTTATCCTATGGAGGAAAATAGTGTTATCGGTTTTGAGGTAAGTATTTGGTAGTGGGAGTTGAGGTTCTGGGGGTAGACTCAGGGGTCCCCCAGGATCAAGGATGCACTCTAGTTACACCCTCAGCGGCACTAGGGCGGCGGGGTGCAGAGTGCTGAGGCCCAATGTTATCCAATGGGGGATAGGGGGCCACCGGTTGGGGGCTGCTGACGAGCAGGCCACTTGGGTGTGGGAGCAAAGCTCTGGACTTTAGCTCAGGGCAAATGGGGAAACAAAGTAGCACCAAAGGTGCACCTTCAGCGGCACTAGGGCGGCCGGGTGCAGGGTGCTGTTTCGACTTGGGGCGCCCTGTTGGTTTCAATGGGTAACCTCCGGTTTGCAAAGGCACTGCAGGCTTGGGGACGAAGGTCTTCTGGGTGCGACCACCACTTCGAGAGGTAAGTTGGGAAGTTAGGGGTTGGTTAGGCACCGTCGGTTTGGCCACCCAAGGCCGTGGGGCATCGGGTGCAGGGGTGCCTTTTTGGGGTCAGATCTTCTTACCAGCTCCTGGTCGCGGTTGGGGGGGACCTTCTGGATTTAGGCTGCAGGCGTTGGCTGGAGGCTTGAGGCAGGTCCGGGGTCGCCGGATCTCAGGTCAGGATCGCCGGGCTGACCTCCTCGTGGGGTTTGCCCACTTAAGCTCGGGCCGTGGACGGCGGGTGCAGAGTGGGGCGGATCCGCTGTGTCTGGCCGGAACCAGAAGTTGCAGATTAACAAATCCGGTGTTCACAGGAGACACAGTCTTTCTAGTTGAAGGCAGGCAGGTCCTCCGGGGTTTTCGAGGTTGCTGGCTGCAGGACACACCAGGATTTCACAGGAGCAGGTTCGAGGTGGAGACAGGCCGGTAGGGCTGGGGCCAAGTCAGTGGGCGTCTTCCTCTTGTTGGCTGCTGCACGGCTGTTCGGTCCTTCTTCTCCTTGTAGTTTCTTCTTGTCTGAGGAAGCATGATTTAGGGGCGTTACAGGTAGGTAAAAGGCAGGGACCAATGGGTCCCTTCCCTGGGGTGGGTACACCCCCTATTATGCCACCCTCCAGTGGGAGGGGGGTATGAGCCTGTCCCTGGTTGGCTGAGTCCCCCCATCTGCAAGATGGCGGGGACTGAGAGTTGTGCTTCACCTCGCCTCCCCACCTGAGGGGTGGAGTTGGCAGAGGTGGGCACACCTCTCTTCCTCACTTGTTTTTCCCGCCAGTTCTCCCACCCAAAGTGGGGGTCAGAACCAGTGGGGACCAGTTGCTGGAAGCAGCAAGTGGCCTGGGGAAGCTCACCAAGGCGGCAAGCCTTTGAAGTTTCCACTTCGTGAACCCTGCCCATCCTGGGGGAGGAGGCTTGGCACCTCGTCCCAGGATGTGCATTGTTTCAGGCCCCAGAGAGCAGCAGGCTCTCGACCCAGGGGTCCAGAAACATGTCTGGTGGTGGCAGCTGAAAGCAGCCACTCAGCCTGGACACTAGTGGTGGGTTAGTTTTCAGGGGGCATCTCTAAGATGCCCTCTGTGTGCATTTTTCATTAAATCCCACACTGGCATCAGTGTGGGTTTAATGTGCTGAGACGTTTGATACCAAACTTCTCAGTTTTCAGTGTAGCCATTATGGTGCTGTGGAGTACGTAATGACAAACTACCAGCACCATATACTCTTAATGGCAGCACTGGACTTACAATGTCTAAGAATGGACTTAGACACTGTAGGGGTACAGGGCTCATGCACCTGTAACCTCACCACTGGTATAGTGCACCCAGCTATAGGGGTGACTGATCTATGCCAGGGCAGTGGGTTGTAGGCATGGCTCACAGATGTGGGCCATGCCGACTCTTCACTTTGTTCTGCACCAAAACACGCAGCCTGCAAAGAGAGTGTCTGAGTGTAATGGTACAGGACCTCTAAGGGTGGCACAATAAGTGCTGCAGCCCTTAGAGGCCTTCCCTGGTCACAGTGCCCTGGGTACCAGTGGTACCATTTACCAGGGGCTGACCTGTGGCCAGAGATGCCAATTGGGTTTGGGAAAGAACATAGGCCCTGGGTACCTGATTAGCAGGAGCCCAGGGCACACTCAGTCAAAGCACATCAGCAATTCAGCAAAAAGTGGGGGCAACCATGCAGAAAGAGGGCACTTTCTCACACAATCCAGCAAATCAAGACTCTGCAGAAGCAGACAATTTAACATCATGAGAAGTTCACCTGGTACACACAGCCCAGGGAAATCTGCAGTCCCCGCCATGGACTGGAATTTGGGGTCCACCCAGAACCAGCTCAGATGCAGCCCACAGGAGTTGGAGTAGCTTGTAACAAAAAGTAGGCCTCACTCTAGGATCCTGTGGGCAGAATGAAGTTAGTTTTAGGAAGAGGGGAAGATGTGAGGGCCCAGGTCCCTACTTGGGCATAACATGCCCACACAGGAAGGACATCACAGGAAGATACCTTTAACCTCTCTGCCCTTTACTTGGATATCTGGAGCTGGATGACGTGTAAGGAGAGGTTAGAAGGTAGTCAAAGCAAAGGACATGTCAGGCAGTGCAGACGAGTGGGTCATGAGACATGTCCAATAACCACCAGAGAAAGGAGCCAGTGGGCAGGAAGTGTCGGGGACCCAACTCCAGCCCACTGTGGAATTGGCTGGAAGGGGGGGGGGGGGGCAAAAGGAGCTTTTAACAACTTCGGCCTCTAGAAGAGGAGCACACCCTTGTGGCAGACAAGCCATCTCAGTTAACAAAACAGGGTATATATCCTCATGGGTGTCCGCAGGGGGGCAAGGAGGGAGCTTGCCCCCCTGGAGCGCCCCTCCTTGCCCCCTCTGTGGACGCCCATGCTTTTACGGACGCCTTTTGTCCGTAATTCTGGGCCCTGCAGGGAGCAGAGCTGTTCCCTGCCACAGGCCTCAACTCCCTGATGGGGCGCCTCGCACTCCTCCTCGGAGCACAAGAGCAGCCCCTCCCGCCCATTGTCATTCGGTCTGTGGCTGATTGTCATACAGAATGACAATGGCCAGTTTGAGCTGGTAAAGCATACTTCCCACCCTGGAACCTCTAAAGCGCCTTAGCTTAAAATCACTGAGGAGCCCAGAGGAAGGTAAAGTTCAAAGTTGAAGCTTAAATGTGACACAAATGGTAGGAGAAGCAGAAGAGCACTGCGGGGTTAAAAGAAGTCTCCTCTTGCAGTTGGAGTGCACAGTGAAGGCAGTGGGGGTACCCTGGGGGGTTTCAGTCCTGGAAAAAATGCAAGTAGGGGATCCGTGCAGTTGAAAGCATAATCTCGCCCTTCTCTCATAAGAAGACGCGTATCTTCTAACAAATGTACCTGCTTGTGTTCGATAAATTGTGAGGTCGTTACTCTCCGGTGCCATTTCATTTTGTAGTGTGAAAGGAACGGACGACGCTTTATCTCGCTATGAAACGGTTACAGAAATGTAAATCAATCTATTTTAATTGTCTGTAATGAAAGAGAGAGATAGAGAAATGTTTGTGCATGTCTGTCTGTATACAAGAATAAACACAAACAGCTCCAATAAAAATACAAGGGCCATTTAGAAAAATACCAGACTGACTGCAGGCAGCAGTAGAAAAGATTCGATCGTGCCAGTAAAGGTGAGCAGTAGGGGATGTGAAAGAACAGTAGTGTGCGCATTTGTGCGCTGTCCTGGGGGTTCCTACCCTGCACACCACCAATTATGAAAGATAGATCAGTAAAAGGATGGATTGATGAGTGAAAGGGTGGATGATGGGCGAGTGAATGGGTGGATGGGTGAGAGAAATGATGGATTGATGAATTAATAAGTGAAAGGGTAAATGAATGGATGGATGACTGAATGGATGGATGGGTGGAAGAGTGGATGGATGAGTGAAAGGGTGGCTTGGGTGAAAAGGTAAATGGTTGGATGGATGAGTGAATGGAATTCATGAGTGGAAGAGTGGGTGGATGAGTGAGAGGATGGATTGGGTGAAAGGGTGGATGGATGATGGATGAGTGAAAGGATGGATTGGGTGAAAGGGTGGATGGTTGATGGATAAGTGAAAGGGTGGCTGGATGGGTGAAAGGGTAAGTGGTTGGATGGAGGAGTGGATGGATGGGTGGAAGAGTGGATGGATGGGTGAAAGGATGGCTTGGGTGAAATTGTAAATGGTTGGATGAGTGGATGGATTGGTGGAAGAGTGGATAGATGAGTGAAAGGATGGATTCGGTGAAAGGGTGGATGGATTGGGTGAAAGGGTGAATGGAGGGATGGATGAGTGAAATGATGGATGGAAGAATAGACATTGGATAGGTTTGCAAATGGTTGAAAAGGTTTGGATATGGATGGGAACACTGATGGAAGGACAGAATGAATGGTGAAAGAATGAATGGTAGATGAAAAAATTAATAGATAACAGAAAGTACATTTGAAATGGTGGATGTCAGGGGTTTGATGGAAGGATGAATGGCTAGATCCTTGGACAAGAGAGCTCTTCTGGGGAGGGTTGTGATGACTTACTTTGCTTTCTTGGTGCCATAAGAGTTTTAGTTCAAAGTGGGAGGTATTTCAATTTTCTGGCTACTCCCTTGCCTATGTATTACTATCCTGTATTTGCTGTGTGCTTATGTGTGGGATCCATACATCATGCATACGACATTTTGAGTGACACCCAACTGCTACTTGAATGTTACACTAGTAATAGTAAATGTTTGCATGCTTTGTTTTAGGTGTAAGGTTTTAGGGAGAGCCTCATAGTGCCATAAGCTGTGCTTGAGATGTATATTGTGTTTGTAACAATAGGCAAGGTGTCAAAAATAAACTATGTAATAGTGTATTGACAGAGCCTTCTTTAAGAAAGCTGCAGGGAAAAGCACCTTTGTGACTTCCGTCAGCTAGTGCAACTCTCTGCGAAGCCTCCATAAGCAAAGTCAGATTCCATATTTTAAGTTCCACTTGCTGAAACACCCATAATGCGTTCCCTATAGTGGGTTCATCACAGCAATCCTCCCTTTAGTTCACCTATGCTTGCCGCGTTACATCTCACAATGGCACTCAGATATGAGATGCTAGTAACAAAGTCCATCCGAGCAGATCTTCCTGAGCACTTCTCTCACCATACATTTCTGCTCACGACCATGAGTTGTAAAGAAAAGATCAGACTGGACAACCCAGTGCAGTAACCATATAAATATATTATCATATGAAATACCTCAAAAAGACCTGCACAGTTGCTCAAAGCTGTGCGCATACCGAAAAACTGTGAAGTGCACGATTGTCTCAACCTAATATAAACTTATTTTGACTTGTACTTAAGTGGTTGTCCATTTACTTACTTTTATACTATCGCGCAACTTTCTCTGATGTGTCTGTAAAACGTACCTTTTGTTCCGAAGATTTGTCCTGAATTTTGACCTTCTGTCCTGAATTTTCGTCCTGAATTTTGACCCTTTGTCATGAATTTTTACACATACCGTCCTGAATTTGCAACCATGCCAGTTGGTCACCCTACATTAACTGGTGAGTTCACTTCGGGGCGCTGCGTTCACACATGACGTCACCAAAAGTACAGTTCACCCGAACGTGTCTGCAAAGCATTCACCAACGCATCCATGGTACTTACAATGTGAAACGCTCGGATGCGCAGATCTGGACAGGAATGAAGCCCAGAAGCATGACTGAAGCACGCACCTCCACTAGCAGGGAAAAGACACGCTACAAGCCGCGCAGGAACCATGAGCCTCCTCCCCCGCCACAAACGTCCTGCTCAGCCCCCATTCCAGAACAGGGATTTCTCAAGAAATCTTCTGCATGTGGGTGGCCCTTTTGTTGCCGATCTTCATCTCACATTGAAGTGACCCCTCAGCCAGGGCTTTAAATGGGCCGGGTCCCCCCGGGTCGCAGAGGACGTTGCAACGGGTCCTTATCGGGCTCTAACGTCATGCCCTTTATTCTGACAAACACGGATCGATTTCTAAATAATGAATGTAAAAAGGCAATCCATGTCAGCGATTTAGTTCCCGTTTGTGTTTGACATTTTACTTAATATTGCATTCCCTTAGAGTGTTAACGATTTCCCGGATGTTGTGTTTCTGTATTTTTTCGTGTAGCATAGTACGCTTGTAAAGCGCCTACTTTGATCTGAGCCACCACCAGGAGCTAAGAACGAACCATGGTTGAATGCTAAGCATCCGAGAATGTGATTTTTATGACCCCTTCTGAGAGGCCCAGAACCAGCCCGAGCCAGCCCGCCTCTGAACGGTTTCAGCGACCCTCCCTGCCCCCACCCTTTGTTTTCTTTTAGACTGGTGCCACCGAGGTGATATCCTTGCCTGAAGGCAGGGATTTCACCTAAGCACTTGATGTGTTGTGAATGTGAGCATGGGGTGGGAGTGGGAAGATGTGCACAGCAGGGGAAAGGGATGGCAGTGCAGGTGACGCTTTTCCTTTGTAAAGTAATTTCTGCTGGCGTCATAGCCCAGGGTTTGCTGTCTGTGCACTTGTATAGATGTGTATTCCATACCAGTGCACAGACAGCAAACCCTGGGCTATGACGCCAGCAGGAATTACTTTACAAAGGAAAAGCGTCGCCTGCACTGCCATCCCTTTCCCCCTGCTGTCTGTGCACTTGTATGGAATTCACATCCATGGCGCTGCTCACCAGATAAATGGTGAACAGGGCCATGGATCTGTCTCTTTTTGCATCCAAGGGCACCTACGAAGAGGCAGAGGAGGCCCAGGAAAGGAGAAACCAGGAGACATTTGACCCACACCTATCTACACAGTGAGACCTTCGGGACGACAGTGCTGCTGATCAGCCCGACTCCACTGAATAGTATCAGAAGAGCAGGCAGCAGTTTTTAAGTAAGTTCCAGTAACTTTAATGCATTCTACAGCATCAGCATTACCTACTGGCTGCATATCTAGGTTACTCTAAGTGAACGGTGTTCTAGACTTACATGCATGGAAACGTCAAGGAGGACAGTCCCCTCCGAATATGCAAATGTAGTGTAAGCTTGTAGTGTTCAGCTTTTGGAGTGCCAGGGGGCAACTTTAGGGTTCAGGTTGGGTGTGGGTTTTAGGGTGCCAGGGAGTAATTTTAGGGTTCAGGGTGGGTTAGTGATTGGGGTGCCAGGGGGTAATTTTAGGGTTTCGGGTGGGTATGGGTTTTGGGGTACCAGGGGGGTAATTTTAGGGTTCAGGGCGGGTATGGGTTTTAAGGGGCCAGGGGGGTAATTTTAGGGTTCAGGACGGGTATGAGTTTTGGGGGGGGGAGGGGTAATTTTAGGGTTCAGGGTGGATATGGGTTTTGGGGTGCCAGGGGGGTAATTTTAGGGTTCATGGTGCGTATGGGTTTTGGGGTGCCAGGGGGTAATTTTAGGGTTCGGTGGGTATGGGTTTTGGGGTGCCAGGGGGTAATTTTAGGGTTCCAGGCGGGTATGGGTGTTGGGGTGCCAGGGGGTAATTTTAGGGTTCAGTGTGGGTATGGGTTTTGGGGTGCCAAGGGGATAATTTTAGGGTTCAGGGTGGGTATGGGTTTTGGGGTACCAGGGGGTTAATTTTAGGGTTCAGGGCGGGTATGGGTTTTAAGGGGCAGGGGGGTACTTTTAGGGTTCAGGGCGGGTATGAGTTTTGGGGGGGCAGGGGTAATTTTAGGGTTCCGGGTGGGTATGGGTTTTGGGGTGCCAGGGGGATCATTTTAGGGTTCATGGTGGGTATGGGTTTTGGGGTACCAGGGGGTAATTTTAGGGTTCAGGGTGGGTATGGGTTTTGGGGTGCAAGGGGGGGATATTTTAGGGTTCAGGGCGGGTATGGGTTTTGGGGTGCCAGGGGGACAATTTTAGGGGTCAGGGCGGGTATGGGTTATGGGGTGCCAGGGGGCTAATTTTAGGGATCAGGGAATGTATGAGTTTTAAGGGGCCAGGGGGGTAATTTTAGGGTTCATGTGTGCTCTAATTTTTGTCCAGTTTCAAATGCAGAATTCACCACTTTTTTTTTTATCAGCTTGGCCTGAGCATTACCCGATCCTGATTGTCTGCCGTTTTAGCCCCGCCCCTATTGATTAACATTAGCCACGCCCCTTCATTTGCCAGGTTAGCCCCCCCCCCCTGGAAAAATTTCTGCGGACGCCCATGTATATCCTGTGAACAAAACCCATAGAAGCAGTGCAAGCAGTAATCGCAACACTGCTGAACAGAATGGATCCTTATGTGGGCTCTGCTGCTGCTGAAAGATGAAGAGGACAGCCCAAGGCCTTAAGTAAGGTCATGAGGTCTGAGGACAGCCCTCGCGCCCACAGCCCAGCAGCCTACTACTGACAGGTGGAGTCTGAGGCACAGGGATTGGTCGGGTCAGACGGTGAGGAGGAAAGGGCGGAACATCGGGCTACAGGCTTCAGTTCCCCCTCCACCCCAGTTTTATATAGCGCGAACTCGACCCGAAGCTAATGGAGCGCTTTACATCAGCACCAGTTACATTACGCAAGGACACATTTATTTTTGGTAGGCACGGGGAGATTAAGTGATATGCCCAGAATCACAGGATGCCGACGCCGAGACTCGAACCTGGTTAGCTCCAAAGTCGGCCTTTTTTCTTTCCACACACGCACCCCTGTTCTGAAGCTCGATTACACTGCCAGCCAGAGGGGAGACCCGCATGGAACGAAGGGGTTAACTTTCCTTTCAGCTCAGCATGCTTTTTATTCCCTCAAGTAGGGTCAATGCTTTATTTCACATGCTTTCCATTCCGTCCAATAAGGCCAGGCTGGCGAAAGACCACTCCAGCCACTGGTTTACACTTCACGAGCCAGCTGCTCTCAGCGCCGAGTTTTTGGCAGCTGTTAAGCCTCTAATGGAGTTCACATTGACTCCCCCCATCCCCCCCACCGCCATCACCACACAGATATTAATTAAAAATAGAAAAACTACATCCTGCGAACGGCAGAGCCCCGGGTTCCTACTCAAGTAACAGTCACTGGAAGTACAACAGCGAGGCGGACAAGAAACAGCTGGAAAGTAATTAAACTTTGCCTGGCTTCTGGTCTGTGAAATGACACGCGCACATACCAGGGCCTACAACAAAAGCGAAAATGGGCGACGCTGCCAAGATGACATGAAAGGGCAGAGGAACCAACGACTCCACTCAAAGCAAGCTTCATGTGGGAGAAGGTTCATTACAGGCTTAACTCTACTATACCCAGTGCCACTAGAATTAAGTTGCAGGGGAGGGTCTGATTATGCGTCAAGAAAAGGCAAATTATGCGGCACATGTGATATTACTTAATTATTTTGTCATTTTTATTAAGCTTTTTTACACTGTCTGCGCATTAGCTGTAACTCATTGGTAAAAGTTTGACACCCAAATACAGCAATAAGTCACAGAAAGGTGACCAGTCCACCTTTGCAAAGGCCTTAGTCTGCGCAGCGACACGTGCCGCTGCGTTTTTACTACATTTTGAACCGTTTGAGCTACAAGCAATTTTTTTGTTGTTAAAATCTGCATATTATGCGGCAGATGATGGATTATGTGGCAAATGCGGCAAAGCAACAATTAAGCGAAAATCGCTGCGGCTGCACAATCGCATAATTCCAGTGGCCCTGACCATTCCTGAAGCTGGAGCCACCAAACCTGGGTGATGAGAAGGGTTCGCTAATGACGCCACTCCGTGCAGATAGAGTTCCTTGAAGATATCTGTAGTATTTTAGGTGTAAATTGAGAACTAACAAAACGCTGCAGAGCGAAGGCTCTGGGCATGGAATACCTGCATGAGTTACTCACAACCATCTTCCTTTTTGTTTCAACTGATGAGACAGAAACCGAGCGGGAAGGTTGGACAGGTAAAATGTCTAGTGGGGTGGCACGTAGCACAGGGCTCTCAGAGGCCACAGGACTGCACAGGCCGGCACTAGGCACTTTCTCCAAGACACTCTTCCCTAGGAGGTGAGCGGTGCTGGAGAGGAGTTGCTTGGAACCTGGGGCCACAACTATTGTGAGACAGTAAGTGGTGCACAGTGGTTTACTCCTACAGTGCTACCACCACTGTCGGTACATAGCGTGGCGGCCACATGGGCACCATGTAGCCCGGACTAGACTATATTCCAGTATTTTACAGCCACCAGTGTGGCTATGCGGCATGGTGTGGACCTCGTCCATCACAATGCAAGCACATCTGGTACATGCCAGTGCTTCCATGGAGTTGCCTTGTTGGAATTTGGAACAAGTGGGTGCTTTAGTGTGTGGTTGGCAGAGGTCATGGGTGTAATCAGGCCTATGAGGAAGCACTGGTGTTCGGTGCGAGGTCCCAAGAGGTCCTCAAAAAATCTTGCTGCAACTTGACACTTCGGGTGTGTATGTTTGTGTCAAAGAGGAGCCAAGTGGATGTCATCTTTGGGTTGTGTACCTACTCCACTCAATCTTACGTCAGTTCTATGCTGATGCACGCCAGAGCTTGCAAGTGTGACTGCCTGGTAGGACTTGGTACAGCGAGAGGTTGCTTGTTAGTTGCTTAGTCCGATCCGGTGTAAGCTGGTTGTGCATGCTTAGTCGGTCCTTGGTTAGGAGAAAACAGACAGGACCTAGCATAGTCCATAACTGTGCCTGCTGTGGTGTGACAGAAGTGCAAGGTACACACAAACAAGTCCCAACCGGTCAATCTACTGCAAGCCACTGTGCGGTCAACCAAGGAGTGAATTCAATGCAGCAGAACAAATCGTACTGTTAGAGGCACAGTTGGCGGGCGGGGGATCTAAAGGCCTGTTCGATCACTGGTTACCCCCTCACACCAACTTACATGATCCCGCTGGTTTCTTTGCTGCAAAGACTCCAGCATAGCATGCAGTACCCAGGCTCAGAAGTCCATAAGGGCAGGATTCGTGCGAGGACTGAAGTCAGATTCACGCATGCCTATGAAGTTATGAATAAGCTATTCAGATGGACATGGAAAGCGAGTAGGACATGACACGTAGCTTGTGGTGTTCAGTGTATGTATTCCTAATGTGTAGGGTTGTTGGACTCAACAAAACCGCTGGAGGCACTGGTGTGTGTAATAACGTGCTATTGTATGGTTTGAAATTCCATTGGTGCAAGCTTGCACATTCACACAAACAGCTCGTCAGCACAATGTCTGCAGGATGCAGGGCAGCTCCAGTCACATCACCATCAACAACATGCACTACACATTTACGATTGGAAGGAAGACTGCTGCTAGGACACCGTGGGGTAGTCGTATCTGTACCTTCCTTTAGGATGCTGATGAAGAACCTGCTGGTGTGCTCAAGTCTTCACAAAGCCCTTCATAGGGCCTTTACATTCATCAGAGGACACTTTCAGCCTAGGCTTGATCAGGGTTTCAGGGCTGGCTTTTCTGTTGGAGTTCCCTAAAAAGGGGTCCTTTTGTTAACTGCATATAATAATCTGTCCTGGTCATCGGGGATGATGTTAAGCAGCTCAAGATTTGCTTCCCTAGAGAGGATAACTTATAACTTCCTGGTTGCAAATAGGGTGTGGGATTTCATGTTCAGAAGCCCCAACCATGACCTTGAAAATAAATCGGCATTATCACCAGCTCTGGTGCTCCGGTAAAACTTGACATATCAAAGTAGGGCACGACGTGGTACAACGAGAGGGCACAGTAGGATCTGAAACAAATTCTCTCCACAAACAAGCAGTACAGATCCTGCTCAAACACTACGCAGAAGATAAAACAACCAAGAGGAACAACATACATAAGCTTCAAGTAGGGCATTTCCAATAGGCGTTTGTCAAGGGGTGATGCGGGTTGTGCTATATGCGGGTAAGGGAAGGGGTCCTGCTCGAGCCAGTAACTTCTAGGCAGTTAAATAATGTAACTTTGAAACTTGGAAGTCTAAGGGATGGGCGTCGAGGCTTACTGGGTATAGACCTTACACATTATCTTACCCAGTTGCACTTCACCGTTACGGTCACATGCCCTATGCCCCACTTAACCATCCTTTAATATTAATTATTTTGTCTATCTTGTTGTCTTCATGTGAATAGCATTCTCTACCTCAACGTTATCTTAGCTTCTGTAATTCTCCCTTTTTTTTAGTGACTACAAAAGACAATTGGGGCTTTCTTACAAAAGGATTAACCTGGTTAGTTCAATTGAATTAAGAGTTTTTCTCTACCAAGTCACATGATCACACTAGTAGTGTTGGTTTATGTATAAACAAACTTCCCAGTGTCAAGAATCCCCAGTAGAGATAATACCAGTCCTCTATTACATAATTATTGCTCGTACCTTCTAGTTCCGACTACTTAACCGTCTCTTGTTTTGCTTATTGCACTCAAGATATTCTTCTTGTACTTTGAGTTTACTTCACCTCTTTCAGATTCTCCAGAATTTTTTTCAATTTATCTTTATTCTTCCCAATTTGAGCTTTTTTTCTACACTTCTTTACCAACTTCACTGCCATCCTCTCAACTGCTGATTCTTTTTACATTTCTTGGTTTTTAAATCTACCGATGATCTTTCTCCCACTCCATGAACCTTTTGTTCTTCTTCATTTCGACTTGCAGACCCTCCGCCTCTTTGACCCTTCTGTATTATGTTCATTTACTCCGTTCACCCCTTTAATACTTCAACATCTTCCTCTCGTGACAGGGCGTTTTCATCTCCTACCCCTTCATCAAACTGAAAACGCATGTCTAAGACATCAGTGGTGGGCGCAAAATTGATTGTCTCGGAGTGCTCCTCGTATTCTGAAAACTGGGATTTTGGGGGCATTTTACAGTAATGTAGTGCCACCAATTCTTGAAGCACCGACCATACCCTCATCGAAAACCCTTAGTTGTCTTCATTTTTCAGTTACCTCAGGATAAAGGCAATATAAGTAAAATAATTAAATACCTAATATCAGGCCTGCAAACTATGTGAAAGGAGGTGGGGGCTTAAACGGGCGGGGTCTGTTATGGGGCAGGGCTGTATGCCTATTGCTTTTACAAGGCATGAGGGGGCGGGGGCAAGTAAACAGACAGGGCTTTGTACTGAGAACCGACCCAATCCTCTTCCCCCCAAAACAAAAGCTTCATAGGCTGCTGGTAATGTCCTGGGAGTTTGCCCCCACCACCCCCCCATGAACATCAGCAGGGCCCATCCTCCAAACATCAGCTGGAAACCCATAGTGCACAGGAGTTTCCAGCTCATGTGTTCTTCCACCGTCTGGTATCAGCTACTCATCATTAGATAGTGTGATACACAATGGGACTCTTTGAGTTGGCTGATCTGTAATGTATACACATCTGCAAACATGCTTAACTGCATGCAGCATGAGGCTGTGAGCACACATGCTCATCTTTGAACTAAAGACATGAACCATGCCCGCATTTAACTACAGAGAACTGAATCTGGCCAGGTTTATACTTTTCATTGCTTTTGAGAGTGCCAAAATGAGAGACAAGATAAAACACCAGTATTGGTAAAACAATTTGTTTTGATATTGGCTTCACATGAAGATTGGGCATGTGAACGCCGTACAAACATTAAACCAATTGCCTTTGCCAATACTTATGAGTGAAAACAGACAAAAGAATCTGAAAATTGGATGCTACAGATAATAAGAGTTGTTTTTTTCTGTAGGATCAATATTTGTGTTGTGTTTGTTAGTGCTTACGAGTGCTGTTGGGCGGCTCTCCAACTGATTTCTCATGTAAGATAGTTCCCATGCATTCTGATTGAACAAGCATTGGCAAAACCAATAGTTTGCGCTTTTGGACCCGTTGTTTTCCGTAATGATTAGCAGCCATGCTGCACAGTATCCTCGATGCTATGAAGCAGGGTTAAAGAATAAAAAAAATTAAAAGCCTTGATGTGGTAGCCCAATTTGTAGGCAACTGCACCACGCATGAGGGCTCCTACAAAATGATTGTGATTAAAAAGAAAATATGCAAAAGCTTTTTTTTTTTTTATAAATCAGGTGATGTGTAAGCAACACTGGGGGTTGGGAGTGGAAGCAGAAGCAACACTGGGGGCAGAAGCAACACGTGGGGGCAGAAGCAACACGTGAGGCATGTCCAGGCAGAGGAGAAACAACAAGAGAGCAACGTGGAGCGGGCGAGGGAGAAGATCATGGGCGAGCAGGCAACGTGGTGTAACAGGCATGGGGAGGAAATGCAACAGGCGAGAGAGCAGAGCGCGGGTGGGTGAGGCCACAGAGTGCGGGCGGAGGAGGAGAAGCAAAGGGCGAGAGAGCAACGCGGAGTGGGTGGGGAGAAGCACATGGGCGAGAGACTAATGAGGGATGTACATGAGGACAAGCACAACAGAGCACAAGGATGACAGTGAGCAACAATATAATTTCAGGGGAGAAAGCACACGAGAGAGGCAGTTGGAAAAACATGTACATTCATGAAGTGCTTAAATAAAAAGAAGAAAGTAGTACTTGAAAATCAAGCTGTGGAAGCACAGAAGCCATCCAATCAAAAGTGATGGTAAAGAGACCATGGTCCATGGCAGGGACAAACACAATGTTGACAAGCTGGGACATGAATAGGAATCAGGAAAATGAAAGACATAAAAGACTACCAATGGTATGCACTGGGTGGGCTCCAAGCCCCTGTATGTTCTTGGTAACCCCACAATGTAACTCGCACCAGAGTGCATGCAACGTCTAGTAGGCGAGACCTAAAAATGGTGAGAATAAATACTCCAGTGGGTTGATCTAAGTAATTGACAATTTCTTAAACAAATGACTGAAGGATACAAAGAAAAAAGAATGGTTGACGGAGGATTGTCCCAAACGCCTTAAAGAAAGTTTAGTATACAATATACCTGCCAACAATGGCACGAGCGCGATAAATACCAAACCCAATTACTATCTTGTCAGGGTTGGAGTACTGCTCATGAAAAGAGGGGCTAATAAACGGCCTGTAAAGTTCAAGGATGCAATGGCCAATTTAATGCAAGCTATGGTCTTACAAATAATGCTTAACACAGTTAACTTAAAATTGAAAGTGAAGTGCCACTAATCATTCACACTATCACAAACTCAGCAGTGGTTACTGAAAAATTTGTGTCAAACGCTCCCAGATGGGTGCTCATAGAGAAAGACAAATGCCTGCAAAGACAAATGTCTACAATGACTTGAGCCAACACACATCAAAGCAGATGTTATGCTCTTCACTAGATCAGTATTTGGCACCCAATTGAAGGAAAGGAACAAAATCATTGGTATTTTCTAGAGCTCCATTATGGGAAAATACATTCAATTTGAGAACAAAATCCTTAACTGGTCTAAACCGATATGTCCAAGTACACTCTCAGGCAACCAAGCCGAATCCCGGATTTTCACTCCCTTTAGGACTTTACAAACAAGGAACCATTTGCCTCTAGCTAAGAAAGCAAATTATAATCTACTGGAACAATGTCTTACAACATTTTTACCTAATATGACAATTTTTAAAAAATCATCAAAAACTGGATTCTATTAACGTGGGCTGCTGCCCAACTCTTCTCAAACCCTTCACTTGGCCTCCACAATTTATAAATTGATTTATAAATTGATAAGAAATGAAATTCTTACACTACTGAAGTAACGCAGACAGGCGTGCGAAAGTTATCAATCTATGCCGTCCCTTCAACTGTTAAGCACAAACAGCCGTCGTCTTTTAACAAAGCGAGCATTAATTTTCAAACAGTTTATACTGAGCAGCAAACTTTAATGAGGTGTTACTGGACCCAAGAAAACTAAAACCACTGGAGATGCAACTAGCTGCCCAGAATTCTCTTCAGTGGTGTCCCAGGAAGGCCCGAGTGTGACAGAGCTCAAAAAGGAAGGATTGGCAGGAGTCTTATGTGGCAAAAAAAAGCAGTATTACAAAACTGGAACTGTACTTCCTATTGGAAAACAGAATCTTGGATTACTGACCTGTTACAACTGACCATCACTGGGCAAGCCCTGTTCAAGGTGCAAGAGGACGCCCACAGCCTCAGCCTCTATGAGTACAAGTACCACCTTTTCACCTTATTACAGATTTTGTGGCGAGAAATTGCATGTCTATTACATTCTTCTGACAGAATAATTTCAGACAATGAAGGCAAGTCTCAAATGTACCTCTTTCATCGTTAACCTTAAGGCGGTTTCGTAACTAAGGTAGACTTAACACTGATGACAGAACTTGTAGCACCTTATCGCTGAACATTAAACAGTGTAGTCTGGATTGACAAACCTAGTAATGTATATTGGAAGAGGTACGTTGTCATTTGAATAAACTTTCTTTTTATAAACTTTCATTTTGATGAAAATAAAAATGTGAAATCTTTTTTCCTACTGGGTGCATGCAGAGCTGGGTTGGAAATATTTTCTGTTGTATCAGGCAATGTTTGGCAATAGATCAGGTTTCTCAAAAAGCCTGGTTTAGATTTTTTTTATTTTTTTTTAATCAGCTTGACATGCCCAAAATAACAATTGTTTGATTCATTACATATACCAAATAAACCTGAACTTTAGTGTACAGAGAGAGGCCATTTATATTGATCGTGCCACGCCTAATAATGACAGAAAATTATAGAGTTATCTTTTAGGCTTGTTGATGTTAAGGGTCAATGTCAACAACATGCAATTTACATTGGAAATCACCACCTCCGCTGTAAGCACTACGGACTGCTGTTCATGAAGTAGGACATCTGGTGGGCACTCACTAGGACAATTGCTTGAACTACCACTTAATAGCCAAAATCGATCAATATTATCTGGTTGGAGTTCAGGTACTGTACCTTCCCATTATTATAGGGCTTTGTATCCCAAGGATTAGTAATCATAAACTCACAGAATGCAAACACCTGATAACATTTCTGAAAATTTCATACATCAGTCCTCGTGCTGCACAGACCTGTGGCTTTTTCTTCTTTTTTGGTAGAATCGAGACCGCAAATTGCTTCCTTAGCATAAGGACGGCAATATTTATGCCCCGCCAGGACAGCCGGCCTGCACGTTGTTCTGTCCCAGCGCTACTCGCTCTCTATCGATGGGCAGGACTACATCATTTTCAGTATCAGGTGACGCTGATAAAACCACAGGACTCACTATCATCAATATCCAAGTGTTGTTCACCTAACCACAGAACATCACCTTCATTACCAAAGAGATAAGGTAAGAACTACAGAACCCTCAATACCCAAGTTAGGACGATATTCCAATGAGCCTTGAAAAAGGCCCAGTCCTGTGCTCCGCGAAGGAACAAAACACGGGTTGTCTGCCAGACCCTTAAGTTTTCATTACTGTAAAAGATGGGAATGATATTCAAAAAACAATAATTAAATAAATGAGCAAACACTTTGCTATAACCTAATTATAGTTGGTTAGTGCATCTTCCTTATTCTTGTTCTGTCCCTTGCTGCTGAGTCTATAATGATGTCATTTGGAATGTTGAGTGTGTGGGACTTGAGGAGATGTCAGTTGGAAGAGATGGGCTGAGCAGCAAGGAGGCTGCTCCTGGTGGGGCATTACATGGACTTTACCACCTTCCAGTTAGCTTTATCTGAAGCTGTTACTTTATGAATAAACCTACAACTTGTTTCTACATGACCGGTCTACGAGACATTCTTGAATTTTAACACTGGCGACGATTTGGAAGAACCTACGTGTATGTTACTTCAATGGATTATGGACTATGAAACTTAAAGGATTTACAAGTAAAAGGAACTTGAAGAGAACTTACAAGCTGGTATTTGAGGAAACTGGTTTATAAGAACCTGTGTATTATTGAAGGAAAACTGTACTGGAACTAAGGATCTGACTAAAGAAATTGAAACTTATGAACTGGAACCCCAAGGAAAAGGTAATACTACGAAAACGCC
This sequence comes from Calotriton arnoldi, assembly GCA_963921515.1. Taxonomy (NCBI): domain Eukaryota; kingdom Metazoa; phylum Chordata; class Amphibia; order Caudata; family Salamandridae; genus Calotriton; species Calotriton arnoldi. The sequence goes on from CAWUFW010003013.1 coordinate 1,900,223, forward strand.
CTGGTCAGCCCCACCAGTGTCCTTTGTCAACAGGACAGCCTGCAACTTAGGGCGTTTGACTTTCTACTACCGTGGAGCCTGCTGTGTCTTCAATCGTTTATGTGGAGTGGCAGTAGTAACTGGCGCTTAGGAATTAGCACCAGTGATGGGTTCTGGAGAAAACTGACACCCTTGTGAGAAGTTACACTTGGGAGGTCTACCACTTGTTTTAAGCCGGTGGAGAGAGGCTGCTGTGGGGAATGCTGTGAATGTGAGCCTCGGCGCTCCAGAGGAATGGGAGCGACGTGAGAATGTGAGCCTCGGTGCTCCAGTGGAAAGGGAGCGACGCATTGTGGAGAAAATCAGCACCGCTGGACTGCCCCCACACTTGTTCAAGATGCAGAGGCTGGTGTTGACTTTTCTACTGTAAGTATTGTATTGCGGATTGAGACTGCCTGTGATGCCTGTGGCTGGAGCAAGTTTTCTTTTGCGGTATTTCCAGCCACAAATTGTGTGACCCTGGGCACATTCGATATCCAGCAACTTTGGGCGGTTTAACCGTTTACCTCAAGTTCAAATTTTAAAGTATCGACGCGTGCAACTTACCTTAGTCTTGGTTTTGCGCGTGGCTCCTGTGGGAATTTGGGTGACGTCGGTTGCAGTACGGAGCTCCTTGGCTGCTTACGGACGCATTCCAGTTTCGATGTGCCGTGAGCCAAACGGCACAACGTAGACAACGTGCCGCCATGTTTTGGTTGGCTGCCTCCGTTTTACTTCAATTTGCCAACCACGTTTTCAACGCAAGTGTGGCGTCTTCTACGTGCCTCTATGTTGGATTGCCTGCACCACGCAAGCAGAGGGGGCTATGGACTTTACTGTCTTGGTCATCTTGTGTCGACCATGGTTTATACAAGCACCGTGGTTATAAAGGTTGAAAGCCTAAGCCAGCTTGTCAAGTCGGAGTTTCACGGTATTTCGCTGCTCGTTATTTCATCGTTTAACACTGGACTGTTACTAGCAGTTCTGATATTGTCGGATAAGTTCTGATGACTGGATTTTTGCTAACAGCATACCACTTTCTGGTTTTATGTGGTGTTGTTTTACACGTTGCCATTTCACATTTGTTTCATGCAGCTCTTAACAAATTTTGGCCAGCGATTCCATCTTTTCTCTAATGTGTGGACTGAAGTCTCAGTACCGGCATGGTCTAACTGTTTCAGTGCATTTGATCTGTACAACACATTTCAACCTGTGTATTGTAATGTACAACACATTTCAACCTGTGTATTGTAATGTGGTTCGCTATTGATTTCTTGTTTCGTTTTCTTATGCTTAGAAGTTTGTATTGCATCTTAATTGTGAATGCCAATGTTACTTAATTCTGTTTATGCCTATGTGTTCTGTTCCCAAGGGTGGTGTTTCCCTTGTAGGGAGGTGATTTCCCCTATTACAGTGTGGATTTTGATTTTCTGTTTCTTAGGGAGGTGTATTCCCCTATATGCTTATACTTGGTTTTGTTTACGCTTACTGGAGTTGAGCTTTTGTTTTTGTTTCATAGGGAGGTGTATTCCCCTATAGGGAGGTGTGTTCCCCTATTACAGTGTGTTTGTTCAGTTCACAGGGAGTTGTGTTCCCTATTACGGTGTTTCTTCAGGGAGGTGTTTCCCCTATAGGGAGGTGTTTTCCCCTATTACAGTGTTCAGTGTGTCATTGGGAGGTGTATTCCCCTATAGGGAAGTGTTTTTCCCTATTACAGAGTCTTTGAGTTTAGTAGGGAGGTATTTTCCCCCATTACAACGTTCAGTGTGCATTGGGAGGTGTATTCCCCCATAGGGAGGTGTTTTTCCCCTATTACGGTATTTTGAGTTTCATAGGGAGGTCTGTTTCCCCTATCACAATATTCAGTGCGTCATTGGGAGGTGTATTCCCCTATAGGGAGGTGTTTTTCCCTATTACAGAGTTTTTGAGTTTCATAGGGAGGTATTTTCCCCTATTACAATGTTCAGTGTGCATTGGGAGGTGTATTCCCCCATAGGGAGGTGTTTTTCCCTATTACAGAGCTTTTGAGTTTCGTAGGGAGGTATTTTCCCCTATTACAGTGTTCAGTTACATTGGGAGGTGTATTCCCCTATAGGGAGGTGTTTTTCCCCTATTACGGTGTTTTGAGTGTCATTGGAAGTGTGTTCGTGGGTAGTGAGTACCCAACTATTGAGTTTCCCTAAGGGAGGGGGATGGGGCATTCATTCATTTGCTTTAGATATTTTTCTTGCATTCATTTGCTTACTTGCATTTGCTTATGGTGTTTTTTTCATGCATTCATTTATCTAATGTATTTTCCGGATTGAGTATTTTCTGATTGCATTATGTACATTCAACTACTGCTTAATGCATTTTCTTTCTAATTCGTTTAAGATGTTTATTCTTGTTTACGTAGCAATGTAATTTTGTTCTTTGTGCCTTAATGCATTTATATATCTTTGCTATTTGTTGGCAGCATTCGTGTTTAGTTTCCCTAAGGAAGGGAGATGTGCTATAACCTAATTATAGTTGGTTAGTGCATCTTCCTTATTCTTGTTCTGTCCCTTGCTGCTGAGTCTATAATGATTTGGAATGTTGAGTGTGTGGGACTTGAGGAGATGTCAGTTGGAAGAGATGGGCTGAGCAGCAAGGAGGCTGCTCCTGGTGGGGCATTACATGGACTTTACCACCTTCCAGTTAGCTTTATCTGAAGCCGTTACTTTATGAATAAACCTACAACTTGTTTCTACGTGACCTGTCTACGAGACATTCTTGAATTTTAACACACTTCTCTCAAGAAACCTTGGTAGAATCCTTACAATTTGTGTTTTTTGCCTATCTTCAATTAAGTTAACATAATTATGCAAAACTAGCCTCTGTATTGCGAAATGTCATCAATGCTTCAACTTCGAAACTCTTACTCACATAACATAACTCAGGAAATAAGCCATCTCTGGTGAACAGTTATTTCAGATCCCAGTTTCCTCCCTCATTCCAACAACCCACTGTGTGCTTAATGAGATTCCTGAACCAGTTAAACATTAGTTCCGGTCTGGCCGTTGAACACCAACACAGTGTGTGGCTGGGTTTCCAAGACAATCAGTAAAAAGAGAAGATGACTTGCTCCTGGGTAAGTAATCCGAATATAAAACTGATAAACAAGAAACCGCTTCGCTGTTGTTACAGAGTGCTTACTTGGTTAAGCGATACCAAAGGGGATGATGGACGGAGCGTTAGAGCAAATCAAACACTCACCCCCAGTCAACTGATCTGGGTTTAATCCATCATCATTCTTTAGCTCACTCCACCACCCCATTTCAGACATGGCCATATGCAAATCTGTCTGACCCTGTGCCTCATGGGAACAGTCCAGCCCGAACTGCCAAGCCATGTCTTCCCTGGACCGGAAACAAGCATCCTGGGACCGGTTTCGGGTTCAAAACCCTCATCAGCCAGGCTATCTTGAATCCAGTGGCAAAGTGAGCAAGGGTCCCACGTCTGGGCATACCCTGCCAACTTAAAGCGAACAAAGCGATACCAAAGGGGATGATGGACGGAGCGTTAGAGCAAATCAAACACTCACCCCCAGTCAACTGATCTGGGTTTAATCCATCATCATTCTTTAGCTCACTCCACCACCCCAGTTCAGACATGGCCATATGCAAATCAGTCTGACCCTGTGCCTCATGGGAACAGTCCAGCCCGAACTGCCAAGCCATGTCTTCCCTGGACCGGAAACAAGTCCATCATCCCCTTTGGTATCGCTTACTTGGTTAAGCAGCACATGCAGTAAATTGAGCATACTTTACATCCTAATGGAATCAGAATTTTGAGAAATTTGGGGTCACTATAAGACACCATGTCATGATGGCAAAATTTACACAGACCTTGACTTCCCTTACACAAACCATTTATTTTAAGTGTGATAGCGCAATGAGTGCAATGGAACTAAACCAAGACTACTTGATTCAAAACGCATTGAGAGGGAGAGGTGTTTGGGGACCCCAAGGGCTCATGGACTTCAACTGTGTCAATTGTAGCCTTTTACCTTTGTTGTCCTGGGGTCACATAACTATGGCGCCCTAAATTGAGCAGTAGGAACGCTTTTTAGCACTTGGTTGTCAGATAGTGAGGGAGTGTGGTCTATGGCTTACTCAGAGCAGTGGTGTGAGCTAGAAACTGAACTCAGCAGAAGCTACAATAAAACTAAGTAATGCTACCATTTTACTTTAGGTTTAAATAATTTTTAAGGCTTCAACACACACCACATGTCCTGGGCAGAGTAAGTGTCAAATTAGTCCATCACTAGACTCACCAAAAAAATAACAACAACACACAATCCGTCCAAACAGAACCATGTGGGAGGAAGGAGTAGAGCAGAAAGTAAACAAGCATTGGCATAGCCAATAGGTCTCGCCTTTGGGACCTTATAAGTAGTTAGTTATGCAGCACACTTATAATGTCCCAAATGCGAGACCACTATTTTTATTTATCAACACATTCATTAGCAGTTTTTTATAGTGTGTTCATGGCTCAAGGGATGACAAAGCGCTTTACAGAAACTAAAAAAGGAGTAGACTGAGCCACATAAAAGAAGAGCCATCAATTATTTGAACTGTGCATTAATTTCAGTAATGGTTTGTATACAATTAAAGAATGTGCAGTTAAGTGTACATAAATGATGACATTGCCAAACTAGCATTATATGATTTTTTGTTTTAAAGGCTCGCTCTATGTTTTCTTTTTTTGGAATGTCTGCCTGAGAGCCTAGATAGATCTCTGTCTGTTTACACTTGCTCCGGAGTCAAGTTAGACACATGGGGCTCTGTAGTGCAAGAAGAAGTGCAGAACAGAGGAAATGGGAAAGGTGATTGGAAGGCTAGGGAATGAAAAAAAAGAGAAGCATTGGAACAAGAAGAGAGGAAAGGCAGAAAGATTTTTTCGAAAAAAGAGAAATAAAGCGATAATTGGAGGAAGGAGCTCTGGAGCAGGAAGAGAAAGTGAGATAGGAGACAGTGTACAGAGAAAATGGAGGGCAAAAGTAAACAGGGGAAAAAGAAGTGGAGGTATGGAGATGATGGGAAGTGAAAGAAGAACAAGGGAAGAGATGATAGTAGAAAAACGAACAACAGAGAGGAAATGGGGGACAAAGGGAGAGGACGGTAGCAGGGAGAGTAAACCGTGTGAGAAGAGGGAACGGGGTGATGGCCAGAAAGCAGAAAGAGAGAGATAAGAGATGAAAAGAAGCGCGCGCCTCGTGCTAAAAGTTAAAAAACAAGCCAAAAAGACGCGCGGCCGCGAGACGCGCTCTGTGGTGAGGGAGGGGGAGGAGCGGGAGAGCAAGTGAGAGGAAAGCCAGATGGCGCCTGTCTCTGTATGGCGCCTGTCTCTGTCTGTTTACACTTGCTCCGGAGTCAAGTAGACACATGGGGCTCTGTAGTGCAAGAAGAAGTGCAGAACAGAGGAAATGGAAAAGGTGATTGGAAGGCTAGGGAATGAAAAAAAAGAGAAGCGTTGGAACGGGAAGAGAGGAAAGGCAGAAAGATTTTTTCGAAAAAGAGAAATAAAGCGATAGTTGGAGGAAGGAGCTCTGGAGCAGGAAGAGAAAGTGAGATAGGAGACAGAGTGTACAGAGAAAATGGAGGGCAAAAGTAAACAGGGAAAAAGAAGTGGAGGTATGGAGATGATGGGAAGTGAAAGAAGAACAAGGAAAGAGATGATAGTAGAAAAACGAACAGAGAGGAAATGGGGGACAAAGGGAGAGGACGGTAGCAGGGAAAGTAAACCGTGTGAGAAGAGGGAACGGGGTGATGGCCAGAAAGCAGAAAGAGAGAGATAAGAGATGAAAAGAAGCGCGCGCGCGCCTCGCGCTAAAAGTTAAAAAAAAAAGCCAAAAAGACGGGCGGCCGCGAGACGCGCTCTGTGGTGAGGGAGGGGGAGGAGCGGGAGAGCAAGTGAGAGGAAAGCCAGATGGCGCCTGAGCAATGCGAGGAATGCGCGTTACTGTGCGCGTAACCGCGCGCTCTAGGCCAGCAAACGCTTGTGGTGGCATTTCTAAAGCCCACTCACTAAATGTCTCGCCAGATCAGCGCATGCGCTGGCTCAGGCGAGACCTAAAAAGGATGAAATCATGGTCACACAGTTATTTGAACACATTTTCCGTTCCAGGCTCACACCGACCGAAGGAGGACCACTGGTCCACGAACAGTTCCGCCATCCACATTAACTCCTCCCACTCAAAACCTACCCTAGTATAACGCCAGGAAAAGCAACTGAATAACTGCATTATAGCATCACCTGGTATCTGAAGAGGATAGGCTGCCAGGAAAGGCCTTAGCCAAGTTCAGCTGCATAACCACACCGTTTTCCCCTTAAAATGTACTCTTCGTTCCATCAGGAAATTAACTGGGCTACAATACCTCTCTCCATAAGTCCCCGCCACACTTCCATAAGAGCCTTCTTGATAGCGTCTCGGTACTCAGGTCAGGAAATAGTTGGTCGTAGTGCAATGGTACTGTGGCCTACTTGACTACCAGCTTCAGTGTCTTTTCCCTCCATTTGGATTTTTCATGATCACCATAACAGTACTGCCTGTATCCACATTGCCCAACCATGAACTCCCTGGTAACTGAAATGAGCCGCACACAATTTGGAGCACTTCTTTAGTGTACAGGGTCAGCACTCATTTCCTCCAGTAAGGATTCAGCTGCCGTTGCCACAGGGAGACCCATCCATCTCATGTAGGTCCCTTGATGCATGTTTGAGGCGATGGAGCTTAGTATGGCCTTTATGAAGGCAAGTATCAAATAGGACTTTAAGGACATCAAGACCTGCATCACTGGTCCAAATTCCTAAGCCTGGCGCTCCAGCAGCATTATTCTATTCACAGACTAATTGCGCTCTCCTTTTTGCCACTTTGTCTGTTAGCCCCTCCAGCTTTCCTTCAACAGCTTTCACGCCTTTCTCAATACTGGCAGTTCTGCTCTCAGATAGATCACAGAAGGGCTGGTTTCCCACACTGTCAACACCTCTATTTTCTGACCCGGTCTCAGACTCCTCTTTGCTCTTCCCAGATGCACTCCTGCATGGAAAAAGCTTCTTTATGCCATCTCCTGTCTGCCATTGTGGTGCAATGTTACAGGATTAGGAAGGTCAGCAGGAGGTTCAAGGCTTTACTGCGACCCTGATGGTCTAGTGATGCCAGGTTTGTGAGTATTTGCAGGGCTTTTACAAATCACTCTGTGTCCGGTTTCATTCTTGACTGGAGGCATGGTGCACTTCGTAGCACACCACGATCTCGGCTGGTGGATGGCCCTGGGGAGGCAAAATATTATCTCCCTTGTTGCAAATCCCCTCCTGCTCGTCAACCCGGGTATCATCTTTTTTTCCTAGTGGCGCCGGTTCAGCTGCGGACTCAGCATTCATTCTCTCTTTCCAACCTTCCCAGGTGCACCTAATCGTCCCAAACTCCCCAGAGAGTGTCAGGTTCTCAACCAGGGATGCTGCCTACTTCTGGTTTGCCACCACGAGTCAGTGTGCAAGCTACGCTTCATCGTCATTAGGCTGGAGCAGTGAATGGAGAGGCCTCCACTGCAGCAACTGTTGATGCTGCCCACATACCACTTCCAACGGAGGCTCTATGACCCACAGGCTGCCACCTGCACTCCAATGTCTACTCAGGAGCCTAGGGAAGTTGTAGCAGGGGAGTAATTATGGCCTCATTGGGGAGTTTCAAGGGTGGCTGCCATCGTGGATCTTACCAGCCTAGTATCCTACCTTTTCACTTCAAAACGTAATTAATTGTACATATAACTAAATATTACATGTGAACGTATAAATGAACATATAGAAACACACAATGTTATGCAGGCTTTACATAAACAGACCTCTACCCATTTGCTTTGACAAAGGGCTTTCATATTCAAGAAATATACCAAATTTGCCTTTTCTACGTGGCCTCCCAAGATTTTTAGCAATTACTGGACCCTGTGAAACAGCTATTCAGTGCGAAACTATCGTCATGCTGACCGCAAATGGTATTTGTAAAATTACTTTCACCCAATTGGCCTATTTATCTTCCCTATAAAGCCAAATAAGTTGGTTCAAAAAATGTAAAAAGGCATGGAAGTTAAATGCCATATGGGTGCTGCAATGTGTATATACAGTACTCACACATATGATAAAAATATGACTGTCACAACCCCCAACATACGCTGGAAGGGCTCTAGCTTAAAGGCACTGCAGTAACTTATGGAAAGGAAACATGCCTTCACCCTGCAGGAAAACTTATTTTTATAAATTAATATACTACTCAAAGTGTCTCATGTGAGAACATAGGGAAGGGTGCCAAATATGTAAAAAAAAAGTGACACTATATATGGAAAAAGTATGCCCTCACAGAGATTAAAGGCCTAAAAGTTATTTCACTGTGTAAGTATAGCTACATTTTCTATAGGACAATCCGAGGTATAATTAAAATATTTAATTTTCTATCTCCGCCTGCTAGAATAGTCCTTCAAAGTTAATTCTTACTTAATTTTCTAAATCCAACCTAATGGTGAAATCAGATTTTTGATAACGTAAGTAGAAAATAAACTTTATAAAAATGTACTTCAGGCTGCCTGCACTAAGACAGAAGTGGCCTAAATTTCAGATTCTTGAACCTTTAATTCAAGAAGAGGCTGCTGGGTAATTTTAGAGTAATGCAAAAAGAACAATTGATGGATCTGGAACTAAATCCATCGTTTTTTTGCTCACCACGCCATTCCAGTTTGGACCCAGTCATATGCAAATCAGTATTGACACTGCTCCCAATGAGAACAGTCCAGACCGAACTGCCAGGCAAGGTTCTCCCTGGACCGGAAACAAGGATCCTAGGACGGGTTTTGGGGCATCTCCCCATATCAGCCAGGATAGCTTGAACCCAGTGGCATGGCAAGCACAGGACCCACGTCTGGGCATACACGTCTCACTTGGGGTGACAAATGCAAAAAAAACAATTGATGGATAGAATGCTTAACAATGTCAAACACTCACCCCTTGTACAGAGATCTGGGCCTACATCCATCATTTCTTTGCTCACCACGCCAGCCATATGGAAATCAGTCTTGACCCTGCCACTCGATTCAGGCTATGCTGGCTGATGGGGGGGGGGGGGATAACCCGAAACCGGTCCCAGGATGCTTGTTTCCAGTCCCAGGAGGACCTGGCCTGGCAGTTCAGCCTGGACTGTTCAGATTGGGAGCAGGGTCAAGACTGATTTGCATATGGCCGGGTCCAAACTGGGGTGGCGTGGTGAGCAAAAAACTAAACGATGGATTTAGGCCCAGATTTCTGTACTGTGGGTGAGTATTTGACATTGTTCAGCATTCCGTCAATCAATTGGTCTTTTTGCATTGAACAATTGATGGACGGATTGTCCTACTCCTTCAAGGGAGAGCCTGGCTGCATTTTCGGAACTCTAAGTCTTATTCACCACTCCTTGGTACCATGGTGCTGGCCTGATGACTCCATTTGGCAGGTGGTCCTCTGGAGAATTCAGTCCAGCAAGAAATTTCTAAGCAGTCTCCATCTCTCATTGTAGGGCCTTGTTGCAGGTTTATCCCGACCCTGAAGAGGAGGTGGTCAAAGATCCTAGCCTTGCCACACAGAAATTATTTTCCCCCACACTGCTTTATGGTGCCTGGCTCTTGTTAATGAGAATCCTTGGCACCCAGAGCACAGCAAGTGATCAGTACGTGTACTTCCCTTAATCAATCCACTCTCTGCATGATTACCTTTTGGGGTCTACTTCATCACTTCTTCCAGACATGGATGTGATTTCCAGAAAACCCACTCTTGAGCTTGTTTGGGCCAAATCTTGACTTTTGCTTATTAGCTCCAGGTTGGTACAGCCACATCCTTTGCCACTCAAATGCAGCAGAAAGATGGGGTTGCGATGAGTGTCCCAATAGGGAAAAGGAAGACAAACTACAAATGGAAAGGAAATGCATTCCTGCCTCAAACCTGTTTATCTTGACTACAATGATATTCTGGTGGGAAAGGGGAAAGATTTTCCCAGTACTCGCACCCCAAGTGAGGCAAAATACACTAAAGTCCTCACCCTCCAGAGCCCAGCTGCAGTTAACCTGTCTTTTGGGGTGGTTATAGGAAACTCCACACCTGTCTGTAGATCAAATAAAGAGACCTCAGCAGCCACACTAAGCCATCCATTTTTTGCAGGCAGCAACACATTGGAACCCAAGAAGGATTATTGCGTACATATTGTGACACAACACACACCATGCACATGCTACCTCCTGCACACACAAGCACACTCCACCCACGGATGAAGAGAAAGGCCCAGTCGAGGGAGACCTGCAGACCTTTCAACAAAGGAACGTAACAGGCAACAAGGGACTGCCCATTACTGCCAGCCTTTCTCAGACCAATGAGAAAACAGCAGTCACTCTCAAAAGGAGGGGTGCACTCTGGGTGCCCATCCCAACCTCATGAGCACACACTGGGGGCACAGTTCATCACATGGGGGTCTCACATAATTACTGTGTTTCCTGAGGCGAAAATCAGAAACCTGCAAAGACATAGTGTGACTATTATTCCAAGAGAGTGCAGAAGGGAAGAACATTCTACAGAGCCATGTAGGAGAAATTTCCATCACAACAAGGGGTAAATAAAAGCCTTATGACTGGAAACAAGGTATCCTCTTGATTTAGAGTCCTATAATAATCTTAGTAAATTAGAACTGGCTGAAAACCAATAGATTGGCCAAGAATGGCAAGCATCTGCTCCTGGGCACACAGGGTGCAGAGACAGGAGTTGTATTACTAGTGTAAATAGCTCCCACTTCTCAGGAAAATACTTTGCATCACTGCCTGGAGCTCCTGGCAGGCGATTGCCTGATGCCATTACCTCAAATGTACAGCCAGTACAGTGAGCATTTACTTAAAGATTAGCATTACCTCCAATTTAAAGACAACAACTGGGACACTCAAGCATCAATGACTGGGGCCTCCAAATACCTTCATGAGATAATGAAGAATGTTTGGGGGTCAAAGGTCTCTGGGATTTTGATTTTTTGAACTCAAAAACCATACATCAGTCACGCAACTGATGGGTAAGCAAAGCTACCTAACATTAAAATTAAAATATATAAAATGTATTTTTTTAGAAGATATTTAATGAAAGGATATAACTCCGAGGCATTTTAGGGTGGCCACAGACTTTCCATGCATCACAGATCGGTTGTTGATTTCCCCCAAATTTATGGTGCAGATTCCTGAAATAAACAGTTAATGCTGCTCAGTGTTGGGATGTCAACACAAGTTTGACTCCAGATTCTGGTCTGTGTTGCTGATGAAGCCTGTAAGGGAGGCCGTCTATGCCACAAGGAAGGTCATCATTGCCTTCAAATGTCCATCCAACAGATGAAAAAGAGCAAGAACCCTTGCTTCAACCCGTTAGACCCACAGGGAAATTAACTTACAGATGGGATGAGGATACCCAAGAAAATCCCAAATGAGATTAGCCCCTGCCCCACAGAGATGGCAGAGTATTTGACTACCCTATAAACAAGCAGGGCAAAGGCAATATGTCTTGCCTTTAGGACCCACTGGCTTTACCAATTGCTTTTGGTGGTGCTGTACAAAGTCGGGGCACTGCAGCTCTCTCAAAATAAAGAAAAGGGAAAAAAAGACTGATGGCTCTTTCGCCATTCCACTGATGCACACACGTGTCAGAACGCATGCACTAGCGGAACGACGTACGTGCCATTTGCTTTATTTTCTTATTTACCAAGATGGTGGTCGCCCTTTAAATGGATAAATAAAAATAAAAAACAATTAGCCAAATAAAAAAACCTGGGTATTGGGGGCAAGGTGGGTGGTAATAGATGGGGAGGAGGAAGAGGAAGTCAGGTGCAGGGAGGACAGGAGGAAGCACAACAAGAAGAGGACCCTGTGGGCAAGAAAGAGCAATATGAGTGTGGGTTGGGGGGGTGGAGGGAAAGAAAGTCATGGGCGAGAGAGAGGGCAGCACTGGGTGGCAGTAGGAGAGAAGCACACGGGCAAGAGAGCAACATGGTAAGGGAAGAGGAGCACATTATGGAGACAGCTGGAAAACATGGACTCATGAGGTGCTTACGCAAAATTAAATGAAAGTGCAAAGGGGGGTGGGGATGGGGAAGCATATGGACAAGAGAGCAAAATGGAGCCAGGAGGCTGGGGGAGGGGGTGAGAGATGCACATGAGGGAGACAGCTGGGAATATGCTCTCTCGTGCAGTTCTTAAGCAAAAAGAAAAACGTACTTCCCTAAAGGTGAGCAGTGGAAGGGTACAAGTAAAGAGGATATGCTCCAGGGGAGGAACAGTGACAAGTCTAGGCAGGCCACTGAACAAGAAGCATGTAAATGATTGTGGCAATAATGCCAACCAATGGTAAGCAATAGACGGGCATTAAGCCCACAATAAGATCTGGTAAGCTGACAATAGGTCTTTTCCAACCAGAGAGTAGGCTCAATCTAACAAGCATTTGCAATGCAATAGGTCTCGCATTATTAAAGTTTGAGCTATTGGTGTTGCATTATTTAGCAATGCCAATAGCTCAAACTTTAATAATGCCTCAGACATTGGATTTCTTACCCAGAGTCATGTGAGCATAACTACCTTCCTTGATCTTCAGGAAAGTCCTGAAAATCTTTTTTTCAGAGTCCCCAAGGGATGAATGTATTTATCACAACTCTTGTGTAGCCGCGCCCCGCCCATCAGTGACTGTGCTCCCCGAGATGTGTTCGCAGTTACATGTGGCTGGAGTGCGTCATTGCCGTTAAGGGCAGGCCGCACTTTCCACAGGGACCTGTCTGAGTGACAAGGGGGCATGGGTGCAGCTGGTACTGGATGGCAGATGCCGGTATGGGTGGCATTGGGGTGTGTGAAGGTGAGAAGGCTGCGTGGGGGAATGCGAAGTGGTGTCAACGCTGGCGCGGTCGACGGCGACCCTGGAGGCCATGCTAGTGAGAATGGGGGCGCGGGTGGAAGTGAAACTGGAGGGAAAGATGGCGGTTAGAATTGGGGTCTACGGAGGGCAGAACGGTGGGTGTGTAAAGCAGCAACAGAGTTCGAACGTTGTAATGCCCTTTCGCGGGTGTCTTGTTGATGAGTAACCATTTGAACCTTTTTGTCTTTTCTACTTGTAATCATCAAGACCTTGTATTACTCGGGTCCCCTTTCCTTAAGTTCTCTGTGGTATGTAAATGTATTTGCTGTTGTGGCGACAGCATTGAGTGTCTCTCCTTGCTAGGACATGCCATGCCATTTGTAATATTGACAGGCATTCGACTCAGTTTGTTGGTCAGTGCCAAGGAAGTGAGATGCCCACGTGTCTGTGTGTTCCTTTTGCAGTGACCTCCAAGTCTCGGGTTCAGACACTGACGGGGCTGACTTGGCTCTCATCCTTCTGAAGTGACCAAAACTGATCCTGGTTTAAATGCGGGAGGGCTGGCAGGATGGCCGAGTGGGGTGAATGTTCGCCTCGAAACAAGGTGTTGGAAGCTCGAATCTTTGCCACGCCTACTTAGTCTTCCAGCCTTCCCAGGTTGGTAAATTCAGACCCATTACATTGGGTAACAATAAAAAAAAGTTACTTGGAGCGCTTACAAATTCAATAAGAGCAGTTCGAAAAGCCATATAAAACAAGTTATGAAGCAATAGTCATGCCTATTAAATGCTATACTGCAGCGTGTTCTGCAAAGGGTGCATCTGCAGATATTGATAAAAAAATACGCCTGCAGATTTAGCAAAAAAACCTTTTTGATTCAAAATGCACGAGTCATGGAACATGGGTGCAGTGCCGGGCATGACGGTGCAAAAGTAAACCCGTCAACTCTCGGCTACTATTTACTGTACACTGGCGGTCAAAGAGTCATGGTCATGATATTGTAAGCATCACCTTTGATGGACTGGTGGGTGCGGGGAAGGGGCGGCGGCTAGACCAGCAAATTAAAGCCGAAATATTTCGCTTCAATGTTAAAGAGGAGGAAAAGTATTACTTCTTTGTCATGAAAATATATTTCGCCAGTCACAACAATTACTATTGGACACTTCTCCAAGTACACAAAAAAATGAGAGGGGCCCCTTGATCACCAAAGGAGTAGGGCACCAAATAGACCGTAGTCAGAGACAACCCCCTTTGGAATTATTAATTACAGTAGATCCAAACCATTCAGCCAATCCAGATTATCACCAGAACATGATTTTTATAAACATGCAGAAATTTAAAAAAAGAAATTTAAAGATAGGGGCTACCCAAACTTATCTCTCATTCCTGCAAACGAGCACGATTTTATGACAGAGAGGCTATGATAAACAATATTGTACCTAAACAAAAGAAGGAAAGAGAGAAAGTGGTGTTTGTAAGTAACTTTTCGCATATTAGTAACCGAATTAAAAATGTCATCAATAGCAACTGGCATATTGTCAATAATGAAGAGGAGAAAAAGTTGGACAAACCGATCTTTGCCTTCAAAAAGAATAGGAATCTAAGAAGTGACCTGGTACATACTTACCGGGACGGTCAAGGTTGTATTCAGAATACGTTGGAGAGACAGCGAGCCATTGGTAATGTAAAATGTGGCATGTGTAATGTTTGTACATCTTGTATTGAGTCAAAAAATTTAGAACATAATGGTTGTCGAGTGAATTCAAGGACTCTGAATAACTGTAGGAGCAAAAACATAGTTTATTTTCTACGTTGCCCGTGTGGTAAGGGCTACGTAGGGGAAACGAGTAGGGAACTGCGTACAAGACTCCAAGAACATCGCTCAGCAATTAGAACCAAATAAATCAATGCCCCCCTAGTAGGACATTTTTGGGAAATGGGACATAGTGAGATAGACATAGAATGGTTTATTTTGGAAAAAATTCAAGTGGGAGCACGTGGTGGGAATGCGGAGTTAAAACGCAAGGCTAGAGAACAGTGGTTTATTTCATTATTTAATACAGTTCGTAATGGCCTTAATTCTAAAGAGGAATGGGACCGTCTAATTGGGGGCATTTGAGTTAATTTGTATTGATTTGAATCACTCCCTGTTTAGGTTTAGTACTAGGGATACCAGTGAAGGGTTTATGGTCCTTAGCTATTATGATGTGGAAATATGCTGGTGGGATAGTGTCCATCTTGATACATTTTTTTGTATTTTAGATAGGAACAGACACTCCAAGATGGCCACCATTTTGATAAGCATTTTGGAATTTATAAGCGTGCGGGTGGGGTTTAGCAATAAGGTTTAGTCTACAAGCCTAAAGAAAGTGTGTCCAAGAAGTAGTTTGTTGTCTGGATGTAGTTGTAGGTGTTTTTAATAAAGCAGTGAATTGAAAACGAGTAAATCAGTCTCATATGGTCTTGGCATATTTATATTGATTAGACACTCCAAGATGGCTGCCGCAGTTACGAGTGTGCTGTAGCCTTTTGGTGTGTCGGCACAGCTGAACACCGTAATGTTAGTTTGTCACATGGCGGCAAAGGGTGTATTTAAATGCTCAAATGTGACTCGAGCAACATAGATGCTGCAACGACAACGGAGGTTTTTGGACCCGACATTTGGCAGTACTGAGGCTATTGAGGGTAAGAGGGAAGGCTGGCGAGTATACCTGTGCTAGATAGAGTTGGGGCCCGCTCTCTTGAAGGTTTTTTACTCAAATTGAAATGCTCTAGCTGCGAGTAATATTGCGCAGTATGAGATTCAGGGCATTGTATTTCCGGGGGACGTGTTTGTTGCTGTTTAGTAGAGCACAAGTTTTTTTTTTTTTTGGGGGGGTTTATTGCGGACTTCTGTTTACCATAGAGAAAACATTACATGGGGAGTAGCCAGAAATTACGTTGGCGGCTTGTGGTGGTACATAGAAATGTTATAGTGTATACTGGAGGGTATTGTGGTATGCACTCTGTAAATGGTCCATATCCGTGTTTTTCAGATTCACATGATGAGCGAGAACTGATGAAATACTGCCATTCTGCTCAGTGGGGTTCGCTAATAAGCACACGGAAAGGTTATTCCTTCCGTTTTTAATTGCTTTCTAGTATTATTGTTTTTTTAACACAACCACGAAGGATCATCACTTCAGCTGAATTTAATCCGTTGTGTGAAGGTAAAAATGTGTTTTTGGATTCGTTATGGCCGAATACAGCCTTTTAGAATATCTATAGATAATATAATATATTATATATCGTATGTCCTCTCTTGTTGCAGTGACATGAGGTGGTCTTTATTCATTTTATCTTCACTCATTTGAAGTGGCTGTGAATAAAATAATCTGAAGGTATGTCCTCCTTTGTTATGGGGTATTTACCCTAGAGTGGGAAGCTATATTTAACTAATCAGGGTCATTATTCTCCACAGATCAAATCAGAATATCATGGAGAGAAATCCCATGAAGTAATCATTTTAATTTTCGATATATGGGCTTGCAAGGAGTATGTTCTGCAGTCGAATTTGATGTGTACTCTGATATATTGACAGGTAGATGTTGAAATATTCCTATCAATTTACTTGGGAATGAGATCCCTCTCTCCTGGGGTTTGTGTTAAAGATATTAGTTATCTATATCTGGAAGGGAGGTATTGGCATCCCCCCTTTTTTGGGCGAGTGGAGAACTGGTTTCCCCTCATTCTTATGATGACCTTATGGCACCTTTTTAAACAGTAGGGAATGTTTTAGATGACTATGTGGGGGTATGTTTGATAAATGATGTGTGTATCACCAGAATATTAACACTGTCTATATATTTCTGAAAAGTAATTGGGTTTTTTTATATATATTTTTTGTATGAATTTGTACAGATTGAAAATATCCATGTGGGAGTATTTATGTTGGTCCTGAGGAAGGTGGTTTCCAAGAATAATAACGTCCACCGAAACGCGTCGACGCATACTACATAAAGGCATATTATAGATTGTGATGACATTTGTGATTTGTTTTTTGTTTTAAATTTATTGCACAATAATAGGATGTGTTGAACAAATGATCTGGATCAAATGTATGTGCCTTTAGATAAATAGAAAGTATTTTTCTTGATTATTCTCCCTATGATTAATTGTGTATTTTTTAAATTGTGTGCATACGTTGGTTCATTTTTAAACATTGTATATTGATTATTGTTTCTGCTTAATATTGCTTGGGAATTTTTAAATAAAAAATCTGTATATTTTTGACACACTTGGTCTTTTCAAGATTGGTGGTGGTGTCATGTTCTGGTGATAATCTGGATTGGCTGAATGGTTTGGATCTACTGTAATTAATAATTCCAAAGGGGGTTGTCTCTGACTACGGACACTTCTCCAAGTAGCCGGTATCTCGAAAGTGCACCCGAACAGAACCCCAAATGTGTCCGACCTCCTTTTGAAAGGTCGAAGGGCTCAAATCCTAAAAGTGTGTCTGAGTGAAACACAAGTTATACAGATAAATGCACTGAGCTTGGCTGGGAGGGTTATTACCTAATGAGCCGGCGATAGAAAGCAACTTTATTCGTGCATGGCCCCTTATTTCTGGTTTTAAATACATCTTAAACGAGGCTGTTTAACTAGTTGCCTCTTTCATCTCCTGCGTGTCAGAGCGCCGAGATGTCCCTTCAGGGTCGAGTCGTTGCGCTATATCAAGATCAAATTAGCCTAACATAACATAACCGTTACCCCATAACTGGGACTCGATGAGCAAATTAAACCGTTTTATTACAAGGGCTATTTCTTAAGGAGCGCTCCAGGGTGAAGGCGAGGGGTGCTTCGGGGGGCTTTAAAGCGGGAGGTTGGTCGGGGTTCGTGAAGGGCCGAGGCGCACACCTCTGCTCCGAACTGGCATCTCCTTGGCGAGGGGCAGTAACTGAAGCCGACATAAAACGGTGCCAATGCCCTGCCAGTAATAACGGAATTATTTCAATTATCTTTCTCCTCTTTTGTTGTAAACCCATGTGAAGGATTCAATGCGCAGAAAAATGTGCATCGCCTAAAACTGTGGCCGTGTCTTCGTTATTTCCGCGTTAGTTTTGTTTAGAAGAAGAAAAAACATTTCATTTTTCCTCTGACCTGAAAAGCGCATTTAATGTCACTGGTGTCAGGACCTAAACAATTAATTCTTCCTTCAGCGGCACGCATATTAAATCTACACAAACACACACCAGGGTGCAGTTGTAACATACACGCCTTGTAAATGTAAATGCACTTTATAGGAAATGGGCTTTAGAGGCTGAGACTTGAAAGGAGGATCAGGAAAAGGGGTGGAAAGAGGAAAACCTAAAATAAAATGTACCCCGACGACAGTAAACCCCCTGCAGTGAACAATAAACGTGTTATTTGCGTGTGCCCGAGTCGTGATTTACAATCCACCTTTTCAGGGCCATGTTACACAGTGGGTTAATGCGAGCGAATGAGCCGACCTAGCGTCTGGGGCTTATTTTAAATACGGAGCTACATGTTTCAAAAATGCCTGAAGTGTTTTTGTGTAAGAACGGATGTATATACTATATATTCCATGTGTAAAATGGATGGGGATTTGAAGTTTGCTAACTCGTAAATTATCAGACATTATACGTTATCACATCAGCCATGTAATGTGTACATTATTTTCTTTATATGACCAACGCATGAAGAACATACAAAGTCTTTTCCACGGTTTGGATACAAATGAATGTGTGGCTTTGCTGTATTGCACACAGTAACGTGCTTTATTTAGCGCCTTAAATTGTACTTTCGAGGTTCCTGAGAGGTGTAAATAACAAGCGTACCTAATACAAAGGGACTATATTTACTTTCGCCAAGACAGAGAGATGGTGGGTCTTTCGAGGCTTCAAAATAACAGGTGTTATGGGTCAGCGGTTAACTCGCTGAGCTTTCGTGCAAGCTTAACTGGCTATGAAGAGAAAATAAAATACAACAGGTCTCCCTATTCACGTCTGAATCACTGACAAACACCAACACACACTTTTAATAGGATTCCAAGACGTTCCAGTGTTTGATGGCATCTGGGTGCTGCTGAGACGCATTGTGGCACAAATCACTGGATTACCCTTTCAAATTAGGGCTGTTTCCCAGCCGTCTTCACTTTCTTTCTTCCCACACACCTCCCACTCCTGTTTGCGTCTTCATCCTTCTGTATTCCTGCAGAGTCCCAGGTCTCCTGAGTGTTTGAAGCCAATCGATGTGTACGTCAGCCTGTCATCCCTCTTACCCCATTCCCCCTAGTCGATGGACTGTGAAAGCCCCCCTCCCATTTATTCTTTCAGACTACGGCTGACCTTGTTCACTTTATGACCAGGAGATCCGACTTGTACTCCCGGCTTCTCCACCCGTTCATGTGTGTGAACTTGAGCAAGCCTTGACTGGGTTCCGCTATTTGCTAACGCAGCTTGAGTCAAACAGCGCGAGGCCTCTTCCACAACAGTGTGTGCATTCATATTGCACACATTTAAACCCAGCTGGTTTACAAACACGTCAGCGTTAAATCCGGTTCAACAACTAAGTATTAAAAACCAGTGGTGCGCGCGCACCACAGAGGAGCGCGGCAGCGAAGCGAACGCGCGCTGCTGCGCGTGCTGGCCACCGACGGGAATGGGCGGAGCAAAGGCGGGACATGCGCCCGCCTTTGCCCAATTGCATGCTGGCTTTTTTTTTAAAAAAGCACGCGAAAGCCAATGGCAGCCGCGGAAAGCAAAACCACACGCACGAGCGTGTGAGCAGCTTTCAGAACCCCATACAAAAGGGCTCTCGCTGCGCGAGCAGTGCTGTGCACTGCAACGCAGGCGCGAGCCCTAAAAAGGTATAATATGAAAACAGGAGTAAATGGAAAGATAAACAGAGGATGGTAATTGAGGGTTAAAAGGGCCTATGTATGGATATTTGTGGCAGAGGGGCAGATATTTAAAAGTCAGCAGAGACAAAACCACAATATTTAAGGAAATACAATTGAGGAGGCTGTGGTTTTGTCATGCGATGCTCCTAGTCCGACCAGTATAGACGGGTCCAAGTGTAGTTTTTACTAGTTCCACGTAAATGGATCCCAAGTACAGACGGGCAAGACTCATTTCAAGATGGCTGACAATATTCCCTTGGCGATGACGAGATAAACCAGTTTTCCTCAAGCACCTTAATCCTTCTCCTCCACCGCTGTCACTACACTACCCGTCACATCCGAGAGCGAGGACCTCTTACAGAAACGACCTTATTTTCTTTAAACCACACTTAAACTCACAAAGCCTCACCATCATCATATATTTCTACTAAGAGAAAACTAAGTTAGTAAAGAACTGGGTTGCAATGAGTTTTAAGCAGAGAAAAAGATGAAGGGAACCTCAGCCACGTCTGGAACGGTCCCGGTGTTGTATTAAAAGGGGTTACTCGATACTCAACGGGTGAGCGTGAAGGCGCACCCCAGTGTTTGGATAGGAGTTTGAATGAGGTGTTGATCAAAAGGTAACCTGAAGACAAATTTCCGCGGAAAGATTTTGACACACGCTCTGAAAGGATGGTTTGATGCCAATGTTCCAACACAAAAAGGAAACTGAGAGAAACAAGCTGTACTGAGATCTTCAGGGGTATGCTTCACAGTGTCTCTTTAGGCTTGAGTCCAAGTCCCCTCTAGATGGGGAAGTCTGAACAGTGTGATCCTCTTCTTTTGGGATCTGGGCCACATAGTTCATTCCAAACGCCCTGCATGTGTAGCATAAACTCCTCCATTACTTGTGAAGCTCGTTGTCCTATTAATGACACACTACCCACCTCTTCATCACACACAATGCTTTATGCATGCCAACAATGAGGCAAGGATGTTTGCTTTCTCCTGTACTTGTGAGTGCGTCAAGTCTGCATGTGCAGTGTAATGCAGTGATGAAACCTATTAAACAGCCCATCCAGTGCAGAGAAAACAAGGGCTACAGACTCCATGTGCAGTGTAATGCAGCGATAAAACATTATATTAAACAGCCCATCCAGTGCAGAGGAAACAAGGGCTACAGACTCCACGTGCAGTGTAATGCAGTGATGAAACCTATTAAACAGCCCATCCAGTGCAGAGAATACAAGGGCTACAGACTCCACGTGCAGTGTAATGCAGTGATGAAACCTATTAAACTGCCCATCCAGTGCAGAGAATACAAGGGCTACAGCCTCCACGTGCAGTGTAATGCAGTGATGAAACCTATTAAACAGCCCATCCAGTGCAGAGAATACAAGGGCTACAGCCTCCACGTGCAGTGTAATGCAGTGATGAAACCTATTAAACAGCCCATCCAGTGCAGAGAAAACAAGGGCTACAGACTCCATGTGCAGTGTAATGCAGCGATAAAACATTATATTAAACAGCCCATCCAGTGCAGAGGAAACAAGGGCTACAGACTCCACGTGCAGTGTAATGCAGTGATGAAACCTATTAAACAGCCCATCCAGTGCAGAGAATACAAGGGCTACAGACTCCACGTGCAGTGTAATGCAGTGATGAAACCTATTAAACTGCCCATCCAGTGCAGAGAATACAAGGGCTACAGCCTCCACGTGCAGTGTAATGCAGTGATGAAACCTATTAAACAGCCCATCCAGTGCAGAGAATACAAGGGCTACAGCCTCCACGTGCAGTGTAATGCAGCGATAAAACATTATATTAAACAGCCCATCCAGTGCAGAGGAAACAAGGGCTACAGACTCCACGTGCAGTGTAATGCAGTGATGAAACCTATTAAACAGCCCATCCAGTGCAGAGAATACAAGGGCTACAGACTCCACGTGCAGTGTAATGCAGTGATGAAACCTATTAAACATCCCATCCAGTGCAGAGGATACAAGGGCTACAGACTCCACGTGCAGTGTAATGCAGTGATGAAACCTATTAAACAGCCCATCCAGTGCAGAGAAAACAAGGGCTACAGACTCCATGTGCAGTGTAATGCAGCGATAAAACATTATATTAAACAGCCCATCCAGTGCAGAGGAAACAAGGGCTACAGACTCCACGTGCAGTGTAATGCAGTGATGAAACCTATTAAACAGCCCATCCAGTGCAGAGAATACAAGGGCTACAGACTCCACGTGCAGTGTAATGCAGTGATGAAACCTATTAAACTGCCCATCCAGTGCAGAGAATACAAGGGCTACAGCCTCCACGTGCAGTGTAATGCAGTGATGAAACCTATTAAACAGCCCATCCAGTGCAGAGAATACAAGGGCTACAGCCTCCACGTGCAGTGTAATGCAGTGATGAAACCTATTAAACAGCCCATCCAGTGCAGAGAAAACAAGGGCTACAGACTCCATGTGCAGTGTAATGCAGCGATAAAACATTATATTAAACAGCCCATCCAGTGCAGAGGAAACAAGGGCTACAGACTCCACGTGCAGTGTAATGCAGTGATGAAACCTATTAAACAGCCCATCCAGTGCAGAGAATACAAGGGCTACAGACTCCACGTGCAGTGTAATGCAGTGATGAAACCTATTAAACTGCCCATCCAGTGCAGAGAATACAAGGGCTACAGCCTCCACGTGCAGTGTAATGCAGTGATGAAACCTATTAAACAGCCCATCCAGTGCAGAGAATACAAGGGCTACAGCCTCCATGTGCAGTGTAATGCAGCGATAAAACATTATATTAAACAGCCCATCCAGTGCAGAGGAAACAAGGGCTACAGACTCCACGTGCAGTGTAATGCAGTGATGAAACCTATTAAACAGCCCATCCAGTGCAGAGAATACAAGGGCTACAGACTCCACGTGCAGTGTAATGCAGTGATGAAACCTATTAAACATCCCATCCAGTGCAGAGGATACAAGGGCTACAGACTCCACGTGCAGTGTAATGCAGTGATGAAACCTATTAAACAGCCCATCCAGTGCAGAGAATACAAGGGCTACAGACTCCACGTGCAGTGTAATGCAGTGATGAAACCTATTAAACAGCCCATCCAGTGCAGAGAATACAAGGGCTACAGACTCCACGTGCAGTGTAATGCAGTGATGAAACCTATTAAACATCCCATCCAGTGCAGAGGATACAAGGGCTACAGACTCCACGTGCAGTGTAATGCAGTGATGAAACCTATTAAACAGCCCATCCAGTGCAGAGAATACAAGGGCTACAGACTCCACGTGCAGTGTAATGCAGTGATGAAACCTATTAAACAGCCCATCCAGTGCAGAGAATACAAGGGCTACAGACTCCACGTGCAGTGTAATGCAGTGATGAAACCTATTAAACAGCCCATCCAGTGCAGAGAAAACAAGGGCTACAGACTCCACGTGCAGTGTAATGCAGTGATGAAACCTATTAAACAGCCCATCCAGTGCAGAGAAAACAAGGGCTACAGACTCCATGTGCAGTGTAATGCAGCGATAAAACATTATATTAAACAGCCCATCCAGTGCAGAGGAAACAAGGGCTACAGACTCCACGTGCAGTGTAATGCAGTGATGAAACCTATTAAACAGCCCATCCAGTGCAGAGGATACAAGGGCTACAGACTCCACGTGCAGTGTAATGCAGTGATGAAACCTATTAAACAGCCCATCCAGTGCAGAGAATACAAGGGCTACAGACTCCACGTGCAGTGTAATGCAGTGATGAAACCTATTAAACAGCCCATCCAGTGCAGAGAATACAAGGGCTACAGACTCCACGTGCAGTGTAATGCAGTGATGAAACCTATTAAACATCCCATCCAGTGCAGAGGATACAAGGGCTACAGACTCCACGTGCAGTGTAATGCAGTGATGAAACCTATTAAACAGCCCATCCAGTGCAGAGAATACAAGGGCTACAGACTCCACGTGCAGTGTAATGCAGTGATGAAACCTATTAAACAGCCCATCCAGTGCAGAGAAAACAAGGGCTACAGACTCCACGTGCAGTGTAATGCAGTGATGAAACCTATTAAACAGCCCATCCAGTGCAGAGAAAACAAGGGCTACAGACTCCATGTGCAGTGTAATGCAGCGATAAAACATTATATTAAACAGCCCATCCAGTGCAGAGGAAACAAGGGCTACAGACTCCACGTGCAGTGTAATGCAGTGATGAAACCTATTAAACAGCCCATCCAGTGCAGAGAATACAAGGGCTACAGCCTCCACGTGCAGTGTAATGCAGTGTTGAAACCTATTAAACAGCCCATCCAGTGCAGAGAATACAAGGGCTACAGACTCCACGTGCAGTGTAATGCAGTGATGAAACCTATTAAACATCCCATCCAGTGCAGAGGATACAAGGGCTACAGACTCCACGTGCAGTGTAATGCAGTGATGAAACCTATTAAACATCCCATCCAGTGCAGAGGATACAAGGGCTACAGACTCCACGTGCAGTGTAATGCAGTGATGAAACCGATTAAACAGCCCATCCAGTGCAGAGGATACAAGGGCTACAGACTCCACGTGCAGTGTAATGCAGTGATGAAACCTATTAAACATCCCATCCAGTGCAGAGGATACAAGGGCTACAGACTCCACGTGCAGTGTAATGCAGCGATAAAACATTATATTAAATGGGCCATCCTAAGGCCCAGGTTCTTTGCTCAGTCCCTTAGCAGTAACGATCGCCAACAATAGGCATTGCAGAATATTACTTAGTTTGATGACGCGTGCCGGGGTTTTAAGAGGTTCTGTGACGTCATACGCAGGAAGGCCCCTTTAAACAAACGCCATTCACTACTCCAGAGCTGTGAAGACGGGTCTCTGGCGGATACAGTTAATATTTTTGTGTCATTAAGAAACAAGTTAGGTTGGTTAATTAAAAATGAGGTGTTTTCCTTTGCCCCTCCCAACCCAGTCTTTCCCCACTCCTACCAGAGCCCGCTAGAAGGTTTCTTTTAAACTGGGGCCCACGGATTTTATTTTTACGGGACACAGTTGCCCAAATATATTGGTTAACAGGTCATGGTTTTACCAGCATCGCTGAATGAACACATGAAACAGGAGACCTGGCACTATACTGAATTGAGTTCTTTCTTTGGGGCGAACGAATAATTTGCTGCTACAGAGAAATGAGGCCCGCCCCCTCCGGGCAGCTTGGAGGGTATCTTGCAGGGTCAAGATGTGAAAGTAGTCTGTCTGGGTGTGATACGGCTATTCCAGGCCAGGCCTGTTTGTAGGCTGCATAACTGAACCAACTTGCTTCACTGCTAGCCTTTCATGCAAGCCGAATTTCATTCAAGTACTGTGTAACCTGGGGCAAATTCACAGCGTGAAAGAGAGAGAGAGATAGAAAGAGGGAGGGAGAGAGAAAGGATGATGGCGGAGGAGGAGAGAAGTAGAAAAAAGGCGAGAGAGTGGGAGATGGAAAGAGGAGAGGGGAAGAGGGCAACCGTGTGACTGCTTGCTTGAGTGAGTGAGTTTGAGTGAATGTCGGAGTGAGAAAGTTAGACTGACTGCATGATTGCGAGAGGGTGAGTGTGAGCGTGAGCGAGTGTGTGAGTTAGAAAGAGGAGCGGAAAGGGAGTGGAAAGAGGGAGATGGGAAGGGGAGATGAGAGGGAGAAAGGGGGAGAGGAGGAGAAAAGAAGAGAAGGAGAGAGAAGTTAGGAGAGTGGGAGACGGGAAGGGGGCGAGGGAGTGAGACCGAGTGGGAGTGAGAAGATGTTGGACGAGTGCGAGTGTGCACATCTTTCCAGCTTCTTGAGAAGTAGTTGAATGGAGGTAATTCAACATACGTCGCTGAAGATGAAGGGCAAGCTAAATAGGTAGAGGATTGCGGTAAAGGGTTGCGTAATGGGTAGGCGTAAACTCAGGTCTACAATTAGGCTCAGTTTCAAGGTAAGCATTAGGAGTAGGATTACGTACAGGCCTAGGGTAAGTGGTAAGGTTTTGGGTAAGTGTAAGATCCATGTAGGAGTACAGATGAGGCATTGGCGTCACTGCAGCAACTAATTTCATGGTATTTGTGTGTGTGTGTGTGTGTGTATATACACAATATAGCATACATCTGGTAGGTCAATGTAGTGGCCTCTGTGTAAGGCCACATCTTGGCCTCTCTGAGAACCTCTGCAGGCAGCCCCAGAGTATGGACTGCCAGACTGGCTCTGGAGTCTGAATTGATTAAAGACAATCCAATCATCATCACACGAGAAACCAGATTCGAATTGCCTGTTTGGCCTCATCCTGAATTCAAAAGGAATAAAATTACCTCCTTTAGTCTACTTGACTTAAAAAGGGAGTGACAGCTATGGTTTATCATCAAATAAAGGGAAACGTTGCAAGCCACAAACTGCATCATAAATAGAGCATTCCTTGGGGTGAATTACCTCATTATTTCTGCCAACTTAAAGCCACCGTATCCATGAATCCATCCTTTCATGTACAGGCCCATCTCAGGACAGATGTTCTTTCAGTTACAAATGTGTATTGTGGTAAAGAGATCATCTTTCTTTACAAGCACACATGTGATACAGTTTGCTCCGATTCCCTCTTAGTCCGGCATTTACTTGGAATAAGGATCTTATTGCAGATGTTTATTGCACGTGCCAGCTTCCATGGAAGTACCTGCTCTTGGGGTTCTGTTCGATGGTGTCGAGTGTCCTGTTGGGAACATCCCTGCACAGTAGGTGGGGAGTTCAGTGTGATGAGGGATGCGAGAAGGATAACACCCAGGGTGTCGTTGAGCAAGTGTCTTAGCCTTACCTGCATCTACAATGAGCGTCCTACCTAATATCTGCCCTGCCCCAGGCATATCTCCACATGCGTACACCTGCATCACCAAAGTTAATAATACAAAATTATAGAGCGAAGAAGGTGAGCGCATTTGGGATGACAATCAAATTTATACCATCATCATCATTATCTCAACTTAACACTTTTGTTCTTCATAAATTATTATAGATTCCTCGAGGCTAGTGCGGCTTACATCATTGGTATTCTAATTTTTTCACTTTAAACTACTTCACTCATTTGGTTTTTCCATTTCATCTTTATGCGGACGTCACCCAAATCTTCTTCCGATTGGCTTCCTTTCCACTCCCCCTTCAGTCGCCCGTATCTTACGGTCGTGGTCTGTCGCTGCAAGGCACTATGGTCGGTTACGCTAAACTTCTACATTCCCTCCTCGCCAGCACAATGTCTTCCCTCCTCGATGGCCCGTACCTCTTTAACTAACTCCATCCACTTTACTCCTGCTTCCTACAAATGTGTCTGCTCTGCTAGAAGGCTTAGTAATTCCTTCCATGAGAATGGAACCCTGTAAAGCCATTTCAGCACAATATCAAATTTTGAATATACTTCAGATCCGCCCATTCAATGCAGACAGAACACTCATTAATTCTCTAGTGCTCAGGAGACTGGACTACTGTAATAGTATACTAGCGGCAGGGCCAGACTGGCCGTAGCGGGCACCGGGCATTTTTCCGATGGGCTGGAAGGGTGGGGGCCAGTTTTGTAGCGGTGGGGGCTGTTTTTTTGTTACTGAGGGCTGGTTTTGCAGCAGTGCTGCAAAATCGGCCCCCTGTAACGAAATAAAAGCAGCAGCAGTGTTTCCCACCAGCAGCCCTTGCCTACCACCAGAAATTCAGGCAAGCCCCTTGCTGCACGAGTTTGAAAAGGCACAAAAATGTGATCTTCTAAAACTAGAGAACCACAAATTACCACTCCCCTGGCACCTGCAGGTCTCAGTCGCTATATATTTGTGTTAAGATATATCTGTTGTCACCATATAGATGCTAACATAGCATGTTTACTACAATTGGCCCCCTAAAGTGGATGCTGATGGCAATACGCACTCTTAAGTGGACCTTTAAATGAAGTCAATTGTTTTTAAAAATGTTAAATAGCCCACAAACGTGTTGGAGGTCTGCGGACTATGTTCCAAGACCGCAAACTCGAGATATCCAAAAAAGGATCTATAAGTCCACGGCCATTATGTCCATGACCTCGACTACGAATCTCATACACGCCGTGGACTCGACAACCTAAAATGGCATCCCGAGTCGGTGGCCTTGGTAGCAGGGTTGTTGACTTTGAAACTCATGGAGTTGTGCTGGACCCTAGTACCGAAACTGCAGACTATGGATAGTGAATGCAGGGGTCCTATGTCTGTCTGGGTTCAAATCCAAGGTGTTGTAATTACAAATTTGGGGGATGGGGGAAATCTTTGGAGGTCCACCCACTCAGAACTAGGGTTCAGGTTGTGCTCATGGTAACCTTTAAGTGGTCTTTTGTTTTTATTTTCAGGATGCAGTGATTGTGCTCACTTCCTGTAATGGCAGGAGCAAGAGAAAATACTGCAATATCCAATAGGAGGCCTTTAACTTTTGAATTCGGCCCCAAAAATCAAGTTTGCTGACTGTCCATAAACTTAAACAGTAAAGCTATAGAAAAAGTGTTAACCCATTCACTCTGCGCTTTTTTGAAATGAACATTTCTCAAAAACTACTGAATGGAGTTTGCACCATGTCAACAAAAGCATGCTTTCTGAGTAAAGTTCAACTTTCATGCCAAGTTGGGTGTAAATCTTTTCAGGAATTTTTGCTGTAGCTGTAACCAAAATTTCCTATGAGAACTAAAATGAGAACACATTCTTTTAAGCCCCCTCTTAACTTTATTCTGCCCCTGCACAGAAATATATAAGAATACACACATCACTCAGTGGTGTTCGCCACTTGGTCATGGCTAGGACCAGGTTTCCATAGAAAATAGATTCTTTGGTTTGGTTAAAGCATCGGCACCGTTTGACAAATGTTCATGTAATTTTCCCCCCTAAAAAAGTCTCATTCACCTCAGATCCTTCCTGAACATTTTCGGGGTGATCCATCAAGTGGGGGCTAAGAAAAATGGGGGAGGTCCTAAAACACGTTCCCCCATGAAATTTTCCATAGGAAAATTAGACACCGCTACAGCCAAAATAGCTGAATGGAATTACACGAAATTTGGCAGAAAGCTAGATCTTTACCCAGAAAGCACGCTTTTATTGATTTGTTTGAGAAATTAAGGTTTAAAATGTATGTATATATAGAGACGCGAAGTATCCGTGGACCCAGCAGACTAAAAGATTAGATCGGATTGGCTGCTGCAATTTCAACAAAGATGTTGCGGCACCCATTTTAGGACTCGGGGACACAGACCCCTGCCTTGAAAATAAGATGTTTAAAAAAAACATACAGAAGAAAGGCAGGGATACCTTGGCTCTCCTAGGCCTGGTGGAGTGCTTGTACCCTCACATATTAGATCATGCATGACATGTTTAATGACAGCATTGATAACATCCCTAATGACATCTGAAAGTACTTCACTGAGAACAACACTTTGCATGGTGAGCATGCAAGTTCTAGTTACTTTAGAACATTTTCACTTAGAACAATGTCACATTGACATTTTCACCTAACTACCACGTCCTTCAAACCTTTGTTTTTTCAGTGAATATATACACATACATATATATACATACATATACATATATATATATATATATATATATAGATAGATATATAGACACATATATATATATATATATATACACACACACACACACACACACACACACACACACACACACACACACACATCTAGGTCTATATTTACACACATATAGAACAACATGAGGGTTACAGTCGACATCTAATGCTAAATTAATTAAAAGAAAAAACGAAAAATATATATACACACACACATATATACACATATATTCATTTACAATAAAGAAAGGAGTTACACAAAAAACTGCATGCTCGCGATATTGACCCTGAGGTAAATACCCCACAATTTATCTCAGAGTGATTAATGCAGGTAATTTAACCACATGAAAAAGTCAATAACACCTTCTGAAGGAAGATAAACAGCACACACAGAGTATCCAGAAATGTTCAATCTCAACTAGATACAAGTTCTCTGGATATTAGAACACTGGAATGTTGGGAGCTCCATTGAAGACAATGGAGTAGCTCTGGGCTTATAATGGCTGGTATAAACCCAGCACTCCAACATTCCAATGTTTATCTTTTTGTTTCTCTATTTTTAATTTAGAACATTCTACCCTTAGTGGGTGGAATGTTCTAATAGCCTTATAGCCCTTCTGCTTCAGGCTATACCAGTTGTTAAAGGCCCTCTCCCTCGTTATAGGCCCTCGCCTGCGGCTCGGGCCTATAACTCAGGATCAGGGCCTTTAACAACTGGTATAGCCCTCGGCAGCGGGCTATAAGGCTATATTATAATACTACTCAATTTCATCACACATTAATCTATTAACGAATTACTTGTGCCAGTACACTCAGAGGCTCAACAGATCTTGCTCCAATGACGGGGACAACAGAGGCCATAGAGCAATAAATAGATTACCTCTAGCGACACAAATGGTGTATCTTGAACCTGAAGAGTAACCTGTTCTCCGTCAATAGTCAATTTTCTTGAATAAAGGGCACCTGGAAAGCAATAAACAGGATGTTGAGTAAAGAGCTCAAATATCAACTGAGATTAAAAACACTACTGTTCATATTTAAACATCTCCTGTGGAAAACACAATTTAACCAAGATTTGCAATTTTAGAATATCATTTCATCATAAAGTACAGGAAAATCTATATAAGTAAAAATCAAATAGGGCTCTACAAGTATTAAAATTAGGGAATGGTTTACTATTGGGGTGTTAAATACAGGTTTATTGCCATATTTTGGGATCAGTTAGAACTGGAGTTTAAAGATTACAATCGACTAAGCAATAATTTCCATTAAGATTCATTGGATGTAAAGTCACTGTATGTGGTCATTTTAGTAAGTGCCCAGGTTTCCTGGACCTACAGTGGATGAAAATCATTGGTGTAAGAACTTTTAAAGCCATCAGACATATTTGGGAATGGCGCCTTTGTGCCTGGTGCCAATGACTATCAAAGGGGTCTAATCATGCTCCAAAGGAGCAAATGTCTTTATCGTAAAACAGCTGTTTGCACAGGTCAGGTGGCATTTCATATGTTTCATTCAGTGAAAATGAAGCAAAAATGATAGTTCCTAGACTTATTGCTTAGCTGAATGCAAATTCATTCCTCATCGAGTCAAACAACCTTATGAAAATCTGCAATTTAGTAGTGTTTTCTATAATTGACATTGATTTCTTTAAAAAAAAAAAAAACAGTAACATATGAAATATTACATTTGGAATATATATCTGAAGGCATTATGGTATTTTTCTGTGACTCGGTGTAGACTTCATAGTTGAAGTGATGTCATCTTATATTTCTGCAACAGTATACATAGAGGATGCTTTTTAGGTCTCGCCTAGCGACGCAGCGCTGCTCGCTATGCGAGATCTATTGTTGTCGACTTGGGTCGGAAGGGGGACAGGACATGTGCACGCGTACGGCACGGCCTGGACAGGAGATGTGCATGCGTATGGTGCGAGCAGGAGTTGTAATAACGCCGCAAGCCGTACGCGTGCACATCAACTGTCTGTGCCAAAGCTTAACAGACAGGAGATGTGCACGCGTACGGCTCGCGGCGTTATCACAACTCCTGCTCGAACCATACGCGTGCACATCTCCTGTCCAGGCACGGCGCGCTTGCATGCACCACTCACCGGCTCTTGTGGGGACACTGCGCTGCTCCCCGGCTGGTCTCCTCGATGGCAGGGGGGACTCGCCTCTTCACCCAGTCACTCTTTGTGGCGCATCAACACGCGGGGCTCCGTCTTGCTCATAGGAGCCCCGCCTGAATTCCTGCTCCGGCCGCATCATGCCGCATTCACGAAGGCGGGGTGGGCTCCCGCCGGACTTCCTCTACTGCTTGCCAGTGCGGGGTGGGCTCCCGCCTCGCTTCTCCGACACGCGGGGCTCCCTCAGCTCACGGGAGCCCCGGACACTTCCGGACGCGCGCTCCATGCCCCGCCCATGTCCCAGGCAAGGTTGCCTGACTTCCAGGTCGCGCTGAGAGCGGCCCGGAGACAGTGTTGCCAGATTGGGCTATTTCCCGCACAATTGGGCGACATTTTTCTCAATTCTGCGGGAAAAACCCATACCTGGCGGGGGGCTACTTTTTGGGCTGGAATCAGTGCAGTGTGCGCAATTTTCTGGCTGGGGCGGGCGCCGTCGCGCCGAGTCTGTGGCATACGCCTATCATGGCGCAGAAGGGTCCATTTGGCAAATGAGCGCATAGCGCGCGCTAACAGTGCAGCACAGTGCCAATCAGGACCCTCCAGGACCTGCCTGTGCGCACTTGACCTCACCCTCTCTACCCTCCTTCCCCCTGCCAGTGCCATGATTAACAATCAATCAATCAGTCAGATGATGTCAACAAACGTTACGTGCGCGCCTCTCTCCCTCGCACGGGAGAGACAGGAGCCTCCATCGGACGGGCTCGGCATCTCCTCAGGGCTGCCAGGCGCTGCGTGTCCTGGGCTCTGTCGGTGCTGACACGGAGCTCGGCCGGCGCTTCCGGGACTGGTGCCTTCGGACCTACGGACTCGGCCAAGACGGTGACCCGGAGCAAGTACGAGCGGATCGCCGAGGTGCTGCGGCGGCCCGAGCCGGGCTCCGCCGACAGAGGCAAATTCCAGTTCTGGGTCTGGTCTAAGGGCTTTCTGGCTGGGGAGGAGCGGCGGGGAGCAGCAGAAGCCGAAGGCAGCCAAGGCCGTCTATTTGCCCGTCAAAGGGGGAACGGTTAGTGCCTGCCCGTCAGTGTCCGTGGTACGTGTCTGTGTCCATCCGTCCAGTGTCTGCGGCCGCGGGTTCAGAGCGCCAGGCCTCTAGCTACTGCCACTGTCCACGTCTGCCCAACCGTTGCCGTCTCTGCCCACCTTTGCCTATTTGGTTCATCCCCTGGCCCACCTCTGACCCAGCCTTGGCCATCGCTGCCCTAGCCCTGGCTGTCCAAATACCCTATCTCTCTGTGTGTCCTTCTCAGCCTAACAGAAGTGCCTTTCTCTGCCCGACACCCTTCTGCACCTCTACCCCAGCTTGGTCCATATGTCCATCTCTGCCCCAGACCTGCCCATCAATGCACCATACCACTGTGCCCCACCCTCCCCATCTCTTCCCCAAACCTTTCCCTACTCTGCATCCCTTTCCTGCCCCTCTTTGAATCTCTGCCCTACTCTGCTGCCCGCCTAAGTCAAAGAACTCTGTCCCTCTCCGCCCTATATCATTGTATCCTGTTCATAGGCCCTATTTCTCCGTACCAGTGCCCATTTCTGTCCTTCCTCCTGCACCCTTGTATATGTCTGGCCTACAACTCCATCCGCCTCTATACCTGTAATCTGTCCCATACAACTGCCCCAAACCCTGTCTATCTCTGTTCAACGCCTCTACCGATCTCTAACCCCAGTCCACTGCCAATCTCTCCCACACCTGACTCTGCCCACACACGTCATTTCTGTCCCTGTCCCACACCCATCTCTCAACCCCACTACAGTGCCAGTCTCTCCCCCACACCACTGCCCCACACCTCCTTCTCTGTCCACGGCTCTGTCCTTCCCTGACCCCACGTCACTTCCAATCTCTCCCCCTCACCCCCCACTGTCCCACGTCTGTCCATCTCCGACCCCAGCCCACTGCCAGTCTCTCCCCCACACCACCTGTCTGTCTCAGCCCCACGCCTCTGACCATCTCTAACCCAGTTCACTGCCAATCTCTCCCACACCTCTGTCTGTATGTGTCCCACACCTCTGACCATTTCTGATCCGACGCCACTTCCAATCTCTGTCCCACACTTCTGTCAACGTCTGACACCCGCACCACAACCAATTATGGTGTCGCATCTCTGTTCTGCCTGTCTACCTCTGTCCCACACCTCAGTTCATCTCAGTGCCACGCTGCTTGCCCAGGTCTGTCCTTCTTGCTCATCCGTCCGCGGCCCACCTCTGCCTCACAATACTGTCCAACAACGATCCGGACCCCTGCCCACCCCTAGCACCTTTGTCCTCCGTGCAAGGAGTCAGCAGGAAAGCCCCTCTGGGGGGTTAGTAACCATGATATCCACCAAAATAGCCAACAAGCATTTGCAATGCAATAGGTCTCGCATTTGCGAGACTTTAAGCTACTGGCATTATAAATGACAAACCTTTTATCTATGTGTTGGTTTTGAAAACATAAATAAAACGCATTGTCATTTACAATGCCAATAGCTTAAAATTTCGCAAATGCGAGACCTATTGCATTGCAAATGCTTGTTAGTCTTGTCTGTGGTTTCTTAGTCATCTGTATGGACATGGGTCAACACTGCAAATGTAGCAAATTAGGCACAAAAGGGAGCAGACTGGGTGGGTCTTGTTGGACTGAAATGTCTTCCGATAATTGCAGAAAACATGACCAGATCTTATCAGGTAAGTGAAATCATGGTTTGCTATCCATGAACCGGCTTTAATAAGAGCACTGAGTATTGTATTTCCAAATATAATTCAATTTTTCTAGTATTAGGCAGAAAATGTGTTTTTCTATTATTAGAAGCTAGAGGGCTCCACATATGAATTCTTGGCAAATGTTTATGGTAGCTCCAAATATGATTTTGTATCCTCCCTTGAGACTTTGCCAACAAATTATTATTTACTGCAGTGAGGCACAACTTATCTTTCATATTAGTAGGTCCTCTGTAATAGCCCAGGGAACAGATTTATGGGCCTTTAGGAGAAGTGTCATGCTAAGTATACCTTCTTCCTCAGGCGCCAGTTGAGTGTGTGTAGCAAATGGCCGGGCCTTCCCCAGCACCTTGAAAGCCTTGGTGTGCCAAAGCTTGTGTTTTTAAACAATATGTGGAATGCAGGTAATAAAACAAAAAACAAACCTTAAAGTCTGCTCTTGAGCCATACAGCAGAAAAAAATATCCCTGCTGCTGTGCTTTCACTGACAAGCTGGGAGGGGTGGAAGCAAGACAACACCGGGGCACACGACGGAGATAGCTTGAAAATACATACACGCTCATGAAGTGTTGAATTAAAAAAAAATACATAGTCCTCTAAATGCAAGTAGTGGAAGGATGTCAAATGTAAACGTCACTCAAATCTAGGTACACTGCAGGGGGAGTCAGCAGTCTAGCAGATTGGCGACTGGACTTTCATGGTGGGGGCAGGGACAGGAACTAAGGGCACAGAAGTGCGGCCGAGGACTAAGACTCACATATAGGAGGCTAGCTCAAGTATAAGTAGGCCCTATGCCTAGATTTAAATAGGGTTTAAAACAAAGTAACTTATTCAAGTACCGGCTCTCGTGAGTCACTGCGGACCCGCTCAAGCCCCAGGCCTGGCGGGAACATACCACAAGTCAGCTAACCAAATGGATCACAAAGAGGCTCCAGGGAAGGTACAAACACAAAAAGAAGAAGGCAAACCATCAAATAGCAAGCAGTCTCTAAACCACACAGCTTGCGCTATCTGGGAGGAGAGAAATAAAAGCAATGGCATTCATTATACAATCCATCTTCGAGAGAAATCATTTAATGTGCTATGAATCAGTGTACTTTTGAGATGTAAAAAAGTCTCTTCTGCTCTGCAATACAACAGCCCTGCCAAGTACCACGCATCAAGCGTTAGACTAACGCATTTTCGTGTGGTGATCTGCATCACCGCACAAAAATGCAAAGACACGCATTCATAGAGCCTTCTGAAGTTGCGGACAACTTTAGCAGGAGATGGGAGCGCCGCTATTAGCACTCATCTGGCAGCGGCAGTGTATGCGGCAGTCTAGTGCACTGCTCTGCAGCGGCAGTCACGTGACATGGTGTCACGTGACAGCAACATTGTGGCCATTAATTGCCATGGCGCGATGAGCAGGCGCAAGTTATGCTTATTTAAGTTTAGTCTGGCACCGACAGTCCGCCGTTCCTAGCAGCGCTGCCTGTGCCTTTCATCATGCAGCTGCTTCCTGGCGACCCTTGCTGGAGGCTCGTGGTCGCCTGGCTCTCCGTCACTGACACTCCGGTCTGTAATACCGGACTTTAAAAATATTTTATTTTAGAGTGTCAGCCTGAGCAGCGCTCCGCTCAGCTGACAAGATACGACGGTACCCACTTACTGCGGCTGGGGTGTGCGTCGAAAAAACGGAACAGGCTGAGAATATAGCCTTCCTCTGTTTGTTTATCTCGCCAAGGGCCCAGGTCGCCGAGGCTCCGTGGCATTACAGGCTTAGGATATCAGCGGTGGGAGGGGCACTGGGGCACGGGGCTTAGGGTGGCCAACTGGCATGGGCGCAAATTCAGGACTGTGTGTAAAAATTCAGGACAGGAGGTCAAAATTCAGGACAAAAGGTATGCTTTACAGACACATCAGTGGATGTCAAGCAATAGTATATAAATAAATAGGCAAAAAACATAAGTACAAGTCACTTTCTCCTGCCCAGTCACTTTCTCCTGCCCAGTCACCACTCCTTCCCTGTCATTTCCCCTGCCCCATCACAGCTCCTGCCCGTTCACTGCTCCTGCCCGGTCACCGCTCCTGCTCATGCCTAATCACCGCTCCTGCCCCGTCCACCGCTCCTGCCCCGTTCACTGCTCCTGCCCCGTTCACCGCTCCTGCCCCGTTCACCGCTCCTACTCATGCCTAATCACTTCTCCTGCCCCGT
Source organism: Calotriton arnoldi (assembly GCA_963921515.1). Lineage (NCBI taxonomy): Eukaryota > Metazoa > Chordata > Amphibia > Caudata > Salamandridae > Calotriton > Calotriton arnoldi. The sequence continues at coordinate 1,936,697 of CAWUFW010003013.1, forward strand.
CCACTGCTCCTGCCCCGGTCGCCGCTCCTGCCCCGGTCGCCGCTCCTGCCCCGGTCGTCGCTCATGCCCCGGTCGCGATCCTGCTCATGCCCAGTCACCGCTCCTGCCCCGTCACCGCTCCTGCCCCGTCACCGCTCCTGCCCCGTCACCGCTCCTGCCCCGTCACCGCTCCTGCCCCGTCACCGCTCCTGCCCCGTCACCGCTCCTGCCCCGTCACCGCTCCTGCCCCGTCACCGCTCCTGCCCCGTCACTGCTCCTGCCCCGTCACTGCTCCTGCCCCGTCACTGCTCCTGCCCAGTCACTCTCAGTGAACAACATTGGCAAATTACACAAGGCCATAAGTTCCCCACAGTACTCTGTTTGGGGAAAGCTCCTCTGTAATCACTAACTACAGACGGCGCATTGTCATTTGAAAGGGGATAATCAGCCTCAGACAGAATGACAATGGGCCTGTCCACAGTCTGTGCCAGCTCAGTGAGGGGCTGCTGCAGCCTCTGGAGTTCAACAGAGAAGAGCGAGCTGGCCTCTGAGAACTTTTAATCTCTTGGGGCTTCTCGCAGGGGAACAGCACAGCTCGCTGTAATTAATCTCCAAAATTACGGACAAATGGCGTCCGTAAAAGGAATGATTACGGACAACGGACATGACACCAAAATGACGGACGGTCCGTGAAATTTACGGACGCTTTTTAAAAAAAAAATGTGGGGAGTTTTATATAGCGCGAACTAGACCCGAGACATTGGTTATCAGAGCGCTTTACATGAGCACCAGTTTTGTTACAGATGGACACATTCATTTTTGTTAGGCACGAGGAGATGAAGTGATTTGCCCAGAATCACAGGATGTTGAGCGTCGTTGCCGAGACTCGAACCCGGTTCCTCAGCTTCGAGGTCGACCGCTCTAACCATAAGGCTACATCCTCTCCCCAACGGGGCTGAGGGTATTTCTCAAAGAGTGCAAGTCACGGGACTGCAGCAGTTGCTGCTTTGTGTTCTATAATGACAGAAGCTCCTCTGACTGCTGTCTGAGCTGCGGTTGAGTTTAGGTGGACTTAAAGGACAAGCACGTGATAAAAGTCCAGTTGCAACTCGAACTAGCATCATGATTAATCACTGCTGTTCTTTGTGCAGCCCTCTACTCAGCGGACAGTGGGACCGGCTGCCGGAGACTCGTCGCGGCCATGGCTCATTCACCCAGTTCAGTCTCATTTTCAATATATTTAATTTAAAGCTGAGCAGGGGGACGATCTACACACAGCCCCAGTAGTGACGCTGAAAGTAGGGGTGAGGGCAGGGTTGGATTGGAAATCGGCCCAGGCACGCAAAAAAAAGTGGCCCACATTTGCATATTGCCTTTCCACAAAACACTGATTCAGCGAAGTTTTATATACACCTGAAAACAAGTGATGCCACTTCTGCTCAGGCCCCCTGCCCCTGTTGTGTATGCACACATTAATTGGCCGGCCCAGGGAGAGAAAGGGAGTGACACCTCTGCCCCTTGATAAAAGGGAGGTAATGGACGCCCATCTGCCTCCAGAAAGACCACTCAGGGCCCCACTGGGCCGCTGGCAACACCTGAACACACCAGACAGCCCAAATCGCCCCCCAAGCTGCCAAAAAAGCAGCCCACAGCTGGAACTTCGATACCGGCCCCTCGGCCATTGCCCGAGTGCCCGCCTTACCAATTCAACCCGGGGTGAGGGTGATACAGCAGCACCCCCATAAATCTTTGAGTGACAACTTGCTGCTAATTCTGTTAACATGAAAGACCTATTCCTTTCTCCGAGTGCATGTTAAAAATATTATATAGATTTAACTAGTGAAACTTTGGCTCAGGCTGGGGTACATGTGAATGGAGAAAGCCACACAATCCCTGAGGTTTTCTAACACACATAAATAAAAGCGTGCTTACTTTACAAACTAAACCTCATATCTCAAAATATGGAATATTGATTACTTTTACAGGATAATACAATGACTTTTGGGAGCAAAGCTAAAGTCCTGCTTAAGATGGCAGCTATACTAAGTTAGCACCCTTCCATTTTTGCTGCTTTGCAGCACTTTAAATACCTTCTTAGAGTTTCTTGTTGCTCAAATGGATGTAATTATTGATATTTATAGGTTTCCCTCGTCTTCATTGCTTGATTTTGCTCGCAAGGAAGTGTCACTCATAGTCCTTGAAATGTCACTCATGATTACATTGAAATTATAAAAATGTCACACATAGCAATCTGAAACCTTGGCAGCTATGATTCAACCACTTCTATAAGAGGACAAGCATTTGCAATGCAATAGGTCTCGCATTATTAAAGTTTGAGCTATTGGCATTGCTAAATAATGCAACACCAATAGCTCAAACTTTAATAATGCGAGACCTATTGCATTGCAAATGCTTGTTTACTTTATGGGATGGGTCTTTGTTTGACTTGGCCCTTTTGCCCTGAATTTTTTCGCTTGTGTAACAATAAAACATGGTGTGTCTAAACAGAAAATAATAAATGCTGTGCAATGTTGTACACACTGTTAGTTCCACCATTTTAGAAGTGCACTTGGATAAAATGTCACTGTTAAAATGGACGCCATGCCTGCCGGCCCATGTGACGCCTGACTGAGGTGGGGTGGCAGGCTAGTTGTTCGTTTCCCAGCACCCCTGCTGTTGGAGGGAAACTTCGCACCCAGGGTGCTCTACTCCTCCCCCTAAACCAGTTTAGACCGGTTGCCCAGGGAACCTTCTGGAAGCTTCCAGCCCTTTCTGGGAGGTGGGGTGAGGAGGATATAAAGGGGGGCTGGGCTGCCATGTGCTCAGACAGGGACAGTGCGGAGCGTGGACTTATTGAGAGGGGACACTCTGCCAGGAGGTACCGCCACATTGGGCCTGTGTGCTGGCCCCTGTGCCCAACTGCACCCCTCCACCGTCCACAGGGCCAGTGAGAGCCCCTTACTGGAGTGTAGACTGCCATGACAGGAGGAGTACCACGTTATGGGGGGTGACTGCTTCTAGGAGCTGCGGTCCTGTTCCGATGAGTACCCACTGCCCGTTGATCTGACCCAGTATTGCTGTCCAGCTCTCCTATCGCCCGGAATCCAGCACCTGGGGAGTGCTATCCCTTATTGCCAGCTTCCTGCTGTTTAGCACCCTGCGAGCATGGGGACTGCCCAGGAGAGAAAAGGAGCTGTGATCTTCAAGCGCTGGGACCTGAAAGCGCTATATGCTGCCCAAGCGCTGTGCCACCCAGAAGTGCTGCGGCCCTGAAGAAGCGCTGTGAGTCCCTGTCGCCGCTGCGACCGCAGCGCTGTGCTGCCACGTGTCCCGAGGAGATCCCGGAGTGGGGGATCCCCCCTGAGACTTGCCTACAAGCGGGTGCCCACCCCGCGTGTGTGTCGCCACGTGGTGCTAATTCAACCAGCCGGAGCCCACCCCGTGGTTTTTATACTCATTCCACGGGAGCCCACCCCGTATTGTGCCCGCACGAAGAGAGGCGCCCAAGATCACTGCCGCGGCCGCGAGGGGAAGCGCTATCGCGCGCTGACAAGGAGACGTGCGTGTGGCCAGGAAAGGGAGAGCGGCTGATGTGGAAGTGCAGCGGGAGCCTACCCCAAGCCTTCCTGCCTCGCTAAACCAAGAGCGGGAGCCCACCCCACTAATCCCCGCCGCAGCCCGGGCCAAGGACGAGCAGAGGGCCGCCGCACTGCCCGCGGCGCCCCGGAAGAGGAGGAGTGACCCGGGAGACAGCGGAAGCGAGGCCAGCCGCCTGATTGTGGGCGGGGCCTCGACGACGTCAGGAGACCGGAGGACGGGAGCCTACCCCGCCTCCACAAGTCAAGCCTGAAGTCCCGGGCCCCCGAGGGGTGGCCCGGGTGAAGCGGACCCCAGAGCACAGGAAGACCGGAGCGGGAGCCCACCCCACCGGTCTGCGCCCCGCGGGTGACGTGGCACCAGTGGCGGGAGGAGGGAGGCCCCGGAAGCCGTCCGGAGCCTCGCGGACTTCGCGCCAAAGTCCTGGGTCCCAGGAGGGGGCCCGGGTGAAGCCAGCAGAGGCGCTGTCGTTGGCGGGGCTCCCGTGGTGAAGAGGAGAGCCCCGCGTGAGGAGAGAGGGCCGGCGGCTGCGTAGAGAGTCAGCCGCCTACTGAGGGAAGCCGGAGGAGCAGACAGAGGAGTCCTCCAGTGAGCCCGGTGAGTGAGGGGCTCTGGGAGCATCGCGGGTGAGTGGGGGCTCAGCCTTGCCTTGGAAGGGGGGGGAGATATCGGGGCACATTGCCGGTGCCCGCCCCCAGTACCCGCACTGTTCCTCACAGCTGCCCCGCCAGTTAGTCGGAGACACCTCGGAGGCGCCTGCACTGAGGGGGTCCTATTGCTAAGTTCAGAGTCCTAGAGGGGGCTCCACTGGACCGAGGCTCACCTTAAACACAGAAGTGCCAGTACTCTGTTGGGACCCCCAGCGGCCCCGCGATTGCGGGCCATTGCAATGTTGAGGCCTTTTTCTAGCCTCAGGCCCCCCTTACTGGCCAGTACTTTCTTTTTGGGGGCTACCTAAGTTCAATCCATTCAGGGCCAGCTCCATTTCCCCAGCGGCCCGCCAGACAGTGGCCGCTGCAACGAGAGCGAGACTTTTGGGGCATTTGTGAAGGGAGTCCTAGGGAGGGGCTCCCCCTTGACCAGGGACTTGTGCGCCCGAGTGATTGCTAATACTCGACCTCTGCACGAGGGGGGCGCCTATGAGGCCTACCGGGCTTACACCCCTGCCTGAGGAATATGTACCCTAGTTAATCCCTGTCTAGGGATTTCTGCAGGTATTGTAGAGGTCTGCCATAGCCTGGTTACCGGGGCTTCCTGCATAGGTGAATCTGAAGGAGTGTTCCCAAGGTTCATGTTATCCCTGTTTCAAAGGCTCTATTGAAGGGAATGTCTCTAAATGTATTGAGGAGCTGTGTTCACCTGCCTTAGAAGGCCTCCTAACTGAAATGTTACCTGGATGAAATACATGTTTAGTGGTGTTTACTTGCTGAAGCCTGATCTTCTACTTTACCTAAGGTCACCACGTTGATTAGCAAATGTTCCCATGGATTGAATGTACCTACATGCATTGAGCCTCATTGAAGTACTGGCTCTGAGTTAAAGGTACCTCTGTTGAATGCTACTTGCACTATGGCACCCACTGTGCTGAATGTGGTTACGTCTAGGCTGACACAAGTTCCTCATTACCTATAGTGTTTTATGCCTACCTGCATCTGCTTTCTGATTAACTGAATGGGCCTGAATAGGCTGTTTATGCTCGTTACTGCCCTGTAAATAGTCCCCTTGTATATGACTGTCTGGTGCCAGTTGGCGCCGTGTACACCACTGTGATTATTTGTGCTGAGTTCTGCATAATACATATGCTGTTTTTCACCTAAACTGGTGTGGTCTCCGTTTGTAGTGTGCCTGGTGTGTCGCCTGTGTGTGCTGCACGGATGCTGTTCACAATTCCTCCGGAGTTTTGCCTGCCCGCTCTGCACCACGCTACCCCGTTTCCAACAGTCTTGTACACATATACTACTACGAGACCCACCCCATCACTACACAGTTGAACCCCAAAACTAGACAAATGACAGCAGGGAGAAATAAAATGGTTGATTTGCAACATGGTAAGAATAGCTAATTATAGGAAGAAAGGTTTCTTACATTAGGAAATGTTATTTCCTAATTATGACTCAGTAAGAATCACCATTAGGAAATTGAAGTTCCTCATTTTTGTATATCTGGCCCCTAATTCTACATTCTATTCCTACTTTCCTGGCCTCACCTCAGGTACATTTCACCAGGTTTGACCTGCAGGAAATTATAAGGGAAAACCAGAGAGTGTATGATGCGTATCACAGAGCTCCTAATTCATACAGTGGAGCCAGTCTGGGGATCCTGAGACAGTGGAGCCAGTCATGAGGCCGTGAGGCAGTGGTTACTGAAAGTGGAGCCAGTCTTGGCGCCGAGGCAGTGGTTACTGAAAGTGGAGCCAGTCTTGGGGCCATGAGGCAGTAGTTACTGAAAGTGGAGCCCGTCATGAGGCCGTGAGGCAGTGGTTACTAAAAGTGGAGCCAGTCTTGGGGACGTGAGGCAGGGGTTACTGTAAGTGGAGCCAGTCTTGGGGCCCAAAGAAGTGGTTACTGAAAGTCTCGGGGTCCTGAGACAGTGATTATTGAAAGTAGAGCCAATTTTGGGGCCCTGAGGTAGTGTTTACTGAAAGTGGAGCCAGTCTTGAGGTTGTGAGGCAGTGGATACTAAAAATGGAGCCAGTCTTGCGGCCATGAGGCAGTGGTTACTGAAAGTGGAGCCAGTCTTGAGGTTGTGAGGCAGTGGTCACTAAAAGTGGAGCCAGTCTTGGGGCCATGACGCAGTGGTTAATGAAAGTGGAGCCAGTCTTGGGGCCATGACGCAGTGGTTACTGAAAGTGGAGCCAGTCTTGGGGCCATGAGGCAGTGGTTACTGAAAGTGGAGCAAGTGGTTACTAAAAGTGGAGCCAGTCTCAGGCCCGGAGGCAGTGTTTACTGAAAGTGGAGCCAGTATTGGGGTTATGAGGCAGTGGTTACTGAAAGTGGAGCGAGTCTTGAGGCTGTGAGGCAGTGGTTACTGAAACTCCTGTTTGCACAGGGATCGGAACTGAGCCTTTAACTTGCAGTGAGGACTTGAGTGTGGGTTACTTTGGGAGCATATACTAACATAAAAGTCAACAGCGTTATGGCGTGTGTTTTTTTTTGTTTGTTGCCAACAACTGTCATTTTGATAAAGCCCTGCGATCCTTATGAAACATCATCTAGTATTGCAGCCCTGCAGAGCCCTGCTAAAACTGCCCAGTAATATTCTAGCACCGTGCCAAAAACGTGCTGGCAATGCATTATGTATTAATGGTGTAAAACCACTTGCTAAGTAACCAAGTCAAATTCCCCACTTCAAAAGTTTTAATTGAAGAACATTGCACTCCTACAAGGAAAAGCAAAATGAAAGCACATTTCACATTCGTTTAACTTGCTGCAATAAATACATTAGCTGCACAGTAGATGCAATGCAGTAGTATATTCAGTATATTTATAGGCGCTCTACGTCGAGGTCGCAGGGAGTAACAGACTCTCCCTCCTGAAGCCTTGCAAGCAGGGTAGTATGCAAGCGTCTAGTATAGCTGCCACAGACTCCTTTCATTCTTATTCGAATAGTCTACCACCCAAACCCCGGACTCACATGTTATTGAATCGGAAGAGGTCGTCACAGGTGAAGGCACGTAGCGTAGTCATTTCACGGCAGATACCGCAGAGCCGCCCACCCAGAAGTACTTCTGCTAAGCGTGAAAAACGACTAGCACCGAGCTCCCGTTCCAGGAAATGACCTAGCAATGAAATCAGTGTCACATGACAATCTCGTGTGAGGCGGGAGTACACATGGGCAGTAACATTGGCGTGCTGTAGCAGACCAGGGCGATATGTGGCATGCTATACAGCAGAGCTGGTAGGGCATGCTGCTGGACAATCCTCCGTTAAACAAGCACGGAATCGAACCCTGTGGTGCGCGCGCACCACAGAGGAGCGGGGGGGGCGAGGGAGCCTGTAGTCTGTGCCGGGCGCTGATGCGCGTCCTAGACACGGATGGGAATGGGCGGAGCAAAGGCGGGACATGCGCCTGCCTTTGCCCAATTGCGTGCCGTTTAAAAAAAAAAAAAAAAAAGCACGCTACAGCCAATGCCAGCCTGCGAAAGCAAAACCACACGCACTAGCGTGTGGTTAGCTTTCTGAAGCCCATACAAGAGGTCTCGCGCTGCGCGAGCAGTGTTGCGCACTGCAACGCTAGGCGCGAGACCTAATAAATGAAGCTTTAAACAACCAATAGGATTGCGTGAGAGAGTAATACTCCTCTGGATAGGGCAAACGCCCACTCTAGTTTACAGAAGTGGTAACAAAAATAAGTCATGCAGACGAAAAAGGACATTCTCCTCAAGGGCCTGTGCCGGTTGATGCGCATGCGCTCAAATTTCAGAATGAACGCACCACTGGCAGTTATTTCGCATATTCCAATCCAGCATAGAAAGTTCACTTAACCATTCCTCCGTCGTTCTTTCTTCTATTTATTTTAATGTCATTTTGAATCATTGCATTACACAATTAACGGTAAGGGATTAAAACACCCTTAATTACACAGTGGTGAAAACAATACTCGAAATGATCGTTAGAAAGAATTATACAGAGAAAGCCAAAACGATAAAAAAAATACATTAGGTAATGCTATGAGGAAAAGGGTCATACTGAACACACAGCTAAATCCATTACAAATTGATTATCAGTGGATCGAGATTGGCTCTAATCCAAGTCACGTTTGAAGCGACCCTAAACCGAGCAAAATCCGCCTTCCTGAAAGATAATCTTGTGTAGACACTTTTCATAAAATTAGTAATCCATTAACTCGGCTTCCCTCAAACCTTGGAGGCGCAATCCTTTCCAAAAGTCTTGCAAGGTCGACTATCGAAGATCACAGACATGTAAACAAACGTCTGGGCCACTTGAAGCTGTTGTCCCGATATCGGTGTTTACACTGAACGGATCTGTAAAGTGTCCTGTGTAATGTAACTAGTGCTCATGTAAAGCACTCCAATACCTTCGGGTCAAGTTCGCGCTATATAAAACAGCAACAAAAAAAAAAGCATCGAAAGCTGTATTCGAGCGGGGGAGGGTCCCAAGGAAGAACAGGACCCCAGAATTCTACCTCAAATTATGGTTTCCAGTTGCTATTGTAACTAAAGTACAATATAGAACCACCATTCTTGACTAGTCTCTCTGGTCTCCCCTGTACTACCCCCCCACCCCACACCCCCCATTTAGGAGAAATCTACCAGAACAGCGGTGCACGCCTGCCTTTGACCGAGTCAGTAGGGCCCTCTAAATTACATAAAAGGTTGGAGTGTTAGGAAGATCAGCTTTTGTTTTTGGAAATTACCGCTGTGTGCAAGTTAATGTGAACCCTAGTTTTTAAGGTCTGTATACAGATCTATTCAGCTGTTAAACACAGCTAATTCAATGGTTGAAGTGCATAAAAGTAGCTGCTCTACGATCCGAGTGGAATGGGGCAGGGTCAGTAAATGTGGGGGCGGGACCAGAGACATGGCTAAAAAGAACATAATATTCTGCAAGCATTTTATTGGCCTTTCCCCTTCAGGTACATACATATAAAATATAAAAACACACAAATAAAAAAAATTAATGTACGTTAAAATAACCAATGGGAAATGCACTCTTACATTATAAAAGCACATTTGGTTAAGGTGATCCCTGCAGATGTCTGCGTGTGAGAAGCCAGACTCTCAGAACTGAATCCTGGTTTGTGCTGTGGAGAATAGTGACATTTGTATTTATAGTGCTACAAGGTTCCATGTGCGGCTGAAAGCACTGCGAATATGCAATTCACTACTTTAAAATTGTACTACACACAATGTAAGATAGACTCCCGAAAACTGTGATTTGATTTTAGAGATTGTTTTTAAGAAAAAATAAGTTCTTTCAAAATACATATTTGTAGTAACAAACAATCAGACTATATCTAATATAAACCTTTTAAGTTTCCATTAGAAGGACACACTCGAGAACGCCGCTACTAACATCTTTGCAAGACCTCTCAAAAATAAAGAGAACGGTCACTAAGAGGCCTCAAAGGACCATCAATTAAAGCCGCACACCGGCTCCCACGGGCAGGCAGTGTTTGGGTGAGAGAGCAGCTTTGACGAATGTTTGACTACAAGCGCTCCTCCCCTCCCATGTAGAAGCTCATGGGGCCCTAATTAGGCAACCTAAGTATCGTTTTTAAAGAGAATACCAAGTAGGTGTTGGATGAATGTATGTTGACCTAGATGCATATTAGCCTTTGAGATTAATCAGGCTGACCACACTAGGGAATAGTTAGAGTGGTATAAGGGATCAATATCCTTGGTCCTGAAGAGAAGCTTGGGGGTAGGCTTCGAAACATGTAGACCTGTGAGGAAACTGCCCATCACAGCACTTTTTCCTCCATTTCCCAGTTTTTATTAATACCAGCTATAGGGAGCATTAAAGTTTAGTTTTCCATGCAGCCAGGTATTTTTTAACTCACCTTTTTCCTGACCCTTCCACTCTCACATCAAACACATAAAATCACTTCACTAATTAGTGCTCCCACGTCTCCGTAGGTCATAGCACGCCCGTCCCGCAGCGGGGCAGGAAGAACCCGACGATGAAGCATGCCACCAAGGGACCTTTTGGTGGGTGAGGGGTATTTTAGAACACATGTTGTCTCTCCCATGTAAGAGACCGAGTATTTCTCCTAGGTTTAGTCACTTTTTGTAAGGATAGCACGGTTTTTAGGAATCAAGAGTGGACTCTCGTTGTAGAGGTCAAACAACATAAGATTGTTGTAATCAGAAGATTTGAGACTTCTGGATTGGTTTGCTCCACGCTGCTGTGTAGACTACGATGCAGTTGTTCAACAGGGAGAATATCACGGCTCTGGTGGATTCAAGCCGACGTTTTCTCTAGAGAAGAGGAAGGACCTTATCAGTAATCAGTATCATAAGCTGGGAATTGGCGCACTACGTGAAGGTCTTGTTCAAACCAAGCTCTAAATTTATAACTTTGTGCATCAGGGTTGCAGCAAGTGTTGAGGACATGGGAACAAGGCTCAGACAGTAGTATTGGTTACCAGGACAACAGATTTGGCAAACGCTTGAGCACAGATAGCGGTCACATATGCAGTTAAGACATTTGTGATTTTGCTCAGACATTATGACTGCTCTAAAGCTTTCAGTCTGCATGGGTATCGTCCACATATCACAGCAGCTGGTTGGGTCTCAGCTCTAGACAGCGTGCATGCACTGTCTCGAAGAGAGACATGCTGTATCTACTGTTGTGGGTTGGGTGGGATGGATGAGGTGAGGAATCCCACTATAATTAAAATAATCCACTTTTACAGGAGAATAGAACCACTGTAGGCAGAGCCTACAAACTAAGAAAAACAAAACAAGCATTGGCATAGCCAATAGGTCTCGCCTTTGGGACCTTATAAGTGTTTAGACAGAGATATTGACTTTGCCTATGTCTGTGTGGGATGTCACTTCTGCTAGCACTGGCATTTTTGTGAATCGATGTCCATCGACTAACATAGTACAACGTTGCATCTGTACTGTAAGGTCAATGCCACTGCAATAGTTTTCAAGTATGAATTGTATAAAACTTGAGCCATTAATGCTTCTACATTAAACACATTTTATGGGGATTTGGGTCAACATTCTCTAATCATTGGCTTCTGCTTGGAAATCTTCAGCCATTATCAATAATATCTTGCATCAACCTACAAAAGCATTTTAGTCCCACTGACTTTCTACCAGTTGTTTGGGTTTGTTCATCTGCATCCGTTGGAATGGATGAGGGAATATTTAACATCTGCATCAGCAAGAAGCATAGTAGCGTGGGGCACAAAATGCTGACAAAAACATGTGAAACGAGTGGTGCACGCGCGCTTGGGAGAGCGAGCAGCCCATCTGTTTTCAATTATCGCTCCCGCGTCTGGGCACGATAATTGAAAACAGATGTGGCCCGTGCGCGTAAACGCAAGCCTTAGGCCGTGGGCGTCAACAAGCATGTGAGTGGTGCGCGCGCGCCACAACATCTGTTTTGAATTATCGCGCACGCGTCTGGGCACGATAATTCAAAACAGATGGTGCCTGTGCGGGTAACCGCAAGCAATAGGCCACACACGCACGAGCGTGTGGTCAGCTTTTTGAAGCCCCCTTACAATAAGTCTCGCAGAGCAGCGCATGCGCGCTGCTAGGCGAGACCTAAAAATGATGGATGGAATGCTTGAATTAATCTCAATCATTGATAATTACTCTGGCCTCCTTTCAGGCAAGTCCATCACTTTTCGCTCACTATGCCATTACATACATAAATTAACTACATAAAAAGAGGCCTTGGTCCAGCTCCAATAGGAATACCCCAGCTTGAAGTAATATAGCATGACCCCAGGTTCACAAGCAACCAAAGACCGTAGCTTAAGTCCTATGGCACAGTGAGCTACAGGACCCACACCTGTGCATTCATATTGCATAGAGGGTATCTCACTGAGAAATACTGCAAGCATTGGTACAACCAATAGATCTTGCGTCCAAGAGAATTATTTCACAATGTCTTGTCAAAGCGGCTGCCGTGCATCAAAGCTGAAGGTAAAAAATAAAAAGAGCAATAGGACACGGCCAGTGCTAGCCGCAGAGTGCCAAGCAAAACATTGGTATACAACGCAGAAGAGGTAGGACAGGTGGGGGGCCAAGCAACACAGAGCAGGGAGGGCGTGTGGGGGGGGGGGCAAGCAACGCAGAGGAGGGAGGGCAGGTGGCGGGCCAAACAACACAGAAGAGGGAGGGTGGGTGAGGGGCCAAGCAACACAAAAGAGGGAGAGTGGGAGGAAGGACAAGCAGCACAGAGGAAGGGCAGTGGGTGGGCCAAGCAACACCGAGAGGGAGGGCAATGAGGGGGGAGCTAAGCAACACAGAGGAGAGAGGGAGGGAAGGCGGGCGGGTGGGGGCCCAAACAACACAGAGGGAAGGGCAGGTGGGGGGCAAAGTAAAAATAGAGGATGGGCCAAGCAACACACAAGATGTTGTGCCAAGCAACACAGAGGGAGGGAGGGCGGGGGAGACAAGCAACACAGAGGAGAGAGGTATCAAGCAACAAAGAGGAGGGTTCAAGCAACACAGAAGAGGAAGGGCAAGTAAGGCAGAGGATGAAGAGAGGGCAGGTGAGGGGGTGCAAGCAACACAGATGAGGAAGGGAGGGCAGGTGGGGGGGTTCAAGAAGCACATATTAAGGAGTGAGGGAAGGATGGAGAGAAGGAGAGAAGGAAGGAGGGAGGGAAGGTGAGAAGGAGGGAGGGCAAGAAGTGAGTCAAGGAAAGAAGGAGGGAGGGCTGGCCAAGCAACACAGGATGTAGGGAGAGGGTTGTGTGGGGCCAAGCAAAAAAGAGCAGGGAGATAGAGTGGGTTGCGTGGGGGACAAACACAGAGGCAGAAGTGATGTCAAGCAACACAGAGAAGGTAGGGCGGGTGGGTGCGTGGGGGCCAAGCAACACAGAGGGGGGAGGGAAGGTGGGTAGAGTGACTAAGCAGCACAGAGCAGGGAGGGCGGGTGGGATCCAAGCAACACTGACTTTGGCAAGCAACAATGACGAGGAGGTCCTGAGGAGAGGGGGAGCAGTGCTTAATTTGTACCAGTTGTTTCCAGTGTTCAGCACTGCTACTTAATTGACATACATTTTTTCTCCCTCGCTCGGAATACCCGATAAACTATTCAAAATAAATATACCTAGCTGGGTGACTGCGTGACATGCCCCCACAGACAGGTCCACCCTGGTTTAGGCATGATGAGTGTGTATTGTTCATCACAACAGTGAGGTCATCATGCCTTGTTGTCACAACCCTGGACAGTCACTAAATAATTGTACCGTACTCTCCCAACCCGGTCCTCCTTTTAGCAGCGTGCCGGAGTTTGTCTGCCTCACGGCCCCCTGGCGCACCACTCCTCCTTTTAGATGTGTGCAGGACAATGTCTGCCAGGGCGCGCTACCCATTTGCTAAGCTGCACGACTGGCAGCATAATGGGGATGTTTTACACCCCATTTGAGTTGCTCTTGGAGTCTTTACGATTGTTTAAATTGCTTTTGGCAAATTTTCAGCACCGGGACTTAATCTTTTACAAATTAAGCACTTTGGGGTAAGCAATAAGAGGAAGGAGGGAGGGAGGGAGGAACACTGAGGGGGGGATAGAAACTACACGAAGGAGCTAGCTGAAAAAGAGACTCTAACAGAGTGCTTATACACAAAGAAAAACGTAGCTCCTAAAAATGAGCAGTCGAAGGACACTGGTAATGCATCCGTGCTCCAGGGGAGGGACAAACACAAAGTGGAAGAAAGCCTACGACAGCTGACCAATAAGAAAGCAAGCAATTGAGTGACAATGAGGCCATCTAATGGTAAGCAATGGGAGGCCTCTAAGCCTACTATTACAAAACAAAAGATCTTGAAGAGACAGTATATGCGCTGTCTAGGAGAAACCTAAAAAGTGATGGTTGGAATGCTTGAATTAATCTCAGATGCTGGTAATTATTCTGGGCTACATTCCAGTTCATAGTTTTTTGCTCACTGTACTACTATACATAGGTACCAACCATATGCAAGTCGGCCTTCCTATTCGTTGTGCCTCTGAAGCTTGCACATATATTGTCAAGAAAGATTTTGTGATCTGCAGTGCTGCATGCCACCTACTGTATGTGGAGAACCAGGACTTCCAGTTGTGTCACATTAAGTGATAAAAGCTCCTCGCCCCTCAATCACCACCCTCTTTCCAGCAGCACTTACAGCTTACTGCCAGTAAGCGACCCCTGTGTTTGGACCAGTTCTAGCTGCTCAGCATCATGAAGAGAAGGTAGCAATTTTCCCATCAAGGAGCATCAAGAAGGCAGCATTTCCCATCTGTAGGCCACAACTCGGCTTCATTCGCCTACCAACATTCCTAGAAGTCCCAAACATTCACTGTTGACTGCAGTGATTGACCCTTGGAAAGTCACGACTCTGCCAGACTAACCTGTGCAATGAGTTCCGAGGGCACTGCAGATAAGATCCAGACCACCTGAGGTTACCAGCCAGTATTTTATGCTGTTAGGACCATCTTAACTGAGTTAAGCTAGCCTTGTGCCGCTCTCATCCAACCACACTCAACTTTAAAAAAGGCACCTCCGGTCACACACCATCCACATCTGCACACCTCACAACTTACCCCACCCTCATACTGGACCCTGCCCTGACCTACCACTTATCCGTACCTCCTCTTACTGACCACCCACCCATTTACGTGCTGCGTCACAGGATGGACTCTGCAGCTCTATTGAAGCCCATCACATGGCAGAACTTAAGTCTGAGCATGGGGGATGGAAAGGAACCAACCCTGGCCCACACAGAAGGAAGCAGAATGTGCTTTAGAAGTTCTGTAGCTTTTCAACCAGACTCAAAATAAGGGGATACAGAGCTCATGCATTCCATTCACAGCTTCTCCTCACTCTGCTACACAACCGAGCCTAGCGATGGTGGACACCAAAATACATCCCACATAGGCCATGCTGCAGCTCAACATTCTTCCCTTTGGCGTGGGGTATGTAGTGCTACATCAATGCAACTACTGGACAATAACTTCACATGCCACCGAAGCGGCTTTGATACGGTCCCACTGTCACGGTTTTTGTAATTGAAAGAGCAGGGGAGTCATTGTACCATAGTCCATGCTTTGGTTACGTCCCAGCTGGACTATGCCAATAGCTTGTATCTTGGCCTCCCTGCCTATCTTATTCAAAAGCTCCAGACAGTTCAAAATGCTGCTGCTAGGTTTCTTAGAAACGTGCCTCTCCGGCATCACATTTCCCCCCACTTGCGCAGTCTTCACTGGCTTCCAGTGAAGAGAAGAATCGAATTTAAGGCCTTATTACTTGCTTTTAGAGCTACTAGAGAAAGTGGACCGGATTATCTGAGGCTCAGACTTCGGAAATACCACCAAAATAGGACCCTGCGCTCGAACTCTGTTTCTTCTTTGCTCTCCTTCCTACCGCAAAGCCAGGATGGGAGGGCGCGCCTTTGCAGTTAGAACGGCCGCTCTTTGGAATGCGATGCCGCTCTACTTGCGCAAAGCAGTATCTGAAACTACTTTTAGGAGTGCTCTGAAAACCTGGCTTTTTGATCTCCCTTAGCCTGCCTTTCTTCTCTTTTTCATCTTCCTTTGTCTCTGTGTAGCGCCGGGACACCGCCGTTGGTGGTAGCCGAGCGCTTTATAAATGTCTTGGTATGGTATGGTATGGTATTGTCCTGGAATACTTAACAGGAGTTAAGAAAATGGTTTTAAGTGAATGGTTTTAAGTGAGATTACTCATTTACTTTCTTAATGACAAAAGAACATGTGTTGTGCTAGTCGCATATAATAAAGAAGAAAGTCAGCTCCAAGGAAGACGCATGCATATTTTAGAAAAAAGCAGACTAAAAACATACACAAAAGTTAAAAGATGTAAAAATAAATACATGTAAAAATACATTTGCATGCATGTACGAGTTTCTCGTCCATAAGGAACTCCTTCTGTTCATGGAATTCAAATAACAGAGGTATGTCAAAGTCAGAATTAACAATTCAGATAATTGGTGGTGGTGAAATAAACATTTAAAGGAGGAGATAAGTGGCAATTTTGTGTGTGTGGCTGGAAGGCAGTCTTCTTGATTTGTAAACTAGTTAGTGTACAAGCCGTTTGTCACTGAAAACAATTCTATACATATATATTAAAATAAATCAAAAGCTACTTAGCTTCAGAATCCCGTCAAGGTTACTTTATCCTTGACATGCATTACTTCAGGCACACAGCTGAGTCTGCTCTTAGAGCCTGGCACAGTGGGACCACCTGAAGGGGTGTGTGTCTGGCTAGTCTAGAGTGGGCTCATTTTTAACTCGTGTTCAGGAACTATAAATAAATGAGCAGATAGCAAACCTTCCGGTAAAAACTTCATCCTTCTGTTTTGGAACTGAAAATCAATTCACTGTTATATGCACTGGGGGCAAGGGCGGTTTCTGCTTTAGGGCTCTGGGACTGCACTATCTTTTCTGCAAAAAAATGATAAATAAAAAATACATTATATATATATATATATATATATATATATATATATATATAATGTATTTAGAAACAACGATTTATTTAGAGATATGTTCTCCTGTCCCTGGGCTTACCCTTCTAAAGCCCTTCAGTGCCGTGGGAGTCTCTGGCGACATCCACTGTAGGCCACGATTTATTTAGAGATATGTTCTCCGGTCCCTGGGCTTACCCTTATAAAGACCTTCAGTGCCGTGGGAGTCTCTGGCGACATCCACTGTAGGCCACGATTTATTTAGAGATATGTTCTCCGGTCCCTGGGCTTACCCTTATAAAGCCCTTCAGTGCTGTGGGAGTCTCTGGAGACATCCACTGTAGGCCACGATTTATTTAGAGATATGTTCTCCGGTCCCTGGGCTTACCCTTCTAAAGCCCTTCAGTGCCGTGGGAGTCTCTGGCGACATCCACTGTAGGCCACGATTTATTTAGAGATATGTTCTCCGGTCCCTGGGCTTACCCTTATAAAGCCCTTCAGTGCCGTGGGAGTCTCTGGAGACATCCACTGTAGGCCACGATTTATTTAGAGATATGTTCTCCGGTCCCTGGGCTTACCCTTCTAAAGCCCTTCAGTGCCGTGGGAGTCTCTGGAGACATCCACTGTAGGCCACGATTTATTTAGAGATATGTTCTCCGGTCCCTGGGCTTACCCTTATAAAGCCCTTCAGTGCCGTGGGAGTCTCTGGAGACATCCACTGTAGGCCACGATTTATTTAGAGATATGTTCTCCGGTCCCTGGGCTTACCCTTATAAAGCCCTTCAGTGCCGTGGGAGTCTCTGGAGACATCCACTGTAGGCCACGATTTATTTAGAGATATGTTCTCCGGTCCCTGGGCTTACCCTTCTAAAGCCCTTCAGTGCCGTGGGAGTCTCTGGAGACATCCACTGTAGGCCACGATTTATTTAGAGATATGTTCTCCGGTCCCTGGGCTTACCCTTCTAAAGCCCTTCAGTGCCGTGGGAGTCTCTGGAGACATCCACTGTAGGCCACGATTTATTTAGAGATATGTTCTCCGGTCCCTGGGCTTACCCTTCTAAAGCCCTTCAGTGCCGTGGGAGTCTCTGGAGACATCCACTGTAGGCCACGATTTATTTAGAGATATGTTCTCCGGTCCCTGGGCTTACCTTGCTAAAGCCCTTCAGTGCCGTGGGAGTCTCTGGCGACATCCACTGTAGGCCACGATTTATTTAGAGATATGTTCTCCGGTCCCTGGGCTTACCCTTCTAAAGCCCTTCAGTGCCGTGGGAGTCTCTGGCGACATCCACTGTAGGCCACGATTTATTTAGAGATATGTTCTCCGGTCCCTGGGCTTACCCTTATAAAGCCCTTCAGTGCCGTGGGAGTCTCTGGAGACATCCACTGTAGGCCAGTGGCGCTGCTGGCGTCACAGTTTCACGTCTGGCCCTGCATGAGGCCAGACGTCATTCACTGGTACTCATTCACTCCTTCCCCATTCATCAAGGGTAGGATTGGATGCGAGCGCGGTGAGAATAGGCACCTTGTCCTCGGTAATGGTAAATGTTAATGCTAAACTTGCATTAGGGATATTGTGCTGAAATGCATGGTCACAATGACCTTTTCGTGCTTCTTAATACTCTTGTGTAGAGCATCCTTTGAGTTGTGTCAGGTGTGTATGAGGGGCTTTGATTGCGAGCTCTGGCGCCGAGGCTGAAGGAAGTACGAGTTTCTCACAGTGCCCATCCGTGGGTTGGTCCCTTTGCAGAGCACACAGAACAATGGTCATTATTTCCAGGTGCAATTGAAATGGTCTAAATGTGTGTGAAGGGAGTACACAGTTGTCAAAATGCCAACAAGGCGAAAGTAAAAGAAAAGCAAACACTTACATGCAAGTGAGTGCACTGCATGTTTGGAAGCAGTGAAGTGAGGGAGATGCGAGAAAGTGCATTCAGGACAGAGTGAAAAGAGGGTGCTGAAGAGGAAAGAGATGAGGTTCAAAGATATGCAGATGGCCGAAATGTGGAGAGAAAAAGGGCACACATGTCTAACAGAGTGCACAAAACGGAAAATCAATACTCCTTCCACAGCCCTCAATAATATTTAATTCACAGCCTCACAATTTCAGAATTGAAACATCATCATTAGTTATTTATCACAAAATTATTATTGCTACACATTTATCTTAAAAACCTAACAACATTTAGTTTACATGTTTAAGGCACACCCCTTGGAGTCCCCCACTTATTTCATTCCACTTAAAGACCTGTCTGCGCAAATATCTACATGACTGATTGCAGCCAGCAGATGTGGGTGCTTCCCCAAGCCTGGTTGTAGCATTTTCTTCTAAAGTCTATACCGCACGCATTGCAAGACACTAGGCAACCACACACTTTAAAGGGCCTAAAGTTGTTGAACTGTACAATTTGTATACAACAGTAACTGTAGAAGATATTAATGCAGTAAGATATGGGACAATTTTTAATGTGTTAAAATATTTTAAGACTACACGTTCGCAATTGCTTTATAAACCTTGCTTTCCTCACTAAATTCTTCATTAAAATTTGCTTTAAAATTCACCATTTGCCTGTCTTTTCAAATTTTTCTCTGAGAAAGGATCCCCACCCACCAAATCCCACGTTTATACATCGGGGTCTGTCACTTCGCTCGCAACATAAAAGTCATCCCCAACTTTTATGCCTCACCACTTGCAAATTCCACCAGTCCCCACTGGCTGTGGAACTAGGGCTGTGGTGCGATAGGTTGCTCCAGGGGTATTGGGCTACCCATAGCCCCATTAAGTAGCTCATGGGGCCAACCTTAATCTTGGTTTAAGCGACATAGGTAGGAAAAGCACTTTAACAAGCAGAAATATCAGACAAGAGACAGATTGCTTGGTAAGCATCGAAAGCACGATAGAAAATGGGCATCGGGCTATGAAATGTTTAAAGGGAGCTTGGAGACTATGCATTCCCTTCTGCAGCTTGCACTTGCGGCACTGATTAAGTTTGCTCTAGAATGTAAACACTGAATTAAGTTATATTGCATTTTACTTGACAGAAACCATTGCAGCTTCAGTTTACACTGCCTACAAGGTGTTCCTTTCATTTTCAGAGAATAAGTTGCGCCATGCTGTTACACAATACTACAGGAGTAAATAAGGAAGGACCAGCGGTTGTGCACTGGATGTCAAGGCGCTAAACGCCAGAGGGTGATAGGGAAAGATTTATACAACTGGTCACATTTTACGATGCCAAAGCATTTGGTCACCACATTTTATTTCCTATTGAATCATTTATACCTTGCACAGCTATAGAATAAAAAGCATTCACCAGATCCTGTGTACATATAATTTGTGTTAATCCAGGGCTATGTATGTAGTTATGTAGGTATGCATTTATAGTGCAAACTTAGCCCAAAGTAGCAAAGCATTGTACAGGGCCAAAGAAAAAGCATCCAGTCAAAGAGTGATAGGAGAGGTAGCTGGGTTGTGGACCGTTACTGCATTGTGATGCAGTATTCTTTAAAGAGATGTGTCTTCAACTCTTTCCTAAAGGGCAGCAGTGTTGTGGCAGTCCTGATGGATACGGGTCCAGATCCTGGGTGCAAAGATGAAAAAGGCCTGCTGCTTTGTTTTTTCAATCTTTTCTACACTCAGTCTCCAGTCTGATGGTGTCCTGTGTGCGGGTGTGCCGAGAACTACGAGAGATGGTGAGCTTGTCGGCAAGGTAAATAGCGGTGCTGGTTACGATGGCTTTGTGAATGAAGCAGCTGGTTGTAAAGATGGTGCGGGCCGGCAAGGGGAGCCAATGGAGCTGCATCAGGATGGAACAAGAAACCAAGCTCAATGAGGGTGCTTCTGGACTCCTCGATGTGCCGGCCAGGGGCTGCTCCAATGACTGGTAAGAAAGAATGGCCTCATCTTCACCAAGAAACCTTTAACTTGAGTGGAATGCATTATTTGCTCTTGGCGAACACCACTCATATCACACATCGCACATCTCAGATCACTCATCGCATGTAAACTCAAACACACACCACTCTACAACAAGCATTGGCATAGCCAATAGGTCTCGCTTTTGGGACCTTATAAGTATTTAGTTATGCAGCATAATATCCTTGGTGCAACAATATTAACTGTTGCATGGTTAAACACTTATAAGGCCCCAAAGGCGAGACCTATTGGCTATGCTAATGCTTGAGGTGGTGTTGAGGTGGTGCTTAGTGATGCTGTGGTGGTGCTGAGTGGTGTTGCTTAGTGATGCTGTTGTGGTACTTAGTGGTGCTGTGGTGGTGGTGCTTAGTGATGCTGAGGTCGTGTTTAGTGGTGCTGAGTGATGCTGTGGTGGTGCTGTGGTGGTGCTTAGTGATGCTGTGGTGGTGGTGCTTGGTGATGCTGAGGTGGTGTTTAGTGGTGCTGAGGTGGTGTTTAGTGGTGCTGTGGTGGTGCTGAGTGATGCTGTGGTGGTGCTGAGTGATGCTGTGGTGGTGCTGAGTGATGCTGTGGTGGTGCTGAGTGATGCTGTGGTGGTGCTGAGTGATGCTGTGGTGGTGCTGAGTGATGCTGTGGTGGTGCTGAGTGATGCTGTGGTGGTGCTGAGTGATGCTGTGGTGGTGCTGAGTGATGCTGTGGTGGTGCTGAGTGATGCTGTGGTGGTGCTGAGTGATGCTGTGGTGGTGCTGAGTGATGCTGTGGTGGTGCTGAGTGATGCTGTGGTGGTGCTGAGTGATGCTGTGGTGGTGCTGAGTTGTGTTGTGGTGCTTAGTGATGCTGAGGCTGTGTTGAGTTGTGTTGAGGTGGTGCTGAGTGATGCTGTGGTGGTGCTTTAGTGATGTTGTGGTGCTTAGTGATGCTGAGGTGGTTTTTAGTGGTGTTGAGGTTGTGCTTAGTGATGCTGTGGTGGTGCTTAGTGATGCTGTGGTGGTACTTAGTGATGCTGTGGTGGTGGTGCTTATTGATGGTGAGTTGGTGTTGAGTTGTGTTGTGGTGGTGCTTGGTGATGCTGATGTGGTGTTTAGTGGGGTTGAGGTTGTGCTTAGTGATGCTGTGGTGGTACTTAGTGATGCTGTGGTGGTGGTGCTTATTGATGGTGAGGTGGTGTTGAGTTGTGTTGTGGTGGTGCTTGGTGATGCTGAGGTGGTGCTTAGTGGTGTTGAGGTGTTGCTTAGTTATTTTGTGGTGATGCTGTGGTGGTGCAGAGTGATGCTGTGGTGGTGCAGAGTGATGCTGTGGTGGTGCAGAGTGATGCTGTGGTGGTGCAGAGTGATGCTGTGGTGGTGCAGAGTGATGCTTAGACGAGTTTTGAATTTAATCTGTACATCCCGCTGTGAAGATAATTACACTCTAGGCACAGATCGATATGCATTATGCTGCCTTCTGCACAGCGACAAGCATGTGCAAGGCTGAGCGAGAAGGGGAAGATGTTTGACAGACTATGTACTTAGCGAGACTTTAAAATGAATGCATTTAAGCAGAGACAAACCTAGCCCATTGTATTGGCTTGTTGACTGTTTAACTCTTTGCTGTAAGCATCCGTGGTGGCCTCCTCGTCTGCTGACAAAACACAGGCAAATGCAGATGCAGTGGTGACGTGATGTGTGGTGGGGGAGGGGGCATTAAAGCGCTTGTCCGATCGAGAGGAAAGCCAGATGGCGCCTCTGAGAAGGGAGGGGGTAGTGTGCGCAGAGGAGCCATTAGAGAACACCCAGATGGCAGCTGCGCGCGTGCACGCCATCGTGAACGCAAGCTGGAGGCCAGCAAAAGCCTCTCTGGTAGCACTTCAAAAACCCACTTACTAAATGTCTCGGCCAGAGCAGCGCTAAGCGCTGGCTCAGGCGAGACCTAAAAATGTGGGTAGGGGGACAGTGATGATGGACCTCAGCTAAAGCGAAACGGATTAATTTTACACTGAGTAGGTCAGTAGGCTCCTTGCTTTAGGGTACAGGTATAAAGGCCTGGGCCCCTCACTAGACCTCCAGCACCATTAGTCAGTCTCTCTAAAGCTTTGTCTGAGGGGGGCAGTGTAGGAAGGTGGAATCTGACTATATGGTTGCCCCCACTTTTTTCCTGGTGTTTTGCTGGTTTATGACTTAGTTGGACTGGGACCCTGCTATTCAGGGCCCCAGTCTATCTGCTCTCTCTAAACGACATGGAGTGCACTCTAGGTGCACTAGTGATTGGATACTGTGGTGCCTTATGAGTCCCTAGTATATGGTACCTTAGGTGCCAAGGGCATAGGTACTTCACAGGCCTACCAGGGGCTGCAGCATGTGTTATGCCACCCCTGGGAAGCAGTCTAAATCTGACACCACAGGCCTGCTACTGCAGCCTGGGTGAGGTGGTGCTAGCACCCCTCACTGAGATATAGGTTTCCTATATCTCTCCTGCACACACATATAAACCTATCAGTCACCCCTAAGGCAGGCCCTATCAATCCTGAGGGCAGGGTGCTTGGCTTCTATGTGAGGGGGTGCCTCTGCATGAGCAGGGCCCTTCTGCAGTTCTCAGAGTCCATTCTCTGGTGCTGTTTGTGGATGCGGTTAAACCATATACTATTTAAGTGCATTATATCCTCGCGGTAAATGCTAACTTTGGAATGGCTGCATCAAAACATGTCGTGTTTGGTGTCAAACATCTTGGAATACTACCCCCGCCAATCTTGGCGGCGGGGGTAGCATTCCACCCTTCTAGAGGGATAAGACATGTACCTGCTGTGGAAACGCGGTAGAATCCTAAAGAGCCCTGGCATCACAAAATGGATGCCACCAGTCACAGACACTGGGCTGCCCTCCTGCTGATGACCGAAACTCACAGTGGAGGAAGCCCAACAATAGGCCTCCTGTCACAGGGAGGTGTAACCACCTCCCAGACAGGGTTTAGTGTATTGGGGCTGGGTGGGTGCACTCTTAGAGTGCTTTGAAGTCCTGCACTGGGGGAGCAGAAGGCTCCTCTGTGCATATGCCAGTTCAAACCAGCTCAGGGGCTACCTGCCCCTGCTCTGGCGCGAAACTGGACAAAGGGAAGTGGGTGTAGCCACCCCTCCCTTGACCCTCCCATAGGTGGGGTCATAGAGCTAGTCCATCCCCTCTTTTTAGTATAAGAGGGGGAACCTTGCCATTGCAAAGCAGATAACCCCTGGACGACGCTCTACAGAAGAATCCTGGCCCTTCGACGTTCCACTACCTTTGGAAGACAGAAGAATCTCCCTTGGAGTCAAGGAGTGACTCCCCTGCTTGGCAGGCACCAAAACGACAACGACGGTCGCAAACTACGCCGCTCCCGCCGGAGTCCGAAGTCCCTGCAGCCCAAGAAGTGGATTTCCTGACCTCTCCCAGGCCATCGTGAGTCCCCAGCGAAGCTGAGGCAAGTGGACCCCACGAGTAACGAGGAACCGCGACCCCTGGGTACCGTGCACTATTGTCGAGTGCAACCCCTTCACAACGTTCCACGAACTTGTGCTTTGGACCACGTGTGGTCCCGACCTCCAGCAGGAATCCCTCCGAAGATCAGAGGCCTACACCGTCCCGAGTGACCGTGGGCCCCTGTTGAGTGATTCCGCCCGAGGTGTCTTCGCGATCCCTTGCCCGCTGGCTTGTGGGTCCCCAGAAGACTTCCTAAAGAAACCAAAGGGCTCCCCTGGTTGCTCCAGGCCTGCCCTGACTTACCCTCGCTGGGTGAGTCCCTCAGACCTTGCTGGTCTGCGCCATCGACTTTTCTTCATCTCCCCGAGACTTGCGGCTGCCAAGGCTTGTTGGCTCCGATCGAGTTGCCGACACCGCAGTCAGCTGCAGACGTCGAGGGACACACCGAATCCAGCTCCTGGTCGTCGTCGACGCCTCCTGGACCACGTGGCTGAAGAGTCAAGGCACCTGCAACCGACCTGAAGCGACCGACGACGGTGGGCATCCATCTTCCTTGCCCCGGGTCACTGCCAAGTGACTTTGAACACTGTCCCCTCTGCTTTCAGGTCATCCTTCTTCAGAATCCAGGCTTGGATTCCACCGGACACTTCTCCAGCTCCCGCAAGCAGCAAGTCTTCTTTGTTCGCCATTGAAAACGACGCCGCGACCCGACACCAAAGGACACCTGTGCACCCGGCTTCCCTGGGTGAGGTAACTCCAGCACTACGGTGCTCCTGTGGGTGTGGGCCCTAGAACTACTTACCCTGTAAGTGACTTGCTTGTAGGTTCTCCCGAAGTATCCTAAAACTCTTTATTTCCAACCGCGACTTGCCCCATTGAAGTTAACGGCGATTCGCGCCTGTGTATCCACACTGCACGCGTCCCCCGTGGGTCCTTTACTTACCTGCCTTGGGTGGTTTCGTGAGGCCCCAGCACTTCTGAAGGCCCTAGGCCTTGTCTCCCTGCAAGTCGTTGTCCCTAAGTCTCTTACTTAGTATATGGTCTGGTACGCCCCTAGGGCCCCAGCCATATTTTGTGCTTAACTTATTGTGAAACGTTGATTTGTGCATATGTTTGTCTTCTAATCTCATAAAGAGATTAGTAGAGAGTTATTTAGAAATAAATACATATATATTTGATATATATACCTGTGTGGTGTCTTTTCATTTGGTGATTCAAGAGATTATATGGTAAAACAAGCTGCTTTACATTCCTCCGAGACTTAGCCTGAAGGCTGCTCTCCACAGCTACCACTAGGATAGCTTTCTTTAAAAGGTTGTCTTAAACCTATCTACCATAAGAGTCGATTTGCCCTGGTGCAAGGTGTCCACTTTAATTAGTGAACAGCATATACCAGGCCAACTTCTCACATTGGTGGGCAGCGTGTGGGATTCCAGCTTGCCATTGTTTTACCAGAAAATCTCTATTTGAATTACTAACTGAAAACCATTATAGGTACTCAAGGTACATATAAAGTCAAGCTTAGTATCAATAAGTTCTACTGAACTTAGAGCTGTGTGCAAAGGGATAGCACAC
>CAWUFW010003014.1:1800000-1961818 GCA_963921515.1 Calotriton arnoldi
CATATTCAGGTGCTTGTCCAGGGTGATTCCGAGAGATTTGGCAGAGTCTATGATGAGAGGGGTGCAGTTGAAAGCAGTGAGGTGATTCAGCCAAAGGTCTAGCTTGGGGATGTGGTTCAGGGGAGAGATGAGAAGGAATTCAGTTTTGGAGGTGTTGAGCAGGAGATGGTTCTCGGTTTACCAATTTTGCGTAGACGTTAGGGTAGTGTTGAGTGAGATCCTACGCCGACGACACCCAGCTGATCCTCTCCCTCACCAAAGACCCTCACACCGCCAAAGCCCACCTCCACGAAGGAATGAAGGCCGTCGCCGAATGGATGAGGACCAGCCGCCTGAAGCTGAACTCAGACAAGACGGAGGTCCTCATCCTTAGTTCCAACCCTTCAGCCTGGGACGACTCCTGGTGGCCAACATCACTGGGAACAGCCCCGCCACCCACCGACCACGTACGCAACCTAGGGGTCATCCTCGACCCCACCCTCTCCATGACTAAGCAGGTCAACGCCGTTTCCTCATCCTGCTTCAACATCCTCCGAATGCTCCGCAGGATCTTCAAGTGGATCCCCACCGAAACAAGAAAAACAGTCACCCAGGCCCTCGTCACCAGCAGGCTGGACTACGGAAACGCCCTCTACGCAGGAACGACGGCTAAGCTCCTGAGACGGCTGCAACGCATCCAGAACGCCTCTGCACGTCTTATCCTCGACATCCCCCGACGCAGCCACATCACACCCCACCTGAGAGACCTGCACTGGCTCCCTGTCAACAAGAGGATAACTTTCAAGCTCCTCACCCACGCACACAAAGCACTCCACAACTCCGGACCAGCCTACCTCAACAGACGACTCAGCTTCTACACCCCCACCCGCCAGCTCCGCTCGACCAGCCTCGCCCTCGCCACAGTCCCCCGCATCCGGAAAACGACCGCCGGCGGCAGATCCTTCTCCCACCTCGCCGCCAAGACCTGGAACACCCTCCCCACCAACCTCCGACAGACCCAAGACCTACTGGCCTTCAGAAGACTCCTCAAGACCTGGCTCTTCGATCAGTAGCAGCACCACCCCCCTCTTCCCCCAGCGCCTTGAGACCCTCGCGGGTATGTAGTGCGCTTTATAAGTGACATGATTGATTGATTGATTGATGTTATCCGGGGATGAGAATTTCAGATAAAGTTGCGTATCGTCCGCATACATATGAAAAAGCATGTTCGTGGAATTTAGAGAATTAGCTAATGATTCCAAGAAAAGGTTGAAGAGGATAGGAGATAGGGCTGACCCTTGGGGGACACCCATGAGTACTGGAGAGGGCTGGGAGAGGGAGTGGTTTGCCTTGACTCTTTGTGATCTGTGGTGGAGGAAGAACAAAAACCATTGTAGCACCTGACCAGAGAAACCCATCCTGTTCTTCAGAATGGATAGGAGGTTGTCATGATTAACTGTGTCGAATGCGGAGGAAAGGTCAAGGAGGATTAGGAGGCAGGAATCATTTTGGTCAAGCATTTTTAAAATGTCATCCATAACGTGAGTGAGAGCCGATTCAGTACTGTGCCCCTTCCGAAAGCCTGATTAATGCTGGTCTAGGAGTTGGAAGTTCTCTATGTGAGCACAAAGTTGGGATTGTACACATTTTTCCAGGAGTTTGGCTAGGGTGGGGATGTTGGAGATAGGGTGGAAGTTATTGAGGTCAGCTTTATCTGCATTGGTTTTTTTAAGTATAGGTGACACCTGAGCCGCTTTTAGGCAGTCTGGGATCGTGCCTTGTGATAGAGAAGCATTTACAATCCTTGTCCAGGTGGGGATGAGTACATTCTTGATTTCTTTGAAGATGGCCGGGGGCAACGGGTCATTGAAGTGGTTAGACAGATTGATATTCTGAAGAATCTTGTTGATGTCTTTTTCACTGAATGGGGTAAAGGTGCCCCATGACGCATTGTTCTTAGTGTTCAGGCTGATAGGTTTGCACTTTTCTAAGAGGTCAAGGGGTGGTGCGGACCCGGAGGATGGCAGGAGAGCCTTCTTAGAGGCGAGATCGATGGTGATGAGTCTTGATTTCTCAATGAAGAAAGCAGCAAGTTCCCTCTCATGAGGGTGGGCTGCCTCCAGAGTCAGAGAGGTTTGGACCTACCACTGATTGATGTTTGACCAATTCGAAAAGGTTCTTGGGGCGGTTAGCAGCTTGATCAAGTTGGTGTCTGAAGTAGTCAGCTTTAGCATTCTTGATTTGTTTGTTGTAGAAGCTCCTAACATCTCTAAGGAGTTTTAGTTGGTCCAAGGAGGGTTTGGATCTCCAGGAATGTTCAACTGCCCTGAGGTTGCGGCGTTCCATGTTTAAATTGTTGTTGTACCACGGTTTGGATATTTTTGTTGAGGCATTTTTATGTTGGAGTGGTGCAATGTCATCCATGATGTTGGAGATGGTCGAGTTGTAGGAGTCGGTGAGTAACTGAACCTCAACCAAGTCAGCTTGGGAGGAGAGGGCAGATTTACAGTGGGCTGCTAGTTCAACCAAGTTTATTGATCTGAGGTCCCTTTTCCAGATCTTTGATTTCGTTGGTTGACCCTTCGTCAGTGACACCTCCCTGTTAATATAAAAGAGGATGCAGTGGTGGTCGGACCAATCGCAAGGGCTAATGGTATCCAGCGTGATGGTCTGCCCTTTCGAGATAATGAGGTCTAGAGTTTCTCCTTTATTATGAGTTGGTTAGTCACAGTGCTGAATCAGTTCTTGATCATTTAAGAATGATTTAAGGCAAGTTACCGCGTGGTCATTGGGGTTGGACCAGTGAAGGTTGAAGTCACCAAGGAAGATTTGGGACACGGCTGAGTCGACATTGCCAGAGATGATTTCCATTAGTTGCTCGATGAAGGGGAGATTGTCTCCCGGGGGGTGATAAAAAGTGTGAAGTTTGCAAACCGGTAGGTTATTACTGGAGATGCTGAGACAGAGGTATTCACAGGAGGAAGGCGAAGAGGACTCCATGTGAGGGATCGAGAGTGTGTTCCTGTGAATACAGGCTAGGCCACCACCCAGCTTCCGAACTCTGTCTAGCCTAATTATGTCATGAGTAGGAGGTACTAGGTGGTCTAAGATAGGAGTAGAGGTGGGATTTAGCCAAGTTTCAGTGAGGATGATAATGTCTACGTCATTGTGTTGGATGAGGTCGAAGATATCGGAGGCGTGTTTACTGGCTGACCTGCAATTGAGTAGAACACATTTAAGTCGTAACGGATTTATGGGGGAAGGAGTCTGGATGACTTTCACTCTCCTGAGGTTGCCTTTATTGATGACTCTAAGATTGGGAGGAGGTTCTCTGTTCGGGTTAGAATGGATGGTTTGTATTTGTCTCGGCGGGATCATGTTGGAATTGGAGCTAGTAGAGTACAAGTTGTGAAGGTCATTGAGATCATTGGACGCCAGGTAGGTCTCAAAACTTCTGGGGCGTTAGGTAGGGGTATGGTTTTCGAGACGGAGGGGGCTAAAGGCTGGCCCATACGATCTCTAACCCTAGGGGAGGCTCTGGGCAGATTCGCGGAGGAGAGGAAGGAGCTGATCACGGGGAAAAGATAATTTGAGAGGGCTTTCAGGTCATGTAGTTCAGTAGTGAGACGGAGCAACTAGAGAGATATATCATTCAGGCATGCAACCACGTCTGAAAGGGGTAAGGGGAGTGTTGGGAAAGCGGGCGAAGAAGGGGGGCCTCGGAGTAAGCCCGTGGGGTCCAGGGTGATGGTGAGTAGTTCCTGGGGAGGGAGTTGGTCATTTGGGACTAGCTGAGCTCCATGGCCTTTGGCTATCGAGGTTGTAGCATTAACGCGGGTGGTATGACCATTGAGCTGAGGGTCAGGTACAGTCCAAACAGGAATGAGTGGGTTTGACTGGTCATGGTCGGTGGAGGGCATTTGCCCAGCCTCCAGCATGGTATGAGGCGTGGGGAAAGGGATGATGGAAGAGGGATCATTCTTTGAAGGCAATGACAGTAGGTCACACGGGGATCTCTCCGATCGAGGAACGGATAGAATCGGACTGGCTAGCTGTGCGACGAGTGAGCCTGAAAAGTTGCTTCCCTTCTGAGTCGGGGGTCTAGAGGGTTGGGGGACGTCAACAGGGGACAGAGCCGCTCTGTGATCAACTAAAGGCGAGGAGTGATTTAGATAGAAAGAGGGCTTCCCAGAGGAGGTGGGGGGGACTGGTAATGTCCCGAGTGATGGTAGGGTAAGTGCCGGTGTCATTGGGTTTCACTGAAACCGCGTTTTTGAGTAGCGGGAAGAAAATGGCTATCTTAACTAGATTGGCATTGGAAGCTTGGAATAGGATGATACCATTGTTATAGAGGGTGATGGTGGCATTGGCGTTGAGTGTGGATGAGGGCGCTGTTGTTAGTTTGAGACCATGAGGTGTTTTTCTGGTACCAGATATTCGGAGCATAGAGTACAAGATTTTTCACCAACATGCTCTTTTCCTGGTGTAGAAAATAAGGTCATTAACTCTACTCCCTTTGTTTGAACAAAAGTAGACGTCCGAGATTAACGTTTCGGGCCTAGCCCTAAGTATGTGATGCTTGTGTTTTTTGGCGGCATTTTTCGATAGGTTGGGTGGGTAGTTGATAACGAATGCGTTGGATCCTGAGGGATCGGGACTTAACTCCATTATGAAAGTGTGTCTATTGGTCGATGGGAGTCACTTATCAGTGGAACATGGAAGATGTTAAGGGGCGAATTCCTGAGCCAGTTGTGTGGGATAATGTCAGCATGCCCACTCCAAGATGGCCACTAAAAGCAGTGGGTGGAACCAGCCCTTTTCTCTTTCTATGCCCAGCCCAGGAGTGTGGGATAATGTCAATATGCCCATTCCAAGATGGCCACCAAAAGCAGAGGGTGGAACCAGCCCCTTTCTCTTTCTATGCCCAGCCTAGCATAGAGACCGGGGAGGGGGGCATCCTGCTTCAGACTCTGTGACCAAAGGACAAAATGGATGCCCAAGAGCAACAATAAAGACAAACAAAATGGGCGTTGCCCATCGAGTGCACCAGGATAATACATCAGTTGCAAGCTGGCCCACGTGTATCAATGATTGTAGAAAACTGATGGCCCTCAGAAGTCAAATCCTCGGCTGATCAGTCCATGAAAGGGGGCAGGACTGAGGGGTTTCATGGGTCTTGATTTCTCATAAGACAAAGGACTTAACGCCACGAGATCGTCGGAAAAAAGGGACGTTCTGCTGGCGCTAACTCCTTGTAAGTATGTCCCATTATTTCTCAGGGAGATAGACCTTTGCTTGTGCTATAGCTGCCAGCATCTTGCTGCGTTTTCTCTGTAAAACCAGTTGCATATAACCTTGCAAGATTGTGTTTTATTTAGTTACTAGTGTCACTTCTTCAAAAATTAACATCCTATTTCCTCATGATTTGGTAGGATAGTGGTGCAATTATTAAAGACTTTGGCCCAATTTATGAAGTTTTTGCATTGGGTTTGCACTGGACATGCTGATGCGGCAGAGTACCAATATTATTTGTTTCATGAGTTTATGCTTGGATCATCAAGTTCTGTTGTTTTCCAGTTCAGGCCAGCCAGTACCTCAATAAACACAGTACTGGAGCAAGAGAAATAAAATTTCCACTTGAAATATTAACTGGATTAAATCTGAAATACCTTCAATTTATAGTATTTGTTGTAGATCTCATTTTGATCACTGGGAAAATAGGCGGCCATAGTTTTAAATATTTGATGAATAATTTTTCAGGAGAAGTAGGTAATTTTTTGCAAATGCAGAACTATGAAAGAAGTCATACATCTGTATAGTACCATATGTGCATTACTCTTTTTATCACTCTAGGGGACGAGTCATGCCCAGCTGCGGCCCATGCAGGTAAGAGCGGTGGGTCGGTGGGGCTGGGTGGGAGGGGATTTCGTTGGACGATGACGAGGAAAAATTAAATAAATAATAAATTTTCCCTCATGGTCGTCTGTCGAAATCCCCCCCACCCGGCCCCACTGTCCCTCCGCTTTTACCTGCACAGGCCGCGGCTGGTCATGCCATAAAATGTTGTATTTTGTTTAACATTCTGTACATTTTCAATGTTTTGCCGTTACCCCTCTTATAGTAACCTTTAAAAGGGTGTACACCATCTTTGGGTTCCTTTAAGGGTGAAAACTAAAATGCCTAGTGTATTGTGGACGTTTCCTCAGTTAGGAGTGTAACAGGAAAGCTTTGTATTGCCTGAATTAAACTCATTTTATGAATCTCACATTGTTGCCTATGTGAGAGCCATCACAGTTCTCCATGGGGCATATCATCAAGGCCCCGCGATAAAATTATCGCCGCTTTAGCGTCCGTTTTTGGGCGAAAAGCGGCGATAATTTTATCGCACTATCAGCATGGACATGCTAACGCGTGTTCCCATGCCTCAGCGCTGGTTTCCCTAACGCCCATCTTTGCATCGCCAATGAGATGCAAAGTGGGCGTAACCTGCCAAACTTACGTGGAGAATGTCGCTAACCGACATATCTCCAATTATCAATGTAATCGCTAACCGGCTTAGCGATCATGAAAGTAGCGCTAACCGCGCATAACACAGGTTTCTTTACGCCTGCTTATAACCTGACTTATCCATAATATCCAATGGAAGGTGGATATTATGGCTAAGTCTGCCCTGCCCTATCATCAAGCTATCGCCGTTCCCTGTGCGATTATCACTGGATTTCCAGCGATAATCGCACATTCAGCATCTATCGCTTGGATTTTTATCGTTTTGGAGATAAGCTTCGCTGATAGTGCGCTATCCCAGCGATAAAATCCAGCGATAGCCGGCGATAAATATCCTCGCGCTAAGCACGCTTAGCGATAATTATCGCCGGCTGTTGCTGATATGCCCCCATAAGAGTTTGCATTTGGAAAGCAACAATTGGTCAATATTTCTTTAGATTGATTGTTAAGCATTGAAAGGAATGGTAGCGCTAATGAGAATTGACCAGTCGTTGGGCTACGCATAAGGACATGGAAGTATTCTGTTAGGATTGTTATTGACTAATTTCTGGAAGCGTCAATTTGGGGCAACCAGGCTTCTGAAACTTGTAACACAAACTGGTTTGGTGGGTCTTGGGTAAATCTGGTGTATGGAGAAAAAGGGATCCCTGGATAGATGGTTCACTGGTTTCTTTAACACTTAAATTCCCACTCTACATTGCAGTTCTATTTCTAATCACACTTTACATGAGATTTTTACTGTTCTTTGTCTCAAGATTAGGGGTGGGCGGAATGTTTCATTCCACCCACAGAATTGGCTGAATTTTGCCACTCCGCGTTACTCTTGTAAAGCGGAGTTCTGGTCATATTCCGCCAATTGCTGCATGGCAGAAGTTGTTTCCTGCGAGGCTCCAGAAATGCGAGCTGCCAGCACGAGCGAGATTTGGTGTCCCCGGTGCAATTTTCTAACATGAGCGGTCGCAGTCCGAAGGATGCTTCTTGAGTAGATTTGCTGCGGCTCAAGTAGATTTTCTACTCGAGCGGCAGCTGAATCAATTCAAATGGCCGCGTGCTCATGTGCACTGTATGGTGCAGCTCGGGCTGCTTTTTGAGTGCTGCCCTTGCTACTGGTTCTATTTCGCAGCACTACGTGCATACTTTCCGCCCATTGGCAGAACTCAGCAGAATCTCACAGAAATGTATGTAACTCTTAGGAATTCCTGGGAGATGAAGTCCACGAGTTCCGTCCACCTCTGTTCGGGATACCAAGTAAGCATTGTAGTAATAGCCTATGTATTACTACTGTCTTTTCTGAGCCTAGGCCAGCACTCCTTTGTTATGGGGGAGATCTTGCTAGGGAATTAATATGCATATTGCTGGCTATATGACTTTGAAGGCAATATTCTTTGCTGCTGACGCAGAGATAGTAACAAAACTTTCTTGACCATTAAGGGGCCTTTATTTGATTGGAGGGTACACACTGATTGAAGTCAAACTAGTGCAGTATACTAGGTGAATCTGTAAATATAGGAAGACCATCAAGGCAAAGTCTGTGCACTTTTCTTAAATATTCATTTTCATCTGCTCATGCTATTTTTCTTTCTTGGTTTGTGCCTCTGGGGTCTTGTGTTTATTAGAAAGTTAGCATTCTGACTGCTAACTATTGATTTGAATGAAACAGGGTTTGATCCTGTTAAGTCTTGTGGGGAAGGGATTAATATAATTTAAACAGAATAGACAGGCACCCCAATTACTATAAATCACACGGTTCACTGACAAAATATCGATGTAAAAAATACAGCTGTAAAAAAATATCGATGAAAAAATATAGAGTGCAAAATATCCACTACCTATCGGTAGGTACAAAAATATCAGAAAAAAATATCGATGTTAAAAATATAGTTGTAGAAAATATTGAGATATATATATATATATATTCACTGGAAAAACCACAGGTTTCAGGGACGTTATAGCTAGAAATTAGCATTTAAAAAACCTTTGAAATTCACTGAAAAACCATAGGTTTCAGGGACGTTATAGTTAGAAATTAGCATTTAAAAAAACCTTTGAAATTCACTGAAAAAACCACAGGTTTCAGGGACGTTATAGTTAGTTGGACATTTCACTCGTACAAAACCAGAGAAATTCGGCCGTTATAGTTAGTTCAGCTAACTATAACTTGCGCCCCCGCAATGCACTGCTGATGACGTCACATATTACATCATTCATGACATGGTCAGTGACATCACTGATGACATCACTGATGACATCTCAAATGACATCACTGATGACATCATCCAGTGACTGTGTGTTTCTGTAAAGTTTAAATATGTGTTATATATATATAGGCCAAGGTGTATTGAAGAATGAGTGGGTGTATAAGTGTCTGAATGGATGATTTAGTAGGTGCGTGACTGACTGTATAAGTGAGTGATTAAATGTGTCTTACTGAATGCATGGGTTAGTGACTGATACAGACATTCACACAGTTTAGTTTGTCAGTTGGTGTGCAAGCAGTTGCATGGGTTGGTGAGTAGCTAAATGAGGGTCTATACGGGTTATTGATTGGTTATCTATATGGGTGCCTGAGTGTCTGTGTGGGTGGATAGGGGTGTGACTCTGTGCATAGATGTGTGAGTGGGTGATTCACTGGGTGTATGGGTTCAAGAGTGCATCTGTGAAGGGCTGTATGGGTGGGTGAGTGTGTGTATGGGTGTGTTGGTGGGTGAATGGATGTCTCAGTGGTACATGTGTGAGTAACTGCATATGTGAAAGGCAGTATATGTGAGTGTTGGAGTATATAAATAACTATATGTGAGAGTGAGTGATTGTGAGAGTGGCTGTATGGATGAGTGTGTACTTGTATTAGTTATTGTATAAGAGTATAAGTATGTGTTAGTATATGTTTGAATAAGTGAGGTGGTGTGTGTATAACTGTATGGGTGAGTAAATGGGAGTGTGATTGATTCTTTGCATGACTGACTAGGTGTGTGAGTAACTCTATGGAGGAGTGGCGGTGTGTGAGTGTCTGTATAGATATGTGAGTGCATATGATAGTGCCGTACTAAGAGGTGCAGAAGGAGGCAAGAGAAGTGCAGAAAGAGGCAAGTGAGGTACATAAAGAGACAACAGGGATGCAGAAAGAAGCAAGACAGGTGCAGAAAGAAGCATGGAAACTTCAGAATGAAGCAACAGGGGTGCAGAAAGAGGCAAGAGAAGTGCAGAAAGAAGCAACAGAGGTGCAGAAAGAGGCAAGAGAAGTGCAGAAAGAGGCAAAAGAGGTACATAAAGAGAAAACAGGGGTGCAGAAAGAAGACAGACAGGTGCAGAAAGAAGCATGGAAAGTGCAGAATGAAGCAACAGGGGTGCATAAAGAGGCAAGAGAAGTGTAGAAAGGAGCAAGTGAGGTGCAGAAAGAGCCAGCAGAGGTGCAAAAAGAGGCAAGAGAGGTGCAGAAACAGGCAAGAGAAGTGCACAAAGAGACAAGAGAATTGCTGAAAGAATCAACAGAGGTGTACAAAGAAGCAAGAAAAGTGCAGAAAGAGGCAAGTGAGATGCAAAAACAGGCAGGAAGGGTACAGAAAGAGGGAAGACGAGTGCAGAAAGAGACAACAGGGGTGCTGAAAGAAGCAAATGAGGAGCAGAAAGAGGCAACAGACGTGCAGAAAGAGGGAAGAGAGGTGCAGAAAAAGGCAAGAAAAGTGCAGAAAGAGGCAAAAGAGGTACAAAAACAAACAACAGGGGTGCAGAAAGAAGCAAGACAGGTGCAGAAAGAAGCATGGAAAGTGCAGAATGAAGCAACAGGGGTGCAGAAAGAGGCAAGAGAAGTGTAGAAAGGAGCAAGTGAGGTGCAGAAAGAGCCAACAGATGTGCAAAAAGAGGCAAGAGTGGTGCAGAAACAGGCAAGAGAAGTGCACAAAGAGGCAAGAGAATTGCTGAAAGAAGCAACAGAGGTGTAGAAAGAAGCAAGAAGAGTGCAGAAAGAGGCAAGTGAGATGCAAAAACAGGCAGGATAGGTACAGAAAGAGGGAAGACAAGTGCAGAAAGAGACAACAGGGGTGCAGAAAGAAGCAAATGAGGTGCAGAAAGAGGCAACAGATGTGCAGAAAGAGGGAAGAGAGGTGCAGAAAAAGGCAAGAAAAGTGCAGAAAGAGGCAAAAGAGGTACATAAAGAGACAACATGGGTGCACAAAGAAGCAAGACAGGTGCAGAAAGAAGCATGGAAAGTGCAGAATGAAGCAACAGGGGTGCAGAAAGAGGCAAGAGAAGTGTAGAATGGAGCAAGTGAGGTGCAGAAAGAGCCAACAGAGGTGCAAAAATAGGCAAGAGAGGTGCAGAAACAGGCGAGAGAAGTGCGCAAAGAGACAAGAGAATGGCTGAAAGAAGCAACAGAGGTGTAGAAAGAAGCAAGAAAAGTGCAGAAAGAGGCAAGTGAGATGCAAAAACAGCCAGGAAAGGTACAGAAAGAGGGAAGACGAGTGCAGAAAGAAACAACAGGGGTGCAGAAAGAAGCAAATGAGGTGCAGAAAGAGGCAACAGACGTGCAGAAAAAGGGAAGAGAGGTGCAGAAAAAGGCAAGAAAAGTGCAGAAAGAGGCAAAAGAGGTACATGAAGAGACAACAGGGATGCAGAAAGAAGCAAGACAGGTGCAGAAAGAAGCATGGAAAGTGCAGAATGAAGCAACAGGGGTGCAGAAAGAGGCAAGAGAAGTGCAGAAACAGGCAAGAGAAGTGCACAAAGAGGCAAGAGAATTGCTGAAAGAAGCAACCGCGTTGTAGAAAGAAGCAAGAAAAGTGCAGAAAGAGGCAAGTGAGATGCAAAAACAGGCAGGAAAGGTACAGAAAGAGGAAAGACGAGTGCAGAAAGAGGCAACAGGGGTGCAGAAAGAAGCAAATGAGGTGCAGAAAGAGGCAACAGACGTGCAGAAAGAGGGAAGAGAGGTGCAAAAAAAGGCAAGAAAAGTGCAGAAAGAAGAAAAAGAGGTACATAAAGAGACAACAGGGATGCAGAAAGAAGCAAGACAGGTGCAGAAAGAAGCATGGAAAGTGCAGAATGAAGCAACAGGGGTGCAGAAAGAGGCAAGAGAAGTGTAGAAAGGAGCAAGTGAGGTGCAGAAAGAGCCAACAGAGTTGCAAAAAGAGGCAAGAGAGGTGCAGAAACAGGCAAGAGAAGTGCACAAAGAGGCAAGAGAATTGCTGAAAGAAGCAACAGAGGTGCAGAAAGAAGCAAGAAAAGTGCAGAAAGAGGCAAGTGAGATGCAAAAACAGGCAGGAAAGGTACAGAAAGAGGGAAGACGAGTGCAGAAAGAGACAACAGAGGTGCAGAAAGAATCAAATGAGGTGCAGAAAGGGGCAACAGACGTGCAGAAAGAGGGAAGAGAGGTGCAGAAAGTACAAGAGATTTGCAGAAGGAGGTCAAGAGAAGTGCAGAAAAAGAAAGAAACGTGCAGAAAGAAGCAACAGAAATGCAGAAAGAGGCAAGAGAGGCGCAGAGGGAAGCAAGAGTGGCTTGCACACTATTAGTACCAATTTAACACCCACATTTAGCAATAAGTAACAGGTGACCATTCTAGGTTTGCAAAGGGCCTTCCACCACACTGTATCACTTGTCGCTGCATTTTTGGTAACGTTTGACCCGTTTCAGCTAGAAACAAGGCTTTTTTTGTTCAAATCTGCAGATTAGGGTGCAGATGATGAATTATGTGGCTAATGCAGAAAATGTATAATTGTGCGAAAGTCGGTGCAGCCAAACAGTCACATAATTCCAGTGGCCCTGCTCATACCTCTGACTAGGTCCACAAGTGCTCCTCAGTGATTCCATCTTTTTTAGTCTCACTGAGGTCATACTTGAGCTTCTATGGAAACGAGGAAGACTAAACCTGAGGTTACCACTCCACAACGCAGACTACCATACCACATAATTACTCTCCATAACACATAATCCCACTCAACATAATTCCTATACACTAAATACCACATACTTTCTATCCAGATAATTTCACTGCACAACATATCACATAATTCCACTACACACAACGTACAATCACTCCACTCCAAAAAACATTAGTAAAAAACTTTTGCATTTACAACGCCAATAGCTCTAATTCTCGCAAATGCGAAACCTATTACATTGCAAACACTTCTCTAACTAGTAGTCGCGTTTGCAGAGTAGTGGAGAAAGGGTGCTGGGCCTCCGACCAGCGCTCAGGAATTCCGGTGCGTAGGGCTTACAGGAGGTACCAGTAAGGCTTCTTGGCACCCAAAGTCCCTCAGGAGTAAATTGGACTTCATCCCCATCCCGTAGTCTGCCAGGAGGCGCGTTTGCAGAATGGTGGAGAAAGGGGGGCATGGCCTCCGAAGACGTCTTAGCAATCCAACTGTGCGGGACTTACTGGAGGTAACAAGAGGGTAGCTGGCCCCAAGGACATCCTTGGGGGCCAACTACCCCTCCTATTACCTCCAGTAAGTCCCACACAGCAGCATTGCTAAGTTCGAAGAGCAGGCCACGCCCATTTTCCCACCACTCTACAAACGCGCTCCCTGGCGCACTCTTGGATGGGAATTGAAGTCCCCTTCGCTGCTGGGGGTCCTTTAGGGGCCAACTAGCCTACCTCTTATCTCCAGTAAGCTCCACACAGTGGGATTGCTGAGAGGTGGACAAAGGCCACGTCCCCTTTCTCCACCACTCTGAAAACGCACCCCCTGGCGTGTTCTAAGTTGGGGGATTAAGTCCCCTTGAATACTGAGGGTCCCTGGGGGCCAACTAGCCAACCGAAGCAGAGTTTGCTATGGCTGGGCACCCTGCCATAGCAAACAGAAATGTCCCGGCGGTGGGCACCCCGGGACATTGCAGGAGCCGGCCCTGGGGGGTGGCGGTACCCAGGGCCATCAAGGGCTCCTGGAGGGGGGCCTCGTGGCCCCCCTCTCTTCGTTTTCTTTGCCCCGGGGAGGTGGTGGTCCCCGGGGCTGGGGGTCCGTAGCGGACCCCCAAATTTGAATAAAGAGTGCCCAGGGGAGGTGGTGGTCCCCGGGGCGTGTGGGGGGCTCTTGCCCCCCCACACATCTTTTAAAAAAAAATAAACAGAGCCCCGGGGAGGTGGCGGTCCCCGGGGCTGTGGGAGGGCTGTGTGCCCCCCGCATACAATTATACAGTGCCCCGAGGAGGTGGCGGGCCCCGGGGCAGCTTGGGGGGGTTGGGACCCCCCCACGCATTCACTATCAAAGGCCGCGTGCCCCCCGCACATAATTAGCATAGCCCCGGGAGGTGGTGGTCCTCGGGGCTGCGGGGGCCCCGCAGGCCCCGCTATTTTATTTTGACATTGCCCCCGGGACCTGGCCCACCCGGGGCTCTCATTAAAATGAAGCGCAGGAGACCGCGCTTCATTTTTTTATTTTCAGCAGGATTCGCACACCCAGCGCGAATTCTGCCAATTTTGTTTTTAAAAAAAATGCTTTTTTGGGCCCTGGGGGTCCCTATGGGACCCCCTCAGCAGGCCTAGGGGGTCAGGGTGTTTCTACCCTGCCCCCTTTTCTTGTTTTTCACCTTTTTTCTGTTTTCTTGTGACTCAATTACCGAAGTCACAAGATGGCTGCCAACACATTCTGGTTTAGAGTGTTGGCAGCCAATCAGAGTGAAGCTCGTGCCCGGGAGGAGTCGCGACTCCTCCTCGGTGCTCAGATATCGATATTTTTATTTTTAAATTGCTCAGCAACTACTGAACGGATTTACACCATTTAAAAAAGGGCTCTTTCTGAACCAAGACCTACCTTTTTGCCAAATTTGGTGTAATTCCGTTCAGCAGTTCGGGCTGTAGCTTTGTCTATGGTTTCCTATGGAAATTAACATGGGGAAAACGTGTTTTGGGACCCCCATTTTTTCTCGGCCCCCGCTTGACGAATCTCCCAGAAACTTTCAAGACAGGAGCTGACCAGAGCGCCCCACTAGTTTTGAAACTTTCGCGAAGATTCATCAAACAGCGCCAAAGATAGTGGCAAAAGAATAAACGCTTTTTGAATAGAAACAAGGTCCTAACTATAACTACCTACTGGCGACCGCCAGTAGGTAATATATATAGATAGATATATATATATATATATATATATATATATATATATATATATATATACTCCAGCTCCAGTCTCCATTTGACACGGACACCGACACAGGGGTACGAATCACTCGTTTGTAAATCTCTGTTTATTCTTTAATGAGTTGTAACGCGTTTTGGCATTTCCTGCCTTGCTCACACAATAAACGTCATTTTCACAGTAACCATTTAAAATACAAGGCTCTCGGTCACATGGTGTGCTGCTCCTATTTCCATAGAAGACAGACTCGACATCATTGTTACTTCACACATTTCTTCATATATCGTGTTGAAAAATATTTGTAAAATACGTGATTATTTGTCTCAGGCTTAAAAATTCCATGAATTGTCATAGTATTAGAAATCACTTTTCTCTCATACTGATTTCGTACCTTTCTTCAATCAAACTGATTTAAATTTATACGGGCAAGTGCCTACATGATTCAACAGTAAAGCTATCACTGCAATTCATGCTACCCTTAATTAGAACACAGTTGATCGTAAGGTACACATAACAAATATATATATATAGAAAATGTAAAAATATTAGACACATTCAAAAATAGTAATTAATAATTAATAACGGGCGGGCAAAGACCTTTTGACTTCAATGGTGATCCTTCTCTTAATTGCATACTCCCATGATCAGTTATTTGAGTCCCACCATCTTTTGTCAGTTAAAGTGCAAGTGCGTATAAAACTGATTGTCCAATGTCCTCATTTAGCATAACCTCTCAGATAGTAGCAGCAGCTGAAATACAGTGTTCAAAACGACGTAAAGTGCCAGTGCTTTATACAGTAGTTATTTAAAGTGCAAATGCCACAATAAAATCATTTCACTGATAAGCACGGTACATAAAAATGAAAAGTGCAAGTGCAATATCATATCCCTCACCAAGGACCCCCTCGCCGCCAAAGCCAATCTCCATGAAGGAATGAAGGCCGTCGCCGATTGGATGAAGATCAGCCGACTAAAGCTGAACACGGACAAGACGGAGGTCCTCATCCTCGGCTCCAACCCCTCAGCCTGGGACGACTCCTGGTGGCCAACGACGCTGGGAGCAGCCCCGACACCCACCGACCACGCACGCAACCTGGGAGTCATCCTCGACTCAACGCTCTCCATGGCCAAGCAAGTCAACGCAGTCTCCTCCTCCTGCTTCAACACCCTCTGCATGCTTCGCAAGATCTACAGGTGGATCCCGACAGACACAAGAAGAACAGTCACCCAGGCCCTCGTCAGTAGCAGACTTGACTATGGGAACGCCCTCTACGCGGGAGCCCCGGCCAAGCTCATCAAGCGACTGCAACGCATACAAAACGCCTCTGCACGCCTGATCCTCGACGTACCACGCCACAGCCACATCACCCCCCACTTGAGGAACCTGCACTGGCTCCCCGTCGACAGGAGGATCACCTTCAAACTCCTCATCCACGCACACAAGGCACTCCACAAAACTGGCCCAGCCTACCTCAACAGACGACTCTTCTTCTACGTCCCCAACCGCCAGCTCCGCTCCGCCGACCTCTCCCTCGCCACCGTTCCTCGCATTCGAAGAACAACCACCGGCGGCAGATCCTTCTCACACCTCGCCACCAAGACCTGGAACACCCTTCCACTAAGCCTACGACAGACCCAAGACCTGCTGACCTTCAGGAGGCTACTCAAGACCTGGCTGTTCGACCAGTAGCAGCACCCCCCCCTTCCCTCTCCCCAGCGCCTTGAGACCCTCGCGGGTAAGTAGTGCGCTCTACAAATTCTGTGATTGATTGATTGATAGATCTCTATTTGTACACTGTTTCACTTAAGTAAATACAATCTATTCTCTATATGGGTCAACTCCTATAAAGTGCAAGTGCATCTTGATTGAACACCTTACTTTGGTCATACTAGAGTTCTTGCAGAGACCAACCAATAACACATCTCAGGTAATTCCTAGTTCAAAAGCACCATTTTTTATACTATGCCACGCCCTAATATCAAAAATAGAAGATTACTCAATATTGAAGTCTATTTAAATAATATTGACAATTTATATGGTTCCCCTTACAAATAAATTCAACACTCAATAATACTTTGTCGATTTAGTTTCACTAAAGAGCCATGTTAACTTTTAAAATGAACCTTAACCATGGATACTACTAGTGGCCTAGATGTAGATGTAAATCCTCATCTGAGTTTAATCCTGACGGGATCTTAGTATTGAATAACAATATATATTTTGATCCAAGCTGTCGCAACTTGCGCTCTCTGTTTCCTCCCTTCTCATTTTTGTCACCTGATCGATTGCAAAATATGTAAGTTCATTCACATTGCCATTGTGAACCTCATTTATATGGCGGTGTAGTGAAGCTCCTATTTCCCTAATAGGCTCTGCGCATTGGAATAATATATCCTATAGGTTTGACTTAGGACTAAGGTCGGTATGTCCCTATCGAGTATATTAAACTTAATTACTTGTGCCAGCTAGCTCAGAGGCCACTAGAAACTCCTTGACAACAAGAAGGGAGTAGTTTCTGGCAGCCGCAAAACATGACCAATATGTTTTCCTTTTAGAATCAGAACATGTCCCAGAGTCGTGGAAACACTAGATAACTATTTCACTCAGCTCAGTCGTGCATGCTTAGTTTTCCTCAGAGTTACACAGAAATAATAGACGGGCGTTTTCAATAAAAGATTTATTGAACAGTCTTGTTTCTGGTGTAAGTATAATGTGCTGTTACGATCACAAGACAGTATGCGAGATAAATAATGTACAGGGTGAGCAGTAGAAATAAATAATACTGCGATAGCATTATCTTTTAGTACAAATGCTGTTACATAAATAACACAGACTAAAAATGCGAGTACTCATACGATGCGGTGCTAAGCTAGTTCTACCCCAGTGTACCTAACCTAACCTAGGTGTAGGAAGAGGGAAGAAGTAGGTGAAGTATTCCTTACTATGGTATACTAAGAGTATGTTAAGTCTAGTATGCCTAGTATGCCAAGAGTCCCTCTAGGTTCTTATCAGCTCCATACCTGAAGAATGAGAGAGGTTGGAATCTCTTTGCCAGACTCAAACTCCAACACCCCGCAAGGGAAGTCAGATCACTGGAAGCTGGAAGCTGGGCTCTCTGCGTGCAGGGAA
This sequence comes from Calotriton arnoldi, assembly GCA_963921515.1. NCBI lineage: Eukaryota > Metazoa > Chordata > Amphibia > Caudata > Salamandridae > Calotriton > Calotriton arnoldi. Next base: position 1,817,680 of record CAWUFW010003014.1, read on the forward strand.
TGGCAGCGTCTTCTCAGTGCGTCAGGCCGGGATACGGGCTCCTCTGAAGTCGAGGTTTCCTCTAGTTTACAGGGGCTAGGGAAGGTATATTTATACCTGAGAGTACCTTAGGAATGTTAGCATTGACATGAGTTGGACAACGAAAGACGTCATGAATGAACCCCTAAGGAATAATGGTTCATGCATAATAGATGAGGCCTTGAAGAAATCAATAGTCCTGAGCTAGGGAAACTCACGCAGCCTAAGGGTCTGTTCTTCATGAACTCGTTGTGACGTTAGGGTGGACGGATGTCAGAGACCATGCCTGTATTTGGAGTGCACGGTTTAATGCCTAAATAAGGCCTGGGATTCTATGCCTATATAAGGGCAGGGCGAATTGTGCCTATATAAGGACATGATATTTGGAAAGCCTGTTATGGACACCCTAAGGAGAATACAACACCCACTCCTCTTTCGTGTATACGATAATACATAAATGCTAAACATTTAAAAGGCTAAACATAAAAATGGAGTACCGCATATTTCTAAAATATTTCATAAAACCATTTTAAAAAGGGCATTTAAAAAAAAAAAACATATTAGAATGCAAAAAGGTACTGTACATTCGAAGCATTGCTTATCATTTCAGGCATAAAATTCGAAAATAAATGCAATTGGAATGAAGTAAGCAGTAATATTTACATTTGACAAAAAAATGATCGATAAGTTTGTTCATAAATCAAAGTCATTTCATGTCAGCAAAATCAATGAACTGTTGTAGACAGACAAGATGACTAAATGTCTTTGGAAGGAACGCTAAGTCTGTACTATAAGGCTAGTTTTACTTTAAGCAGATTGAAGTTCCATTTTCCTTCGAAAAAATGGGAAAAAGTTCAATTTTTGGTAGAGTTCCAAGTTTTTGAAAAAATGAAGGCCAAATTGTTGCTGTATTTTTGGAACACTGTATGCTGAATCAGAGTCAGTTTACGGGTCTGGTGTAAACATTAGATCATCTATTTCTATAGACAAAACATCATCCACTGTTGTTGGTGTGAGTTGGAACACCTCGTGAAGCAGGTTAATCGCACAGAGATGTGAAACATTGCTTTCAATTGTCGCAATGTTCGCGTCCGTTGTTACCTGTGTGCCTGTAGTACTTTCTCGTACCTCAGCAGCAGCCGGAAGCGTCTGTGAGATCTCAATGAATGCTGTCATCAGGATAGGAAGCCGCTGGGGACAACACATAGCATGGGCCGTTATCTGGTCCAGCAGAGTATCGACGTCCGTTGGCGCATCCGATGGAAATGTTAGACAGGTGTCCAACACGCATTCAACACCGCATAGCAGGCATCGTAGAACAGGTAAGATGCAATCTTGCCAGATTGGTCTAAAGGACAGGAACCATGTGGTATTAAGGTCCCGTAGACGATTTATGCCCAAAAGCTGTACTATTTGCTCACGGCACTTTCGTTCAAGGAGAGCTTTCTCCATGTCGCTCGGAGTGATGTCGGCGAATTGGCTGGCCATAGCGAAATAGCAGGAAGAGAAATAGAATTCCGGCAACGAGTGCTAGAATTAATGGTATGCCACCAAACACCGAATGTGCAAAGTTCGGGATGATTCCGAGTATTGCCTGGAAAGGTGCTAACAGACCCGAGCAGATGCCCTTAAATACATGTACAATTCCTGTTGTATCAGACATGTTGAAAATTCGTCCTATCATTTCCACGAAATGTATAGGGCAGTTTGTACGTATTAAAGTCTGTATCTCAGCCGAAGTCCTTGCAATTTGCAGATCATAGGTTTCTTTGGCCGAGGTTAAAGGCACTGTTTGTTGTAAAAGCATGGCTTTCATTCTGCTTAAAGTATCAAATCTTATAAAAGAGACATTCAGCGAAGGCCACAAAGGCGACTCCCTGACTGTGTCTATTGGGGCAAACAATACTTGCATACAGCAAGTGACCCTGGAGTTGACCGTTACTAGATATGGGATGCCTGGCAGCATGCCACAGCAACTCTGATCATTCAACATGAGGTAACTCCCATTAGAAAGTTGTCCGAACGTTGGATTAATCACAGCAGCTGGTGTACCCTGCTGATGGCAAGACAAATTTGCCACAGAACCATTACAAGCCCCATGTAAGGAAATGTCCTGACATATAAGTGGACCGCTGAGTGCACGTTTACAGTTTGTACCGCTTAAAAACACTTCACGATCCCCGCTCCAACATCTATATGTATACGGTAAAGCCCAAGATGTCTTAATGTATTCCTTACCCAACCTTTCATATTTGCCTGCTTGCATTTGTCTGAGGCAATACTGAAACTGAAAAGTAGTCACAGGTAGTGTAATTTTGCCATGAATAAGCCATTCTGTAGCTGGTTTTTCTGCCACTGTGAATGGTAACTTTTCCAGTTTTTCAATGCTTAGCACTGTATATTTTGCTCCTCTCTGTGCCATTTCGATCTGTTTATCAGTTAGATTGTATTCTGCAAACAGAGCCGTTGTGTTGATGAAACGCCAGGGCACATAGCCCGCTCGCAATGATTGCAGCGTCCAGCTTAATAACATAATAGAACGTATTTGAGATTGGCCTTGTGGTAACATCGCCAAATCTTGTTCTAGAATGTCGATAGCAGAGGATACAATGCCGTCCAATGAATATATTCTGGAGGACAAAGTTGTTAACCCATTGTCGACCACAGAGAGTGTTTTCTCTAAATTAATACGATCAAGTTCACGTATTCGTTCTGCGGCCTCCATCTGTGACACCTTCCAAGCTTCATTATAAGCAGCATAAATGCCGGCATATATGAAACGTTTTTGACGTGGTTTTCTTGGTCCAAGCAAGAAATCCCTAAGATCTGCGTCTTTTGCAAGTAAGGATAAGTGTTGTTTTACATCCTGTAGTGTAGAGGTATGCAGCCAATCGAGGCATAACTTCCCTACACTGTATGTTGTTACTACCCCCGGATGTTGTCTTTGGACGTATCTTGGGTCTGGCCTATGAATAGTAAAGCCCTGAGTTTTATTCAGGAATCTTTCCTGACAGTTATTCGTGTCTGTGGGCCAGATCAACCATTTTTTCCAATCAGTATTAGATCTGTTGAGTTGTAGTATATTGTCGACTCTCACCACTGCCTGTGTTACATTATTTTTTGCAGGAGTTGGTACAGAAGGTGTTTGCAGAGTAGTGGAGAAAGGGTGCTGGGCCTCCGACCAGCGCTCAGGAATTCCGGTGCGTAGGGCTTACAGGAGGTACCAGTAAGGCTTGTTGGCACCCAAAGTCCCTCAGGAGTAAATTGGACTTCATCCCCATCCCGTAGTCTGCCAGAAGGCGCGTTTGCAGAATGGTGGAGAAAGGGGGGCATGGCCTCCAAAGACGTCTTAGCAATCCCACTGTGTGGGACTTACTGGAGGTAACAAGAGGGGTAGTTGGCCCCCAAGGACATCCTTGAGGGCCAACTACCTCCTATTACCTCCAGTAAGTCCCACACAGCAGCATTGCTAAGTTCGAAGAGCAGGCCACGCCCCTTTTCCCACCACTCTACAAACGCGCTCCCTGGCGCACTCTTGGATGGGAATTGAAGTCCCCTTCGCTGCTGGGGGTCCTTTAGGGGCCAACTAGCCTACCTCTTATCTCCAGTAAGCCCCACACAGTGGGATTGCTGAGAGGTGGACAAAGGCCACGTCCCCTTTCTCCACCACTCTGAAAACGCACCCCCTGGCGTGTTCTAAGTTGGGGGATTAAGTCCCTTGAATACTGAGGGTCCCTGGGGCCAACTAGCCCACCAGGAACCTCCAGTAAGTGCCAAACAGCTGGATTGCAGAGAGGTGGTCCGAGGCCACGCCCCTTTTACACCACTCTGCAAACGCGGCTTCTGGCGCACTGCTGCTCGGAGGATGAAGTCCACTTGTGTCCTGAGGTTCTCAGGACACAAGAGGACCTCATCGCCCACCAGCAGTGCGCCAGAAGCCGCGTTTCCAGAGTGGTGTAAAAATGGGCGTGGCCTCGGACCACCTCTCTGCAACACAGCTCTGTGGTGCTTACTGGAGGTACCTGGTGGGCTAGTTGGCCCCCAAGACCCTCAGGATTGAAGGGGACTTAATCCCCCAATTTACAATGCGCCAGGGGCGTGTTTGCACACTTGTTATATCAGGCCCCGCCCCTCCCTGCACCACTGTGCAAACGTGCCCCCTGGTGCGTTGTAAGTTGGGGGATTAAGTACCCTTGAATCCTGAGGGTCCCTGGGGGCCAACTAGCCCACCAAGTACCTCCAGTAAGCGCCACAGAGCTGCGTTGCAGAGAGGTGTAAAAGGGGCTTGGCCTCGGACCACCTCTCTGCAACGCAGCTCTGTGGCACTTACTGGAGGTACCTGGTGGGCTAGTTGGCCCCCAGGGACACTCAGTATTCAAGGGGACTTAATCCCCCAACTTACAACGCGCCAGGGGGAGCATTTGCAGAGTGGTGCAGAAAGGGGGCGAAGCCTCCGGCAAGATGCCGGCTTTTTTTATTTTTTTTGTTAGAAGGGGGGCTGTGTGGCCCCCCTTCTTTTAATGTATTTTTGGGCCCTGGGGACCCCATCCCCCAGGGCCTGCCACATTTAAAAAAAAAAGGTGAAGGGGGCCGTGCAACCCCCCTCCTGAGGCCGGTTTTGGCCCCGGGGACCCCATCCCCCGGGGCATGGCCTTGTTTTTTTTTTATTGTTATATGGGAGGGGGGCCGTGTGGCCCCCTTCCCTGGGCCACTTATGGCCCCGGGGACCCCAACCCCCGTGGCCTGGCCTTCCATTTTTTAAATGTAATTACGGGAGGGGGGCCGCATGGCCCCCCTTCCCTAGGCCACTTCTGGCCCCGGGGACCCCATCCCCCGGGGCTTGGCCACCCTTTCATTTTTAATTATAGAGGGGGGCCTCGTGGCCCCCCTCCTCAGGCCACTATTGGCCCCGGGGACCCCATCCCCCTGCCATTTTTTTTTTTTTTAAAAGGGATGGGGGGCCGCGTGGCCCCCCTCCCAGGCTACTTCTGGTCCCGGGGACCCCATCCCCTGGGGCTGGCCCTTTGTGTTGGGGACTGTGGGGGGAGCCCCTATGCCCCCACGGTCCCGCCAGCTCCCTGCCTCCTGCGGGAGCCGGCATTGCTTTTGCACAAGGGGAGCTGCTCACATGCAGTTCCCCTTGTGCAAAAGCAATTCTGCTTCGGTTTTTGGAAGCGAGAGCAGGTTTCCTGCTCTTGCTTCCAAAAACCGAAGCAGAGTTTGCTATGGCAGGGCGGGAGCCGCATGGCTCCCGCCCTGCCATAGCAACAGAAATGTCCCGGCGGTGGGCACCCCGGGACATTGCAGGAGCCGGCCCTGGGGGGTGGCGGTACCCAGGGCCAATAAGGGCTCCTGGAGGGGGCCACGTGGCCCCCTCTCTTCATTTTCTTTGCCCCGGGGAGGTGGCGGTCCCCAGGGCAGCTTGGGGGGGTTGGGACCCCCCCACGCATTTACTATCAAAGAAGCCCCGGGGAGGTGTCGGTCCCCGGGGCTGCAGGGGGCCGCGTGCCCCCCGCACATAATTAGCATAGCCCCGGGGAGGTGGTGGTCCCCGGGGCTGCGGGGGCCCCCGCAGGCCCCCGCTATTTCATTTTGACATTGCCCCCGGGACCTGGCCCACCCGGGGGCCTCATTAAAATGAAGCGCAAGAGACCGCGCTTCATTTTTTTTTATTTTCAGCAGGATTCGCACACCCAGCGCGAATTCTGCCAATTTTGTTTTTAAAAAAAATGCTTTTTGGGCCCTGGGGTCCCTGTGGGACCCCTCAGCAGGCCTAGGGGATCAGGGTGTTTCTACCCTGCCCCTTTTCTTGTTTTTCACCTTTTTTTCTGTTTTCTTGTGACTCAATTACCGAGTCACAAGATGGCTGCCAACACATTCTGGTTTAGAGTGTTGGCAGCCAATCAGAGTGAAGCTCGTGCCCGGGAGGAGTCGCGACTCCTCCTCGGTGCTCAGATATCGATATTTTTATTTTTTAAATTGCTCAGCAACTACTGAACGGATTTACACCATTTAAAAAAGGGCTCTTTCTGAACCAAGACCTACCTTTTTGCCAAATTTGGTGTAATTCCGTTCAGCAGTTCGGGCTGTAGCTTTGTCTATGGTTTCCTATGGAAATTAACATGGGGAAAACGTGTTTTGGGACCCCCATTTTTTCTTGGCCCCCGCTTGACGAATCTCCCCGAAACTTTCAAGACAGGAGCTGACCAGAACGCCCCACTAGTTTTGAAAATTTCGCGAAGATTCATCAAACGGCGCCAAAGATAGTGGCAAAAGAATAAACGCTTTTTGAATAGAAACAAGGTCCTAACTATAACTACCTACTGGCGACTGCCAGTAGGTAATATATATATATATATATATATAAACTCCAGCTCCAGTCTCCATTTGACACGGACACCGACACAGGGGTACGAATCACTCGTTTGTAAATCTCTGTTTATTCTTTAATGAGTTGTAACGCGTTTTGGCATTTCCTGCCTTGCTCACACAATAAACGTCATTTTCACAGTAACCATTTAAAATACAAGGCTCTCGGTCACATGGTGTGCTGCTCCTATTTCCATAGAAGACAGACTCGATATCATTGTTACTTCACACATTTCTTCATATATCGTGTTGAAAAATATTTGTAAAATACGTGATTATTTGTCTCATGCTTAAAAATTCCATGAATTGTCATAGTATTAGAAATCACTTTTCTCTCATACTGATTTCGTACCTTTCTTCAATCAAACTGATTTAAATTTATACGGGCAAGTGCCTACATGATTCAACAGTAAAGCTATCACTGCAATTCATGCTACCCTTAATTAGAACATAGTTGATCGTAAGGTACACATAGCGAATAGATATATATAGAAAATGTAAAAATATTAGACACATTCAAAAATAGAAATTAATAATTAATAACGAGCGGGCAAAGACCTTTTGACTTCAATGGTGATCCTTCTCTTAATTGCATACTCCCATGATCAGTTATTTGAGTCCCACCATCTTTTGTCAGTTAAAGTGCAAGTGCGTACAAAACTGATTGTCCAATGTCCTCATTTAGCATAACCTCTCAGATAGTAGCAGCAGCTGAAATACAGTGTTCAAAACGACGTAAAGTGCCAGTGCTTTATACAGCACAGTTATTTAAAGTGCAAATGCCACAATAAAATCATTTCACTGTTAAGCACGGTACATAAAAATGAAAAGTGTAAGTGCAATATCATAGATCTCTATTTGTACACTGTTTCACTTAAGTAAATACAATCTATTCTCTATATGGGTCAACTCCTATAAAGTGCAAGTGCATCTTGATTGCACACCTTACTTTGGTCATACTAGAGTTCTTGCAGAGACCAACCAATAACAAATCTCAGGTAATTCCTAGTTCAAAAAGCACCATTCTTTATACTATGCCACGCCCTAATATCAAAAATAGAAGATTACTCAATATTGAAGTCTATATAAATAATATTGACAATTTATATGGTTCCCCTTACAAATAAATTCAACACTCAATAATACTTTGTCGATTTAGTTTCACTAAAGAGCCATGTTAACTTTTAAAATGAACCTTAACCATGGATACTACTAGTGGCTTAGATGTAGATGTAAATCCTCATCTGAGTTTAATCCTGACGGGATCTTAGTATTGAATAACAATATATATTTTGATCCAAGCTGTCGCAACTTGCGCTCTCTGTTTCCTCCCTTCTCATTTTTGTCACCTGATTGATTGCAAAATATGTAAGTTCATTCACATTGCCATTGTGAACCTCATTTATATGGCGGTGTAGTGTAGCTCCTATTTCCCTAATAGGCTCTGCGCATTGGAATAATATATCCTATAGGTTTGACATAGGACTAAGGTCGGTATGTCCCTATCGAGTATATTAATCTTAATTACTTGTGCCAGCTAGCTCAGAGGCCACTAGAAACTCCTTGACAACAAGAAGGGAGTAGTTTCTGGCAGCCGCAAAACATGACCAATATGTTTTCCTTTTAGAATCAGAACGTGTCCCAGAGTCGTGGAAACACTAGATAACTATTTCACTCAGCTCAGTCGTGCATGCTTAGTTTTCCTCAGAGTTACACAGAAATAATAGACGGGCGTTTTCAATAAAAGATTTATTGAACAGTCTTGTTTCTGGTGTAAGTATAATGTGCTGTTACGATCACAAGACAGTATGCGAGATAAATAATGTACAGGGTGAGCAGTAGAAATAAATAATACTGCGATAGCATTATCTTTTAGTACAAATGCTGTTACATAAATAACACAGACTAAAAATGCGAGTACTCATACGATGCGGTGCTAAGCTAGTTCTACCCCAGTGTACCTAACCTAACCTAGGTGTAGGAAGAGGGAAGAAGTAGGTGAAGTATTCCTTACTATGGTATACTAAGAGTATGTTAAGTCTAGTATGCCTAGTATGCCAAGAGTCCCTCTAGGTTCTTATCAGCTCCATACCTGAAGAATGAGAGAGGTTGGAATCTCTTTGCCAGACTCGAACTCCAACACCCCGCAAGGGAAGTCAGATCACTGGAAGCTGGAAGCTGGGCTCTCTGCGTGCAGGGAATGGCAGCGTCTTCTCAGTGCGTCAGGCCGGGATACGGGCTCCTCTGAAGTCGAGGTCTCCTCTAGTTTACAGGGGCTAGGGAAGGTATATTTATACCTGAGAGCACCCTAGGAATGTTAGCATTGACGTGAGTTGGACAACGAAAGACGTCATGAATGAACCCCTAAGGAATAATGGTTCATGCATAATAGATGAGGCCTTGAAGAAATCAATAGTCCTGAGCTAGGGAAACTCCCGCAGCCTAAGGGTCTGTTCTTCATGAACTCGTTGTGACGTTAGGGTGGACGGATGTCAGAGACCATGCCTGTATTTGGAGTGCACGGTTTAATGCCTAAATAAGGCCTGGGATTCTATGCCTATATAAGGGCAGGGCGAATTGTGCCTATATAAGGACATGATATTTGGAAAGCCTGTTATGGACACCCTAAGGAGAATACAACACCCACTCCTCTTTCGTGTATACGATAATACATAAATGCTAAACATTTAAAATGCTAAACATAAAAATGGAGTACCGCATATTTCTAAAATATTTCATAAAACCATTTTAAAAAAGGCATTTAAAAAAAAAAAAACATATTAGAATGCAAAAAGGTACTGTACATTCGAAGCATTGCTTATCATTTCAGGCATAAAATTCGAAAATAAATGCAATTGGAATGAAGTAAGCAGTAATATTTACATTTGACAAAAAAATGATCGATAAGTTTGTTCATAAATCAAAGTCATTTCATGTCAGCAAAATCAATGAACTGTTGTAGACAGACAAGATGACTAAATGTCTTTGGAAGGAACGCTAAGTCTGTACTATAAGGCTAGTTTTACTTTAAGCAGATTGAAGTTCCATTTTCCTTCGAAAAAATGGGAAAAAGTTCAATTTTTGGTAGAGTTCCAAGTTTTTGAAAAAATGAAGGCCAAATTGTTGCTGTATTTTTGGAACACTGTATGCTGAATCAGAGTCAGTTTACGGGTCTGGTGTAAACATTAGATCATCTATTTCTATAGACAAAACATCATCCACTGTTGTTGGTGTGAGTTGGAACACCTCGTGAAGCAGGTTAATCGCACAGAGATGTGAAACATTGCTTTCAATTGTCGCAATGTTCGCGTCCGTTGTTACCTGTGTGCCTGTAGTTCTTTCTCGTACCTCAGCAGCAGCCGGAAGCGTCTGTGAGATCTCAATGAATGCTGTCATCAGGATAGGAAGCCGCTGGGGACAACACATAGCATGAGCCGTTATCTGGTCCAGCAGAGTATCGACGTCCGTTGGCGCATCCGATGGAAATGTTAGACAGGTGTCCAACACGCATTCTACACCGCATAGCAGGCATCGTAGAACAGGTAAGATGCAATCTTGCCAGATTGGTCTAAAGGACAGGAACCATGTGGTATTAAGGTCCCGTAGATGATGTATGTCCAAAAGCTGTACTATTTGCTCACGGCACTTTCGTTCAAGGAGAGCTTTCTCCATGTCGCTCGGAGTGATGTCGGCGAATTGGCTGGCCATAGCGAAATAGCAGGAAGAGAAATAAAATTCCGGCAACGAGTGCTAGAATTAATGGTATGCCACCAAACACCGAATGTGCAAAGTTCGGGATGATTCCGAGTATTGCCTGGAAAGGTGCTAACAGACCCGAGCAGATGCCCTTAAATACATGTACAATTCCTGTTGTATCAGACATGTTGAAAATTCGTCCTATCATTTCCACGAAATGTATAGGGCAGTTTGTACGTATTAAAGTCTGTATCTCAGCCGAAGTCCTTGCAATTTGCAGATCATAGGTTTCTTTGGCCGAGGTTAAAGGCACTGTTTGTTGTAAAAGCATGGCTTTCATTCTGCTTAAAGTATCAAATCTTATAAAAGAGACATTCAGCGAAGGCCACAAAGGCGACTCCCTGACTGTGTCTATTGGGGCAAACAATACTTGCATACAGCAAGTGACCCTGGAGTTGACCCGTTACTAGATATGGGATGCCTGGCAGCATGCCACAGCAACTCTGATCATTCAACATGAGGTAACTCCCATTAGAAAGTTGTCCGAACGTTGGATTAATCACAGCAGCTGGTGTACCCTGCTGATGGCAAGACAAATTTGCCACAGAACCATTACAAGCCCCATGTAAGGAAATGTCCTGACATATAAGTGGACCGCTGAGTGCACATTTACAGTTTGTACCGCTTAAAAACACTTCACGATCCCCGCTCCAACATCTATATGTATACGGTAAAGCCCAAGATGTCTTAATGTATTCCTTACCCAACCTTTCATATTTGCCTGCTTGCATTTGTCTGAGGCAATACTGAAACTGAAAAGTAGTCACAGGTAGTGTAATTTTGCCATGAATAAGCCATTCTGTAGCTGGTTTTTCTGCCACTGTGAATGGTAACTTTTCCAGTTTTTCAATGCTCAGCACTGTATATTTTGCTCCTCTCTGTGCCATTTCGATCTGTTTATCAGTTAGATTGTATTCTGCAAACAGAGCCGTTGTGTTGATGAAACGCCAGGGCACATAGCCCGCTCGCAATGATTGCAGCGTCCAGCTTAATAACATAATAGAACGTATTTGAGATTGGCCTTGTTGTAACATCGCCAAATCTTGTTCTAGAATGTCGATAGCAGAGGATACAATGCCGTCCAATGAATATATTCTGGAGGACAAAGTTGTTAACCCATTGTCGACCACAGAGAGTGTTTTCTCTAAATTAATACGATCAAGTTCACGTATTCGTTCTGCGGCCTCCATCTGTGACACCTTCCAAGCTTCATTATAAGCAGCATAAATGCAGGCATATATGAAACGTTTTTGACGTGGTTTTCTTGGTCCAAGCAAGAAATCCCTAAGATCTGCGTCTTTTGCAAGTAAGGATAAGTGTTGTTTTACATCCTGTAGTGTAGAGGTATGCAGCCAATCGAGGCATAACTTCCCTACACTGTATGTTGTTACTACCCCCGGATGTTGTCTTTGGACGTATCTTGGGTCTGGCCTATGAATAGTAAAGCCCTGAGTTTTATTCAGGAATCTTTCCTGACAGTTATTCGTGTCTGTGGGCCAGATCAACCATTTTTTCCAATCAGTATTAGATCTGTTGAGTTGTAGTATATTGTCGACTCTCACCACTGCCTGTGTTACATTATTTTTTGCAGGAGTTGGTACAGAAGGTGTTTGCAGAGTAGTGGAGAAAGGGTGCTGGGCCTCCGACCAGCGCTCAGGAATTCCGGTGCGTAGGGCTTACAGGAGGTACCAGTAAGGCTTGTTGGCACCCAAAGTCCCTCAGGAGTAAATTGGACTTCATCCCCATCCCGTAGTCTGCCAGAAGGCGCGTTTGCAGAATGGTGGAGAAAGGGGGGCATGGCCTCCAAAGACGTCTTAGCAATCCCACTGTGTGGGACTTACTGGAGGTAACAAGAGGGGTAGTTGGCCCCCAAGGACATCCTTGGGGGCCAACTACCCCTCCTATTACCTCCAGTAAGTCCCACACAGCAGCATTGCTAAGTTCGAAGAGCAGGCCACGCCCCCTTTTCCCACCACTCTACAAACGCGCTCCCTGGCGCACTCTTGGATGGGAATTGAAGTCCCCTTCGCTGCTGGGGGTCCTTTAGGGGCCAACTAGCCTACCTCTTATCTCCAGTAAGCCCCACACAGTGGGATTGCTGAGAGGTGGACAAAGGCCACGTCCCCTTTCTCCACCACTCTGAAAACGCACCCCTGGCGTGTTCTAAGTTGGGGGATTAAGTCCCTTGAATACTGAGGGTCCCTGGGGGCCAACTAGCCCACCAGGAACCTCCAGTAAGTGCCAAACAGCTGGATTGCAGAGAGGTGGTCCGAGGCCACGCCCCTTTACACCACTCTGCAAGCGCGGCTTCTGGCGCACTGCTGCTCGGAGGATGAAGTCCACTTGTGTCCTGAGGTTCTCAGGACACAAGAGGACCTCATCGCCCCACCAGCAGTGCGCCAGAAGCCGCGTTTCCAGAGTGGTGTAAAAATGGGCGTGGCCTCGGACCACCTCTCTGCAACACAGCTCTGTGGTGCTTACTGGAGGTACCTGGTGGGCTAGTTGGCCCCCAAGACCCTCAGGATTGAAGGGGACTTAATCCCCCAATTTACAATGCGCCAGGGGCGTGTTTGCACACTTGTTATATCAGGCCCCGCCCCTCCCTGCACCACTGTGCAAACGTGCCCCCTGGTGCGTTGTAAGTTGGGGGATTAAGTACCCTTGAATCCTGAGGGTCCCTGGGGGCCAACTAGCCCACCAAGTACCTCCAGTAAGCGCCACAGAGCTGCATTGCAGAGAGGTGTAAAAGGGGCTTGGCCTCGGACCACCTCTCTGCAACGCAGCTCTGTGGCACTTACTGGAGGTACCTGGTGGGCTAGTTGGCCCCCAGGGACACTCAGTATTCAAGGGGACTTAATCCCCCAACTTACAACGCGCCAGGGGGAGCATTTGCAGAGTGGTGCAGAAAGAGGCGAAGCCTCCGGCAAGATGCCGGCTTTTTTATTTTTTGTTAGAAGGGGGGCTGTGTGGCCCCCTTCTTTTAATGTATTTTTGGGCCCTGGGGACCCCATCCCCCAGGGCCTGCCACATTTAAAAAAAAGGTGAAGGGGGCCGTGCAACCCCCTCCTGAGGCCGGTTTTGGCCCCGGGGACCCCATCCCCGGGGCATGGCCTTGTTTTTTTTATTGTTATATGGGAGGGGGCCGTGTGGCCCCCTTCCCTGGGCCACTTATGGCCCCGGGGACCCCAACCCCGTGGCCTGGCCTTCCATTTTTTAAATGTAATTACGGGAGGGGGCCGCATGGCCCCCTTCCCTAGGCCACTTCTGGCCCCGGGGACCCCATCCCCCGGGGCTTGGCCACCCTTTCATTTTTAATTATAGAGGGGGCCTCGTGGCCCCCTCCTCAGGCCACTATTGGCCCCGGGGACCCCATCCCCCTGCCATTTTTTTTTTTTTTAAAAGGGATGGGGGCCGCGTGGCCCCCTCCCAGGCTACTTCTGGTCCCGGGGACCCCATCCCCTGGGGCTGGCCCTTTGTGTTGGGGACTGTGGGGGAGCCCCTATGCCCCCACGGTCCCGCCAGCTCCCTGCCTCCTGCGGGAGCCGGCATTGCTTTTGCACAAGGGGAGCTGCTCACATGCAGTTCCCCTTGTGCAAGCTATTCTGCTCGGTTTTGGAAGCGAGAGCAGGTTTCCTGCTCTTGCTTCCAAAACCGAGCAGAGTTGCTATGGCAGGGCGGGAGCCGCATGGCTCCCGCCCTGCCATAGCAAACAGAAATGTCCCGGCGGTGGGCACCCCGGGACATTGCAGGAGCCGGCCCTGGGGGGTGGCGGTACCCAGGGCCAATAAGGGCTCCTGGAGGGGGCCACGTGGCCCCCTCTCTTCATTTTCTTTGCCCCGGGGAGGTGGCGGTCCCCAGGGCAGCTTGAGGGGTTGGGACCCCCCACGCATTTACTATCAAAGAAGCCCCGGGGAGGTGTCGGTCCCCGGGGCTGCGGGGCCGCGTGCCCCCGCACATAATAGCATAGCCCGGGGAGGTGGTGGTCCCCGGGGCTGCGGGGCCCCGCAGGCCCCCGCTATTTCATTTTGACATTGCCCCCGGGACCTGGCCCACCCGGGGCCTCATTAAAATGAAGCGCAAGAGACCGCGCTTCATTTTTTTATTTTCAGCAGGATTCGCACACCCAGCGCGAATTCTGCCAATTTTGTTTTTAAAAAAAATGCTTTTTTGGGCCCTGGGGGTCCCTGTGGGACCCCCTCAGCAGGCCTAGGGGATCAGGGTGTTTCTACCCTGCCCCTTTTCTTGTTTTTCACCTTTTTTCTGTTTTCTTGTGACTCAATTACCGAGTCACAAGATGGCTGCCAACACATTCTGGTTTAGAGTGTTGGCAGCCAATCAGAGTGAAGCTCGTGCCCGGGAGGAGTCGCGACTCCTCCTCGGTGCTCAGATATCGATATTTTTATTTTTAAAATGCTCAGCAACTACTGAACGGATTTACACCATTTAAAAAAGGGCTCTTTCTGAACCAAGACCTACCTTTTTGCCAAATTTGGTGTAATTCCGTTCAGCAGTTCGGGCTGTAGCTTTGTCTATGGTTTCCTATGGAAATTAACATGGGGAAAACGTGTTTTGGGACCCCCATTTTTCTTGGCCCCCGCTTGACGAATCTCCCGAAACTTTCAAGACAGGAGCTGACCAGAACGCCCCACTAGTTTTGAAAATTTCGCGAAGATTCATCAAACGGCGCCAAAGATAGTGGCAAAAGAATAAACGCTTTTTGAATAGAAACAAGGTCCTAACTATAACTACCTACTGGCGACTGCCAGTAGGTAATATATATATATATATATATATAAACTCCAGCTCCAGTCTCCATTTGACACGGACACCGACACAGGGGTACGAATCACTCGTTTGTAAATCTCTGTTTATTCTTTAATGAGTTGTAACGCGTTTTGGCATTTCCTGCCTTGCTCACACAATAAACGTCATTTTCACAGTAACCATTTAAAATACAAGGCTCTCGGTCACATGGTGTGCTGCTCCTATTTCCATAGAAGACAGACTCGATATCATTGTTACTTCACACATTTCTTCATATATCGTGTTGAAAAATATTTGTAAAATACGTGATTATTTGTCTCATGCTTAAAAATTCCATGAATTGTCATAGTATTAGAAATCACTTTTCTCTCATACTGATTTCGTACCTTTCTTCAATCAAACTGATTTAAATTTATACGGGCAAGTGCCTACATGATTCAACAGTAAAGCTATCACTGCAATTCATGCTACCCTTAATTAGAACATAGTTGATCGTAAGGTACACATAGCGAATAGATATATATAGAAAATGTAAAAATATTAGACACATTCAAAAATAGAAATTAATAATTAATAACGAGCGGGCAAAGACCTTTTGACTTCAATGGTGATCCTTCTCTTAATTGCATACTCCCATGATCAGTTATTTGAGTCCCACCATCTTTTGTCAGTTAAAGTGCAAGTGCGTACAAAACTGATTGTCCAATGTCCTCATTTAGCATAACCTCTCAGATAGTAGCAGCAGCTGAAATACAGTGTTCAAAACGACGTAAAGTGCCAGTGCTTTATACAGCACAGTTATTTAAAGTGCAAATGCCACAATAAAATCATTTCACTGTTAAGCACGGTACATAAAAATGAAAAGTGTAAGTGCAATATCATAGATCTCTATTTGTACACTGTTTCACTTAAGTAAATACAATCTATTCTCTATATGGGTCAACTCCTATAAAGTGCAAGTGCATCTTGATTGCACACCTTACTTTGGTCATACTAGAGTTCTTGCAGAGACCAACCAATAACAAATCTCAGGTAATTCCTAGTTCAAAAAGCACCATTCTTTATACTATGCCACGCCCTAATATCAAAAATAGAAGATTACTCAATATTGAAGTCTATATAAATAATATTGACAATTTATATGGTTCCCCTTACAAATAAATTCAACACTCAATAATACTTTGTCGATTTAGTTTCACTAAAGAGCCATGTTAACTTTTAAAATGAACCTTAACCATGGATACTACTAGTGGCTTAGATGTAGATGTAAATCCTCATCTGAGTTTAATCCTGACGGGATCTTAGTATTGAATAACAATATATATTTTGATCCAAGCTGTCGCAACTTGCGCTCTCTGTTTCCTCCCTTCTCATTTTTGTCACCTGATTGATTGCAAAATATGTAAGTTCATTCACATTGCCATTGTGAACCTCATTTATATGGCGGTGTAGTGTAGCTCCTATTTCCCTAATAGGCTCTGCGCATTGGAATAATATATCCTATAGGTTTGACATAGGACTAAGGTCGGTATGTCCCTATCGAGTATATTAATCTTAATTACTTGTGCCAGCTAGCTCAGAGGCCACTAGAAACTCCTTGACAACAAGAAGGGAGTAGTTTCTGGCAGCCGCAAAACATGACCAATATGTTTTCCTTTTAGAATCAGAACGTGTCCCAGAGTCGTGGAAACACTAGATAACTATTTCACTCAGCTCAGTCGTGCATGCTTAGTTTTCCTCAGAGTTACACAGAAATAATAGACGGGCGTTTTCAATAAAAGATTTATTGAACAGTCTTGTTTCTGGTGTAAGTATAATGTGCTGTTACGATCACAAGACAGTATGCGAGATAAATAATGTACAGGGTGAGCAGTAGAAATAAATAATACTGCGATAGCATTATCTTTTAGTACAAATGCTGTTACATAAATAACACAGACTAAAAATGCGAGTACTCATACGATGCGGTGCTAAGCTAGTTCTACCCCAGTGTACCTAACCTAACCTAGGTGTAGGAAGAGGGAAGAAGTAGGTGAAGTATTCCTTACTATGGTATACTAAGAGTATGTTAAGTCTAGTATGCCTAGTATGCCAAGAGTCCCTCTAGGTTCTTATCAGCTCCATACCTGAAGAATGAGAGAGGTTGGAATCTCTTTGCCAGACTCGAACTCCAACACCCCGCAAGGGAAGTCAGATCACTGGAAGCTGGAAGCTGGGCTCTCTGCGTGCAGGGAATGGCAGCGTCTTCTCAGTGCGTCAGGCCGGGATACGGGCTCCTCTGAAGTCGAGGTCTCCTCTAGTTTACAGGGGCTAGGGAAGGTATATTTATACCTGAGAGCACCCTAGGAATGTTAGCATTGACGTGAGTTGGACAACGAAAGACGTCATGAATGAACCCCTAAGGAATAATGGTTCATGCATAATAGATGAGGCCTTGAAGAAATCAATAGTCCTGAGCTAGGGAAACTCCCGCAGCCTAAGGGTCTGTTCTTCATGAACTCGTTGTGACGTTAGGGTGGACGGATGTCAGAGACCATGCCTGTATTTGGAGTGCACGGTTTAATGCCTAAATAAGGCCTGGGATTCTATGCCTATATAAGGGCAGGGCGAATTGTGCCTATATAAGGACATGATATTTGGAAAGCCTGTTATGGACACCCTAAGGAGAATACAACACCCACTCCTCTTTCGTGTATACGATAATACATAAATGCTAAACATTTAAAATGCTAAACATAAAAATGGAGTACCGCATATTTCTAAAATATTTCATAAAACCATTTTAAAAAAGGCATTTAAAAAAAAAAAAACATATTAGAATGCAAAAAGGTACTGTACATTCGAAGCATTGCTTATCATTTCAGGCATAAAATTCGAAAATAAATGCAATTGGAATGAAGTAAGCAGTAATATTTACATTTGACAAAAAAATGATCGATAAGTTTGTTCATAAATCAAAGTCATTTCATGTCAGCAAAATCAATGAACTGTTGTAGACAGACAAGATGACTAAATGTCTTTGGAAGGAACGCTAAGTCTGTACTATAAGGCTAGTTTTACTTTAAGCAGATTGAAGTTCCATTTTCCTTCGAAAAAATGGGAAAAAGTTCAATTTTTGGTAGAGTTCCAAGTTTTTGAAAAAATGAAGGCCAAATTGTTGCTGTATTTTTGGAACACTGTATGCTGAATCAGAGTCAGTTTACGGGTCTGGTGTAAACATTAGATCATCTATTTCTATAGACAAAACATCATCCACTGTTGTTGGTGTGAGTTGGAACACCTCGTGAAGCAGGTTAATCGCACAGAGATGTGAAACATTGCTTTCAATTGTCGCAATGTTCGCGTCCGTTGTTACCTGTGTGCCTGTAGTTCTTTCTCGTACCTCAGCAGCAGCCGGAAGCGTCTGTGAGATCTCAATGAATGCTGTCATCAGGATAGGAAGCCGCTGGGGACAACACATAGCATGAGCCGTTATCTGGTCCAGCAGAGTATCGACGTCCGTTGGCGCATCCGATGGAAATGTTAGACAGGTGTCCAACACGCATTCTACACCGCATAGCAGGCATCGTAGAACAGGTAAGATGCAATCTTGCCAGATTGGTCTAAAGGACAGGAACCATGTGGTATTAAGGTCCCGTAGATGATGTATGTCCAAAAGCTGTACTATTTGCTCACGGCACTTTCGTTCAAGGAGAGCTTTCTCCATGTCGCTCGGAGTGATGTCGGCGAATTGGCTGGCCATAGCGAAATAGCAGGAAGAGAAATAAAATTCCGGCAACGAGTGCTAGAATTAATGGTATGCCACCAAACACCGAATGTGCAAAGTTCGGGATGATTCCGAGTATTGCCTGGAAAGGTGCTAACAGACCCGAGCAGATGCCCTTAAATACATGTACAATTCCTGTTGTATCAGACATGTTGAAAATTCGTCCTATCATTTCCACGAAATGTATAGGGCAGTTTGTACGTATTAAAGTCTGTATCTCAGCCGAAGTCCTTGCAATTTGCAGATCATAGGTTTCTTTGGCCGAGGTTAAAGGCACTGTTTGTTGTAAAAGCATGGCTTTCATTCTGCTTAAAGTATCAAATCTTATAAAAGAGACATTCAGCGAAGGCCACAAAGGCGACTCCCTGACTGTGTCTATTGGGGCAAACAATACTTGCATACAGCAAGTGACCCTGGAGTTGACCCGTTACTAGATATGGGATGCCTGGCAGCATGCCACAGCAACTCTGATCATTCAACATGAGGTAACTCCCATTAGAAAGTTGTCCGAACGTTGGATTAATCACAGCAGCTGGTGTACCCTGCTGATGGCAAGACAAATTTGCCACAGAACCATTACAAGCCCCATGTAAGGAAATGTCCTGACATATAAGTGGACCGCTGAGTGCACATTTACAGTTTGTACCGCTTAAAAACACTTCACGATCCCCGCTCCAACATCTATATGTATACGGTAAAGCCCAAGATGTCTTAATGTATTCCTTACCCAACCTTTCATATTTGCCTGCTTGCATTTGTCTGAGGCAATACTGAAACTGAAAAGTAGTCACAGGTAGTGTAATTTTGCCATGAATAAGCCATTCTGTAGCTGGTTTTTCTGCCACTGTGAATGGTAACTTTTCCAGTTTTTCAATGCTCAGCACTGTATATTTTGCTCCTCTCTGTGCCATTTCGATCTGTTTATCAGTTAGATTGTATTCTGCAAACAGAGCCGTTGTGTTGATGAAACGCCAGGGCACATAGCCCGCTCGCAATGATTGCAGCGTCCAGCTTAATAACATAATAGAACGTATTTGAGATTGGCCTTGTTGTAACATCGCCAAATCTTGTTCTAGAATGTCGATAGCAGAGGATACAATGCCGTCCAATGAATATATTCTGGAGGACAAAGTTGTTAACCCATTGTCGACCACAGAGAGTGTTTTCTCTAAATTAATACGATCAAGTTCACGTATTCGTTCTGCGGCCTCCATCTGTGACACCTTCCAAGCTTCATTATAAGCAGCATAAATGCAGGCATATATGAAACGTTTTTGACGCGGTTTTCTTGGTCCAAGCAAGAAATCCCTAAGATCTGCGTCTTTTGCAAGTAAGGATAAGTGTTGTTTTACATCCTGTAGTGTAGAGGTATGCAGCCAATCGAGGCATAACTTCCCTACACTGTATGTTGTTACTACCCCCGGATGTTGTCTTTGGACGTATCTTGGGTCTGGCCTATGAATAGTAAAGCCCTGAGTTTTATTCAGGAATCTTTCCTGACAGTTATTCGTGTCTGTGGGCCAGATCAACCATTTTTTCCAATCAGTATTAGATCTGTTGAGTTGTAGTATATTGTCGACTCTCACCACTGCCTGTGTTACATTATTTTTTGCAGGAGTTGGTACAGAAGGTGTTTGCAGAGTAGTGGAGAAAGGGTGCTGGGCCTCCGACCAGCGCTCAGGAATTCCGGTGCGTAGGGCTTACAGGAGGTACCAGTAAGGCTTGTTGGCACCCAAAGTCCCTCAGGAGTAAATTGGACTTCATCCCCATCCCGTAGTCTGCCAGAAGGCGCGTTTGCAGAATGGTGGAGAAAGGGGGCATGGCCTCCAAAGACGTCTTAGCAATCCCACTGTGTGGGACTTACTGGAGGTAACAAGAGGGTAGTTGGCCCCCAAGGACATCCTTGGGGGCCAACTACCCTCCTATTACCTCCAGTAAGTCCCACACAGCAGCATTGCTAAGTTCGAAGAGCAGGCCACGCCCCCTTTTCCCACCACTCTACAAACGCGCTCCCTGGCGCACTCTTGGATGGGAATTGAAGTCCCCTTCGCTGCTGGGGGTCCTTTAGGGGCCAACTAGCCTACCTCTTATCTCCAGTAAGCCCCACACAGTGGGATTGCTGAGAGGTGGACAAAGGCCACGTCCCCTTTCTCCACCACTCTGAAAACGCACCCCCTGGCGTGTTCTAAGTTGGGGGATTAAGTCCCCTTGAATACTGAGGGTCCCTGGGGGCCAACTAGCCCACCAGGAACCTCCAGTAAGTGCCAAACAGCTGGATTGCAGAGAGGTGGTCCGAGGCCACGCCCCTTTTTACACCACTCTGCAAACGCGGCTTCTGGCGCACTGCTGCTCGGAGGATGAAGTCCACTTGTGTCCTGAGGTTCTCAGGACACAAGAGGACCTCATCGCCCCACCAGCAGTGCGCCAGAAGCCGCGTTTCCAGAGTGGTGTAAAAATGGGCGTGGCCTCGGACCACCTCTCTGCAACACAGCTCTGTGGTGCTT
Source organism: Calotriton arnoldi (assembly GCA_963921515.1). Taxonomy (NCBI): domain Eukaryota; kingdom Metazoa; phylum Chordata; class Amphibia; order Caudata; family Salamandridae; genus Calotriton; species Calotriton arnoldi. The sequence continues at coordinate 1,838,857 of CAWUFW010003014.1, forward strand.
ACTGGAGGTACCTGGTGGGCTAGTTGGCCCCCAAGACCCTCAGGATTGAAGGGGACTTAATCCCCCAATTTACAATGCGCCAGGGGCGTGTTTGCACACTTGTTATATCAGGCCCCGCCCCTCCCTGCACCACTGTGCAAACGTGCCCCCTGGTGCGTTGTAAGTTGGGGGATTAAGTACCCTTGAATCCTGAGGGTCCCTGGGGGCCAACTAGCCCACCAAGTACCTCCAGTAAGCGCCACAGAGCTGCATTGCAGAGAGGTGTAAAAAGGGGCTTGGCCTCGGACCACCTCTCTGCAACGCAGCTCTGTGGCACTTACTGGAGGTACCTGGTGGGCTAGTTGGCCCCCAGGGACACTCAGTATTCAAGGGGACTTAATCCCCCAACTTACAACGCGCCAGGGGGAGCATTTGCAGAGTGGTGCAGAAAGGGGGCGAAGCCTCCGGCAAGATGCCGGCTTTTTTTATTTTTTTTGTTAGAAGGGGGGCTGTGTGGCCCCCCTTCTTTTAATGTATTTTTGGGCCCTGGGGACCCCATCCCCCAGGGCCTGCCACATTTTAAAAAAAAAGGTGAAGGGGGCCGTGCAACCCCCCTCCTGAGGCCGGTTTTGGCCCCGGGGACCCCATCCCCCGGGGCATGGCCTTGTTTTTTTTTTATTGTTATATGGGAGGGGGGCCGTGTGGCCCCCTTCCCTGGGCCACTTATGGCCCCGGGGACCCCAACCCCCGTGGCCTGGCCTTCCATTTTTTAAATGTAATTACGGGAGGGGGGCCGCATGGCCCCCCTTCCTCAGGCCACTATTGGCCCCGGGGACCCCATCCCCCTGCCATTTTTTTTTTTTTTAAAAGGGATGGGGGGCCGCGTGGCCCCCCTCCCAGGCTACTTCTGGTCCCGGGGACCCCATCCCCTGGGGCTGGCCCTTTGTGTTGGGGACTGTGGGGGGAGCCCCTATGCCCCCACGGTCCCGCCAGCTCCCTGCCTCCTGCGGGAGCCGGCATTGCTTTTGCACAAGGGGAGCTGCTCACATGCAGTTCCCCTTGTGCAAAAGCAATTCTGCTTCGGTTTTTGGAAGCGAGAGCAGGTTTCCTGCTCTTGCTTCCAAAAACCGAAGCAGAGTTTGCTATGGCAGGGCGGGAGCCGCATGGCTCCCGCCCTGCCATAGCAAACAGAAATGTCCCGGCGGTGGGCACCCCGGGACATTGCAGGAGCCGGCCCTGGGGGGTGGCGGTACCCAGGGCCAATAAGGGCTCCTGGAGGGGGCCACGTGGCCCCCCTCTCTTCATTTTCTTTGCCCCGGGGAGGTGGCGGTCCCCAGGGCAGCTTGGGGGGGTTGGGACCCCCCCACGCATTTACTATCAAAGAAGCCCCGGGGAGGTGTCGGTCCCCGGGGCTGCGGGGGGCCGCGTGCCCCCCGCACATAATTAACATAGCCCCGGGGAGGTGGTGGTCCCCGGGGCTGCGGGGGCCCCCGCAGGCCCCCGCTATTTCATTTTGACATTGCCCCCGGGACCTGGCCCACCCGGGGGCCTCATTAAAATGAAGCGCAAGAGACCGCGCTTCATTTTTTTTTATTTTCAGCAGGATTCGCACACCCAGCGCGAATTCTGCCAATTTTGTTTTTAAAAAAAATGCTTTTTTGGGCCCTGGGGGTCCCTGTGGGACCCCCTCAGCAGGCCTAGGGGATCAGGGTGTTTCTACCCTGCCCCCTTTTCTTGTTTTTCACCTTTTTTTCTGTTTTCTTGTGACTCAATTACCGAGTCACAAGATGGCTGCCAACACATTCTGGTTTAGAGTGTTGGCAGCCAATCAGAGTGAAGCTCGTGCCCGGGAGGAGTCGCGACTCCTCCTCGGTGCTCAGATATCGATATTTTTATTTTTTAAATTGCTCAGCAACTACTGAACGGATTTACACCATTTAAAAAAGGGCTCTTTCTGAACCAAGACCTACCTTTTTGCCAAATTTGGTGTAATTCCGTTCAGCAGTTCGGGCTGTAGCTTTGTCTATGGTTTCCTATGGAAATTAACATGGGGAAAACGTGTTTTGGGACCCCCATTTTTCTTGGCCCCCGCTTGACGAATCTCCCGAAACTTTCAAGACAGGAGCTGACCAGAACGCCCCACTAGTTTTGAAAATTTCGCGAAGATTCATCAAACGGCGCCAAAGATAGTGGCAAAAGAATAAACGCTTTTTGAATAGAAACAAGGTCCTAACTATAACTACCTACTGGCGACTGCCAGTAGGTAATATATATATATATATATATATAAACTCCAGCTCCAGTCTCCATTTGACACGGACACCGACACAGGGGTACGAATCACTCGTTTGTAAATCTCTGTTTATTCTTTAATGAGTTGTAACGCGTTTTGGCATTTCCTGCCTTGCTCACACAATAAACGTCATTTTCACAGTAACCATTTAAAATACAAGGCTCTCGGTCACATGGTGTGCTGCTCCTATTTCCATAGAAGACAGACTCGATATCATTGTTACTTCACACATTTCTTCATATATCGTGTTGAAAAATATTTGTAAAATACGTGATTATTTGTCTCATGCTTAAAAATTCCATGAATTGTCATAGTATTAGAAATCACTTTTCTCTCATACTGATTTCGTACCTTTCTTCAATCAAACTGATTTAAATTTATACGGGCAAGTGCCTACATGATTCAACAGTAAAGCTATCACTGCAATTCATGCTACCCTTAATTAGAACATAGTTGATCGTAAGGTACACATAGCGAATATATATATATAGAAAATGTAAAAATATTAGACACATTCAAAAATAGAAATTAATAATTAATAACGAGCGGGCAAAGACCTTTTGACTTCAATGGTGATCCTTCTCTTAATTGCATACTCCCATGATCAGTTATTTGAGTCCCACCATCTTTTGTCAGTTAAAGTGCAAGTGCGTACAAAACTGATTGTCCAATGTCCTCATTTAGCATAACCTCTCAGATAGTAGCAGCAGCTGAAATACAGTGTTCAAAACGACGTAAAGTGCCAGTGCTTTATACAGCACAGTTATTTAAAGTGCAAATGCCACAATAAAATCATTTCACTGTTAAGCACGGTACATAAAAATGAAAAGTGTAAGTGCAATATCATAGATCTCTATTTGTACACTGTTTCACTTAAGTAAATACAATCTATTCTCTATATGGGTCAACTCCTATAAAGTGCAAGTGCATCTTGATTGCACACCTTACTTTGGTCATACTAGAGTTCTTGCAGAGACCAACCAATAACAAATCTCAGGTAATTCCTAGTTCAAAAAGCACCATTCTTTATACTATGCCACGCCCTAATATCAAAAATAGAAGATTACTCAATATTGAAGTCTATATAAATAATATTGACAATTTATATGGTTCCCCTTACAAATAAATTCAACACTCAATAATACTTTGTCGATTTAGTTTCACTAAAGAGCCATGTTAACTTTTAAAATGAACCTTAACCATGGATACTACTAGTGGCTTAGATGTAGATGTAAATCCTCATCTGAGTTTAATCCTGACGGGATCTTAGTATTGAATAACAATATATATTTTGATCCAAGCTGTCGCAACTTGCGCTCTCTGTTTCCTCCCCTTCTCATTTTTGTCACCTGATTGATTGCAAAATATGTAAGTTCATTCACATTGCCATTGTGAACCTCATTTATATGGCGGTGTAGTGTAGCTCCTATTTCCCTAATAGGCTCTGCGCATTGGAATAATATATCCTATAGGTTTGACATAGGACTAAGGTCGGTATGTCCCTATCGAGTATATTAATCTTAATTACTTGTGCCAGCTAGCTCAGAGGCCACTAGAAACTCCTTGACAACAAGAAGGGAGTAGTTTCTGGCAGCCGCAAAACATGACCAATATGTTTTCCTTTTAGAATCAGAACGTGTCCCAGAGTCGTGGAAACACTAGATAACTATTTCACTCAGCTCAGTCGTGCATGCTTAGTTTTCCTCAGAGTTACACAGAAATAATAGACGGGCGTTTTCAATAAAAGATTTATTGAACAGTCTTGTTTCTGGTGTAAGTATAATGTGCTGTTACGATCACAAGACAGTATGCGAGATAAATAATGTACAGGGTGAGCAGTAGAAATAAATAATACTGCGATAGCATTATCTTTTAGTACAAATGCTGTTACATAAATAACACAGACTAAAAATGCGAGTACTCATACGATGCGGTGCTAAGCTAGTTCTACCCCAGTGTACCTAACCTAACCTAGGTGTAGGAAGAGGGAAGAAGTAGGTGAAGTATTCCTTACTATGGTATACTAAGAGTATGTTAAGTCTAGTATGCCTAGTATGCCAAGAGTCCCTCTAGGTTCTTATCAGCTCCATACCTGAAGAATGAGAGAGGTTGGAATCTCTTTGCCAGACTCGAACTCCAACACCCCGCAAGGGAAGTCAGATCACTGGAAGCTGGAAGCTGGGCTCTCTGCGTGCAGGGAATGGCAGCGTCTTCTCAGTGCGTCAGGCCGGGATACGGGCTCCTCTGAAGTCGAGGTCTCCTCTAGTTTACAGGGGCTAGGGAAGGTATATTTATACCTGAGAGCACCCTAGGAATGTTAGCATTGACGTGAGTTGGACAACGAAAGACGTCATGAATGAACCCCTAAGGAATAATGGTTCATGCATAATAGATGAGGCCTTGAAGAAATCAATAGTCCTGAGCTAGGGAAACTCCCGCAGCCTAAGGGTCTGTTCTTCATGAACTCGTTGTGACGTTAGGGTGGACGGATGTCAGAGACCATGCCTGTATTTGGAGTGCACGGTTTAATGCCTAAATAAGGCCTGGGATTCTATGCCTATATAAGGGCAGGGCGAATTGTGCCTATATAAGGACATGATATTTGGAAAGCCTGTTATGGACACCCTAAGGAGAATACAACACCCACTCCTCTTTCGTGTATACGATAATACATAAATGCTAAACATTTAAAATGCTAAACATAAAAATGGAGTACCGCATATTTCTAAAATATTTCATAAAACCATTTTAAAAAAGGCATTTAAAAAAACAAAAACATATTAGAATGCAAAAAGGTACTGTACATTCGAAGCATTGCTTATCATTTCAGGCATAAAATTCGAAAATAAATGCAATTGGAATGAAGTAAGCAGTAATATTTACATTTGACAAAAAAATGATCGATAAGTTTGTTCATAAATCAAAGTCATTTCATGTCAGCAAAATCAATGAACTGTTGTAGACAGACAAGATGACTAAATGTCTTTGGAAGGAACGCTAAGTCTGTACTATAAGGCTAGTTTTACTTTAAGCAGATTGAAGTTCCATTTTCCTTCGAAAAAATGGGAAAAAGTTCAATTTTTGGTAGAGTTCCAAGTTTTTGAAAAAATGAAGGCCAAATTGTTGCTGTATTTTTGGAACACTGTATGCTGAATCAGAGTCAGTTTACGGGTCTGGTGTAAACATTAGATCATCTATTTCTATAGACAAAACATCATCCACTGTTGTTGGTGTGAGTTGGAACACCTCGTGAAGCAGGTTAATCGCACAGAGATGTGAAACATTGCTTTCAATTGTCGCAATGTTCGCGTCCGTTGTTACCTGTGTGCCTGTAGTTCTTTCTCGTACCTCAGCAGCAGCCGGAAGCGTCTGTGAGATCTCAATGAATGCTGTCATCAGGATAGGAAGCCGCTGGGGACAACACATAGCATGAGCCGTTATCTGGTCCAGCAGAGTATCGACGTCCGTTGGCGCATCCGATGGAAATGTTAGACAGGTGTCCAACACGCATTCTACACCGCATAGCAGGCATCGTAGAACAGGTAAGATGCAATCTTGCCAGATTGGTCTAAAGGACAGGAACCATGTGGTATTAAGGTCCCGTAGATGATGTATGTCCAAAAGCTGTACTATTTGCTCACGGCACTTTCGTTCAAGGAGAGCTTTCTCCATGTCGCTCGGAGTGATGTCGGCGAATTGGCTGGCCATAGCGAAATAGCAGGAAGAGAAATAAAATTCCGGCAACGAGTGCTAGAATTAATGGTATGCCACCAAACACCGAATGTGCAAAGTTCGGGATGATTCCGAGTATTGCCTGGAAAGGTGCTAACAGACCCGAGCAGATGCCCTTAAATACATGTACAATTCCTGTTGTATCAGACATGTTGAAAATTCGTCCTATCATTTCCACGAAATGTATAGGGCAGTTTGTACGTATTAAAGTCTGTATCTCAGCCGAAGTCCTTGCAATTTGCAGATCATAGGTTTCTTTGGCCGAGGTTAAAGGCACTGTTTGTTGTAAAAGCATGGCTTTCATTCTGCTTAAAGTATCAAATCTTATAAAAGAGACATTCAGCGAAGGCCACAAAGGCGACTCCCTGACTGTGTCTATTGGGGCAAACAATACTTGCATACAGCAAGTGACCCTGGAGTTGACCCGTTACTAGATATGGGATGCCTGGCAGCATGCCACAGCAACTCTGATCATTCAACATGAGGTAACTCCCATTAGAAAGTTGTCCGAACGTTGGATTAATCACAGCAGCTGGTGTACCCTGCTGATGGCAAGACAAATTTGCCACAGAACCATTACAAGCCCCATGTAAGGAAATGTCCTGACATATAAGTGGACCGCTGAGTGCACGTTTACAGTTTGTACCGCTTAAAAACACTTCACGATCCCCGCTCCAACATCTATATGTATACGGTAAAGCCCAAGATGTCTTAATGTATTCCTTACCCAACCTTTCATATTTGCCTGCTTGCATTTGTCTGAGGCAATACTGAAACTGAAAAGTAGTCACAGGTAGTGTAATTTTGCCATGAATAAGCCATTCTGTAGCTGGTTTTTCTGCCACTGTGAATGGTAACTTTTCCAGTTTTTCAATGCTCAGCACTGTATATTTTGCTCCTCTCTGTGCCATTTCGATCTGTTTATCAGTTAGATTGTATTCTGCAAACAGAGCCGTTGTGTTGATGAAACGCCAGGGCACATAGCCCGCTCGCAATGATTGCAGCGTCCAGCTTAATAACATAATAGAACGTATTTGAGATTGGCCTTGTTGTAACATCGCCAAATCTTGTTCTAGAATGTCGATAGCAGAGGATACAATGCCGTCCAATGAATATATTCTGGAGGACAAAGTTGTTAACCCATTGTCGACCACAGAGAGTGTTTTCTCTAAATTAATACGATCAAGTTCACGTATTCGTTCTGCGGCCTCCATCTGTGACACCTTCCAAGCTTCATTATAAGCAGCATAAATGCCGGCATATATGAAACGTTTTTGACGCGGTTTTCTTGGTCCAAGCAAGAAATCCCTAAGATCTGCGTCTTTTGCAAGTAAGGATAAGTGTTGTTTTACATCCTGTAGTGTAGAGGTATGCAGCCAATCGAGGCATAACTTCCCTACACTGTATGTTGTTACTACCCCCGGATGTTGTCTTTGGACGTATCTTGGGTCTGGCCTATGAATAGTAAAGCCCTGAGTTTTATTCAGGAATCTTTCCTGGCAGTTATTCGTGTCTGTGGGCCAGATCAACCATTTTTTCCAATCAGTATTAGATCTGTTGAGTTGTAGTATATAGTCGACTGTCACCACTGCCTGTGTTACATTATTTTTTGCAGGAGTTGGTACAGAAGGTGTGTTCATCTCTTTGATCTTGGCTAATCCAAGACAAGATGTTTGTTGGATAGTTTCATTCAAAAACATTATTTGTTCAGGGATGATGCAGGCTCTAAATAAAGCTTCTATCCCCTGTACTTGCCATTCTTTAGTACCCCACAACGTTTTTGTGTCTATTGTGTCTTTCCAAAAGTCGAAACCCTGTCTAGACAGTTGGGCATTGAATAATACAGAATAAATCTGTTTTGTATTTGTTAACATAATTTTCAGTCCTGTTTTGTTTATATTTTTATAGTAAAATATTTCTGGATCAGATGTATTGTAACCTGAAAAGTATGGAAATTTACTGGCAAATGTTTTTGAACTACCTTTAGGTGGTGTAGGACAATGTTCCCATTGGTTAAACATAAACACATTTCTTGGATATGCAGATTTATGCAAAAAATGATGACCATAGTGATTATAACAATACAGTTCTTCATAGTCTGATGAACCCTCTAAATATTCATTTTTAGAAAATGCAGCAGATCTTTCTAGGTCAAACATAATATCAGTCACAGTCTCAAAGTCCCAATCATCAGAATAGGTACTGGACGTGATTAGATCACTTAGTGAAATTTTAAACAAATGTGGAATGTTCAATTCTTCCGTTGGACCGAATATATCAAAATCTGTTTTGTCCCACACTATACCATTGTGTATAGGAACAGCTGTGATGTTCACTGATGACAAGTCTCTTGCTTCACGATGGGAAGATTTATGAGGTTTCAAAAGTACGTTTACGTCTTTTCCTTCAGTGTTCACATGGATGTATCTGCCACTTATTAGCACGCTTACTGTTGTTACCAAAGCTAGCCAGAGCAGGAAAACAAAAAGTCCAGATGTAATCCAGAGTTCAATCCATGGAGAAACCAAATAAGTCTTTTTCAGAAAGTGAAGAAAGTCTTGTACTTGCTGCTTGTATTTCAATGACACTGGCGTTGTTTCAGGTTCACTTGGATCTTCTGAGAACGTATCAAAGTTAATGAAGTAGCCAGAAGCAGTTCTGTCAATTGTTTGAATTGCATCAGGATTTGTAGAAATCACTGGAACCAGTTCATCACTTGTTACGTTGGTGTATACAGGTGTATTTGGACGAACTGTTACTTGTTCTTCAAGAGGTATGAGTTCCATAGCGTTGTTGCATAGTCCTCCATTTGTTTCAGCTGAATTCTCGATTGTTATCAGTCTTTCAGTATGAACCTCTTGGATAGTAGCGAGAGGAGTGCGTTTGCTACTAGGTTGGAGTCCACGAGGCCTACTATTTAGTATTGGCCACATACTGTGGTTTGATCAGGTCGATGGACACAAATCTTTTCTCCTTTCTTCCAGCAAGGGGCGGCAGTAGTACTGTTCTTGTTCCTTGAACTGCTAGGACAGGTACTGGTTGTCTGTAAGAAGGTCCAAATTCCTTCTTGTCTGCAATTTTTCTCTGACTAGATCCCCAACTTTTGGAATCCAGACAGGCCTTGCTGGGACAGCCGGTTGATCCCCAGTGGTGGTTGACTGTAGGAATACGTTGCTTTGTTTCGTTCTTAATTTGTTTAAGTCCTGTAAAACAGCCAAACGATCTTTGATATCAAAGGGTTTATTTTCCACCACTGTGCCTACGTTTTCTAAGTCTGGTACCCACATTCTTGTCCCAAATAGGACCTCATATGGAGTGACCCCCCTAGAGAACTTCTTGGCAGATTGTTCATTGCGCGCTGAACGCCACTAAGGTGTTTGACCCACCCGTCACCCGAACCTAATACTCTAGCTGTTATAGACTGCTTTATGTCCCGGTTTTTCCTTTCCACAACCGAATTTCCCTCAGGATGGAATGGAGAGGAGTACCGCAATGCAACGCCCAGACTGGCCATGGCGTCTTTGTAAGCCCGAGAGCTAAACGCAGGACCCTGGTCAGAATGTAGCATGCCTATTGCGTATATGCCGATAAAGACTCGTAAATCTTTTATAACAGTTCGAGCGTCAGCTGAGCGCTGAGGCCATAACCATAGGAACCTAGAGCATGAATCCACTGCTACCATGATATATTTATAATTACCGTCCCTGCGTAAGGGACCGCAGTGGTCAAGGTAAACACAAGCTAATGGTTTATCTGAAATTAACAGGGGTGTCTGCGCAGGACGTTTCACTGTGGAAACTTTCATCTGTTGGCATATATCACATTCTAAAACATAGTTCTTTGTTTGTTTTCTAATGCCAGGCCACCAATATCTTTGCTTGAGTAAAGATATTGTTGCAGAAACACCTGCATGGGCAGAAGCTATCCCTACGTGTGCTGCTAGGATTAGTCCTAATCTACGTTTCTTGTTTGGTATTACCCTATCCCCCACTCCAGGGATTCGAGCAAAAGGAACGTTGTTCGCATCAATTACATAAGAGTACTTGAGTGAAAACTTTTTTGGTAACGCTGCACTGCTGCCTTTGCTTGAAGCATTGACAGCCAACATTATCTCACCGTCTATTTTTGTTTTTGAACGAGTGATCGCAGCTACGGAAGCCGTTTGCACAGCCCCCTTTGCGGCTTCATCAGCCAATGAATTCCCTGCAACGTGAACGCCATCACGTTGATGACTCAGTGTGTGGATCACGTGAGCCTTTGGTAGTTCGTTTTTCCACTGAACTACTTGTTCCCAAAGCAATTTGTGCTTTATTGTGCCACCTTTCGCATCTTTGAAACCATTTTCAAGCCAGTTTTGTATATATTCATTATACGACTGCACACAGTAAAATGAATCGCACACGATTAGTGTGGGGAATTCTCGATCTGTACTTTCAAGTGCCAGTTTGAATGCTTGTAGTTCAGCTCGCTGAGCTGTACAATCTCCTAAAGACTGCGTTTTAGTAACCATAGGTCTGAAGATGCCATTTCGCATGCGACCTTTAACGATAGCACACGCTACACTGTAAGCTTGCTTACCCCCTATTGCGGGTTGTGCGGATCCGTCAGTATAAATTATGAATTCGTACTGATCGAGAGGCAGAATTTCAGTGGGCAGGGGACATTCATGTTCGTACTGCAGGAAGGCTTGTGTTTTTAAATCTGGATCAAAAACATATTCAACATCTGTTGCAGCAAGAGAATTAACCCATTGTATCCATCTTGGATGCAATGCCTTAGCATTTGGAATGCTTGCTTTTGTAACCACTTCTAAAGCAGGTACTGGGGTTACGATAATAATGCGTTTCCCTTGGGCTAAGGCTCTTTCTTTTGCTACAGCGGTTTGAACTGCTGTTAGAATTTTTTCAGTAGAACTGAAGCGCATTTCCGCTTGTGTGTACAAGTGTGATTTATACGCTATTGGTATTTTTTCACCCTCATTGAAAGTTAAGTAGGTGAATCCGCATTGACCCGAAATGATTCGGATCATCAAATTTCGTTCATTTACACGTGTTTGTAAGTGATTTGTTGCTAACATGTTAGCCTGGAGTGAACGCAAAATTTCTGTGTGTTCCTGTGTCCAGTTTTTGATTGAAAAATCAGGTTTGATTAATGCGTAGAGAGGTTTAACCCTTTCTGCATAGTTTATAATGTATGTTCTTCCAAAATTTAAGAAACCCAGGATTGATTGGAAGTTTTTTAGCGTTTTTGGAGGTTGGAGCAGTGCACACTTTTCTAAAAAGTTAGCTGCCAAGCGCTTGCCTTCACTTGAAAGCTCATATCCTAGAAATAGGACATTGAGATGGGCAATTCTGGACTTTTTAAAGTTGAATTTGTAACCCTCAGAGGCGAATCCCAGTATAATGGTGCTCACCCTGTTCAAGTGTTTTACTAGGTCATCGTCTGTCAGATATATGTCATCAACAAAAGACAATGCCTCATTGTCATAAATTTGTAGTAACTCCATTACCCTCGCTGAGAATAAACCTGGGCTATTCTTGAACCCTTGTGGGAGTCGACAAAAGTGACGCTGGGTCCCCATTATGGAGAATGCTGTTAAGTACCTGCTTTCAGGTGCTATGTTTTGACAAAAGAAACCATTTGAGATGTCTAATGTTGTTTTATATTTTTTACGCACAATGTTATTCATTAATGCTGTGCTATGTGCATTTTGCACTGCAAAAGTTTTAGAACAAGTGTTTAGATGTCTGTAATCCAAAACTAGACGATATGTTTTGTCTGGTTTGGAGACAGGAAACAAAGGATTGTTCCTTGAGGAGGTGCATGTTTCAATCACCCCTTGGTATTCAAGTTGATCTAAGATCTCCCTGACCTGTTTTTTAGCTTCTTGCTTAATAGGATACTGCCGTTGTGCAGTTGGTTCATGTTTCAGATGTATTTTATGGTGAGGTGAATCTTCATCCCATCCTACATGATTTTTATATAATGCTGGGGCCTGGGCCACTGCCCATTTCCTGGCATATGTATATCTTAGATGCATTGGTATATGGTTGGAGAAGGCAGGCATAATTATGTCCTCGCCGTGTGGGCACTCCCTGACAAATTGTGGTGGCCAGTCCTTTTCTGCTAGAAGTATGTCATAGCCCTTTGATAGTTTTTCCCAAAAAAGTGCTTTCACCTGTCTAGGTTTGTCTCCCTCCATCCGGAGTGTTATGTCATATAACTTTTGTGGAGTACTAACCCTGGTGTCTACAGTCTCAACTGTGATGTACTCATTCAAGTCCACTATCTCCAGAAGTTCCCTCAGGTTCTGGCGAACTATTGTGACTTCTGCTGCACTGTCCAGCATGGACTGAGCTCATTCTCCGTTCTTGAGTTGCGTTCTCAGTATTCTCGGCATGTCTTATTTTTAGACCTGCTACTTTCTTTTTGGAGAATTGAGGTTTTACTTTAGTTTTTGGAGCGTGTTTGTCGTCTTTCGATGTCACGCGTTCTTCTCTGTGTTCCGTCCGTCCTCTTCTTTCCGAAGTCTGTGGTGAGATCTGAAAGGGACGAGAGGAACGTGTATCAGTATCATGATACCTATCAGGTTTTCTTAAATTATCCCTATTCCTGAGGTTATACCTCCTTTCAGAGGGCTCCTGTTGAGGAGACCTACCTCGGGATTGAGAACGTTTCTCGTTTGATTTTTGTTTAGTAGACTCCCACTTCTTTTTAGAAGATGTAGGAGTTTGTTTTATTGAGTCCTTCTCAGGACTTTCAGATAGTTTTGGTTTCAGTGGTCTTCCACCCAAACTATCTCTGCCTAATTCTGCATAAGATTGTTCTATAATTCTGGGTAGCTCAGTTCGATGTTCTGTAACATCGAATTCCCTCAATTTTTGGTGGATTGCCACTGCTGCTGCCTCCCCTTTAATATTAGATAATATTATTGTTGAGACCTGCTCGAAATTTTTCAGTAACTTCATACCTAAATTTAGAGCAGGCTCTGCCCCATATTCATTTTGAATTTGTTTTAGGACATCAGGTATTACCGCAATTGACGGAACACCATGTGTTTTAGTATAGATGACAGCAAAGACTGAGCCCCAAGTGATGCAGTCTTCCAGTTGTGGTGTTATCCCCATCGGTAAACTGATTGTTAGGATTCTGTGTTTCTCATGTGGGCTAATATTTGGAAATACTGCTTCGATTTGAGTAATTTTTTGAGCTATCCAAAACGGAATTTGCTCACGTTTTGTGGGCATTTTACCCATGATCGAATATAGAGTCTGTGGTGTAATTTTTAGTGTATTTCCCTGTTGGGGAGTTGGGTTTGGATATGTCAATGGTGGTCGGACTGTAAAAGTCTGCATGCCATATTGGACCAATTGTCTGTAAATTTTTATTAACTCTTTTATTTGAGTATATAATTCCTCATCTGTCATTATATCCAGTTCAGGATGAGGTGTGTAGCCGGCTAAAATCGGCCATGTTGCTCCTGGTCTACCTAGTGGACCGAGCCTGGTAATGTTTTTGTGATGTTTTAGGGCGCCTTTAAACCAGAGCTGATGCTCTTGGTATGTTAATGGAATTTCAATATCCTCGAAAGGAATGTATTCCTCTGGTAGTTCATCTTCTTTGTAGAAGTGAAATGTTTGTGATGTTGGATTGCATTCCGGAAGTAGTACCCATGAATAGAATACCTCTGTCTGAAATGATTCATGTGCCTCTATCACGAAAACTGCTCTACCTCCTCTTGGCGATAGGCCATGTTTTATAAGTTTTAGAGTTATGGCTCTTCTTAAGTTTTGAGGGATGTGTATAACACCCTCCTCAGTTTCATTTAAACCTGTAAGGTTAAAAACTACTGCTTGGGCTGGATCAGACGCAGTTCCACCGTTTTCGGTGTCATTGTTACCGTCAGGCATTTTGTTTTTGAAAAAATGTAGAACAAGTTTCAAGGAAACAAAGATAAGGTGCACAATATTTTGGAACACTGTATCCTTCAACGTTGAGCAAACCAAGTATCTAATATATAGGGTGCTTCCCTATGTAGCCTTGGCGGATACTTAACCCTGCCCACTCCAGACGTCTTTTGGAGTAAATGGGTAGGGGTCTTTGAGAGAAAATAGCACGGCTGAGTTACTCAGTATCTAAAGTTGAATTACTGCCTAACCAAACCATTGGGCGCCATGTAGTGTAGCTCCTATTTCCCTAATAGGCTCTGCGCATTGGAATAATATATCCTATAGGTTTGACATAGGACTAAGGTCGGTATGTCCCTATAGAGTATATTAAACTTAATTACTTGTACCAGCTATCTCAGAGGCCACTAGAAACTCCTTGACAACAAGAAGGGAGTAGTTTCTGGCAGCCGCAAAACATGACCAATATGTTTTCCTTTTAGAATCAGAACGTGTCCCAGAGTCGTGGAAACACTAGATAACTATTTCACTCAGCTCAGTCGTGCATGCTTAGTTTTCCTCAGAGTTACACAGAAATAATAGACGGGCGTTTTCAATAAAAGATTTATTGAACAGTCTTGTTTCTGGTGTAAGTATAATGTGCTGTTACGATCACAAGACAGTATGCGAGATAAATAATGTACAGGGTGAGCAGTAGAAATAAATAATACTGCAATAGCATTATCTTTTAGTACAAATGCTGTTACATAAATAACACAGACTAAAAATGCGAGTACTCATACGATGCGGTGCTAAGCTAGTTCTACCCCAGTGTACCTAACCTAACCTAGGTGTAGGAAGAGGGAAGAAGTAGGTGAAGTATTCCTTACTATGGTATACTAAGAGTATGTTAAGTCTAGTATGCCTAGTATGCCAAGAGTCCCTCTAGGTTCTTATCAGCTCCATACCTGAAGAATGAGAGAGGTTGGAATCTCTTTGCCAGACTCGAACTCCAACACCCCGCAAGGGAAGTCAGATCACTGGAAGCTGGAAGCTGGGCTCTCTGCGTGCAGGGAATGGCAGCGTCTTCTCAGTGCGTCAGGCCGGGATACGGGCTCCTCTGAAGTCGAGGTCTCCTCTAGTTTACAGGGGCTAAGGAAGGTATATTTATACCTGAGAGTACCTTAGGAATGTTAGCATTGACGTGAGTTGGACAACGAAAGACGTCATGAATGAACCCCTAAGGAATAATGGTTCATGCATAATAGATGAGGTCTTGAAGAAATCAATAGTCCTGAGCTAGGAAACTCCCGCAGCCTAAGGGTCTGTTCTTCATGAACTCGTTGTGACGTTAGTGTGGACGGATGTCAGAGACCATGCCTGTATTTGGAGTGCACGGTTTAATGCCTAAATAAGGCCTGGGATTCTATGCCTATATAAGGGCAGGGCGAATCGTGCCTATATAAGGACATGATATTTGGAAAGCCTGTTATGGACACCCTAAGGAGAATACAACAGCGGGCCACCGGGCAGCTCTTATCGTTATTCTTGACAGCCCGTAAGTGTTGGAGTATCCGTACATTCACCATATGTATAGTGCTCCCCACATATAATTTGGGGCAAGAGCACTGTAAAATATAAACCACAAATTCACTCCTACAATTTAAAAAGCTCCTGATCTTCCATGGGCTCATCATTAGTGGAGACACAAATTGTTTCTCATTTCGGGCAATTTTACAGGCCTTGCACTTCGGGCACTTATAGAAGCCGGGGTTAGCTTTTAACCATCCCTCAGATTTCACCACTTCTGGACTACTGTTCATCAGTTCCTGCCTCATAGATCTTGCCTTTTTGAATGTGATCTGTGGTTTACGTTTAACTACAGTACTCAGGATAGGATCTCTTTTTACTAAATGCCAGTGCCTACTCAAGCAGTCTCTCACCCTGGTTTGGTAGGCACTGTATCCAGTAATCATCCGTATCTCCTCATTGGCTCGCCTGATGTAGCTTCTATTGGAATTTTTGGGTCTAAGTAGTTCATCTCTTTCAATTCCATTGACTTTCTTTAGGGTCTGGTCTAAAACCTGCGTGCTATAGCCTCTTTCAATGAATCTTTCAGTAAGGCTATTTTGAGCTTCCTTCAAAGCTTGTCCCTCGCTACAATTCCTCTTCATCCTCAAATGTTCAGCTTAGGGGATGCTCGTTTTCAGTTTTGCTGGGTGGAAACTTTGGGCGTGCAAAATTGAATTGCCCGCCGTGGGCTTTCTAAATGTTCGTGTACGTAAGATGTTATTTTTTACATATACTTCCAAATCTAGGAAGGATACTTGGAACCTGCTGATGGTATCAGTGAATTTGAGATTTAATGAATTATCATTTAACTGCATGACAAAAGTTTGAGCAGATTCCACCATCCCTTCCCAAACTAAGAAGAGGTCATCAATAAATCTTTTCCATACACTCACGTTTTCTTTCCACTCTTTTGCAAATTTCACTTTGACCACCTGCTCCTCCCACCAGCCCATATGCAGATTCGCATAGCTGGGGGCGAAGCAGGTGCCCATAGCTATCCCTCTCATCTGCCTGTAGGTGTCATTACCAAACATAAAGAAGTTGTTTTCCAGGCATAATCTGCCCATTTCTGCCAACATCCCCGAGTGCTGGTATAGAGCTATGGATCGTGTATTCAAATATTATCGCATAGCTTTCAGCCCATCATCATGGGCTATGCTCGTGTAAAGAGAGGTTACATTGAGCGTAACCAGAAGGAATGACTCTTTCCAAACCAGGTTCTCAATTTTCTTTAAGAAGTCTCTTGCATCCTGAATATATGCAGGAAGTTTTTTTAACGAACTCCTGCAAGAAATGATCTAAATATCTCAAGGTGGGTTCAAATAGGCTCCCAGTAGCGGAGATTATGGGCCTTCCAGGCGGTACCTCTTTATTTTTATGCACCTTAGGGATAAGGTACAAAATTGGTGTGACAGGATTCTCTACTTTTAGATACAAATACTCCCCTTGGGATAACATTCCTAACCCCCTCCATCGTGCAAGGTCTTTGTGAAATTTGTTTTTCACCTCTAGGAGGTTACTAAGTGGTACCTTTTGGTAACATCTGCTGTCCCTCAGTTGGGACTTAGCTTCTGCATTGTACATTTGAAGTGGCCAAAGGACCACATTGCCTCCTTTGTCCAACTGTCGGACAACTATATCTTTCTTATTCTTTATTTTTTCCATGACCATAGCATATTTTCTGTCATGGAGGTTACCACTCTTCATAAAGCCCTGGCTCGATGTTAGTGATAATTCTTTAAGATCTCTAATAACTACTTCTGAGAAAATATCAATCGAATCTTTTGGAACATTGGGAACAAAGGTTGCCATTGGCCTAAAAGTGGTTCTAACACTTTCAAAAATATCTAGCCCTAAGGCCCCTGCTGTCTCATTCATGGTCCCCGGTGGCTGTAAACCCTCACATTCTCTTTCAAGTTTGTTTAGTTCATGCAAGATTTTCAAATCACCAACTTCCAGATTTGATACTTCCTCTGGAGTATCTTGCATGAAATCAGATTGTTTTCTGAAACAGAAAAATTTCTTTAATTTAAATTTTCTCACGAACTTAAAGAAATCAATGCGGGTTTGGCTGATATTAAAGTTTGTTCTTTTGCAGTATGATAGGCCTAAATATCGATATATATATATATATATATATATATATATATATATATATATATATATATATATATATATTACTGCTCCATGGTTGTCCACCTGTAAGTAGCACTCGAGCAACAGCTTGATTCATGTATAGGTAAGGACGGGGGACCGCCCGTAGGACAACCCTGGAGCAGTGATATATATATATATATATATATATAGTTCCAATCCTGTATGTCAGCAAAAACACAGGCGCTGACACCGTGGGAGTATATCACGGAACGATTTATTCCATTTGAAGACCAAGACGCGTTTCGGCGGCGGACCGCCTTGCTCACTGAAAAAACCATAGGTTTCAGGGACGTTATAGTTACAAATTAGCATTTAAAAAACCTTTGAAATTCACTGAAAAAACCATAGGTTTTAGGGACAGT
This sequence comes from Calotriton arnoldi, assembly GCA_963921515.1. Lineage (NCBI taxonomy): Eukaryota > Metazoa > Chordata > Amphibia > Caudata > Salamandridae > Calotriton > Calotriton arnoldi. The sequence continues at coordinate 1,856,838 of CAWUFW010003014.1, forward strand.
TATAGTTAGTTGGACATTGCACTCGTACAAAACCCGTGAAATTCCCCCGTTATAGTTAGTCCAGCTAACTATAACTCGCGCCCCGCAATGCACTGCTGATGACGTCACATATTACATCACTCATGACATGGTCAGTGACATCACTGATGACATCACTGATGACATCTCAAATGACATCACTGATGACATCATCCAGTGACTGTGTGTTTCTGTAAAGTTTAAATATTTTTAATATATATAGGAAAAGACGTATTGAAGAATGAGTGGGTGTGTAAGTGTCTGTATGGATGATTTAGTAGGTGCGTGACTGACTCTATAAGTGAGTGATTTAACGTATCTTACTGAATGCATGGGTTAGTGACTAAACTGGGTGAATGTCTGTATCCGTCTGTCTGTTGCTGTGTAAGTGGCTGCATGTGTTTGTGAATAGCTACATGAGTGTCTATATGAGTTATTGAATGCTTGCCTGAGTATCTGTATGGGTGCCTGAGTGTTTGTGTGGGAGGGGTGTGTGCAACTCTGTGCATAGATGTGTGAGTGGGTGATTCACTGGGTGGATGGTTTCAAGAGTGCAACTGTGATAGACTGTATGGGTGGGTAAGTGTGTGTAAGAGTGTGTTAGTGAGTGAATGTATGTCCCAGTGGTACATGTGTGAGTAACTACATATGTGAAAGGCAGTATATATGTGTGTTGGAGTATATAAATAGCTATAAGCGAGAGTGAGTGATTGTGATAGTGGCTGTATGGATGAGTGTGTGCTTGTATCAGTGATTGTATAAGAGCGTAAGAATGTGCTACTATTTGTATGAGTAAGTGAGCTGGTGTGTGTATAACTGTATAGGTGAGTAAATGGTAGTGTGTTTAATTATTTGCATGACTGACTAGGTGTGTGAGTACCTCTATGGATGAGTGGCGGTGTTTGAGTATCTATATAGGAGTATGAGTGCATATGATAGTCCTGTACTGAGTGACCGTAAGTATGAGTGACTGTACGGGTGAGTGAGTGGATGTGTGCGTAGACCTAAGAATCAGTGAGTGGGTATGTAGTTATTGGTGTTGGAGTGTCTATGGTTTTGCGAATGGCAGTCTGTAATTTAGAGTGGGTGTATCAAAGGTTATATTAGGGTGTGAGGAGGTGCATCAGATTATCACGTGGATGATGTCATCAGTGATGTCATTTGAGATGTCATCAGTGATGTCATCAGTGATGTCACTGACCATGTCATGAGTGATGTAATATGTGACGTCATCAGCAGTGCATTGCGGGGCGCGAGTTATAGTTAGCTGGACTAACTATAACGGGGAATTTCACGGGTTTTGTACGAGTGCAATGTCCAACTAACTATAACTGTCCCTAAAACCTATGGTTTTTTCAGTGAATTTCAAAGGTTTTTTAAATGCTAATTTGTAACTATAACGTCCCTGAAACCTATGGTTTTTTCAGTGAATTTCAAAGGTTTTTTAAATGCTAATTTGTAACTATAACATGTCTGAAACCTACAGTTTTTTCAGTGAATTTCAAAGGTTTTGTAAATGACAATTTTTAAATGTATTCATTGTTATATAAATTTTTTTCATACTGATTTCCAAATTTTTTAGAAACAATTTTTTTTTACATATTTTATTTTTTAAATTACATTGTAATTACATTATAAATTACATTACAAAAAATACTTTCTCAGAATGAATTACTTTAGTTTAAATACTTTGCACAAAGGCAATAGACTTTTAAGTACAGTAGTTACAGTTGTTGCAATGGGCAACAAATTTTCAAACACAATGCAACATTCAGCTCAATGTGAATTTCTAGTTAAATGCAATTAGTTACTTTATGGATTACTTTTCTAACCACAGGACTGGATCCTAGATTCAGTCCTGCCACATCTCCTGTAAACAGTTGAGTAAAAGCATTTTGGTTACAGTCGTGATTTTTAAGGAATATTATTGTACTTTAAAAGTTGACACTTAGAAACTTTTTCTCATAGAATCACCAATGTTATCCTATGGAAGGAAATTCACTTAGCAGGTAAAAACTGTTATCGTTACTTTTTCTTACTCAGTGTTGGATCCTGGATCCAGCACTGGTGCATCTCCTGTAAACAGTTGAAAGAATGCGTTTAAGTCATACAGGCGATTTTTAAGGAATATTTGTAGTTTGTGAAAATCGACACTTTGAAACTTTTCTGCTGAAAACCAGACAATGGATTCCTATGGAAGAAAATATAAGTTACTGGTAAGTACGGTTAAAATTACTTTTCAGGGTCAGTGCTGGGCTAAAAGATGCAGCACTGGGTTCTCTCCTGATAACAGGTGAGTAAATTGGAATTCGTACTTTGGTTGATTTTAGAGGAATATTATAAAGTTCCAAAACTCCACACTTAGAAGAATTTCCAAGTGAAACCAGGCAATGATATCCTATGGAAGGAAATTCAAGTTACTGGTAAGTACGGTTAAAATTACTTTTGAGGATCAGTACTGGGCTGAAAGATGCAGCACTGAGGTCTCTCCTGATAACAGGTGAGTAAATCGGAATTCGTATTTCTGCTGATTTTAGAGGAATATTTTAAAGTTCCAAAACTCCACACTTAGAAGAATTTCCAAGTGAAACCAGTCAATGTTAGCCTATGAAGGAAATTCAAGTTACCGGTAAGTACGGTTAAAATTACTTTTCAGGACCAGTACTGGGCTGAAAGATGCAGCACTGAGGTCTCTCCTGATAACAGGTGAGTAAATCGGAATTCGTATTTTGGCTGATTTTAGAGGAATATTTTAAAGTTCCAAAACTCCACACTTAGAAGAATTTCCAAGTGAAACCAGGCAATGATATCCTATGGAAGGAAATTCAAGTGACTGGTAAGTACGGTTAAAATTACTTTTCAGGACCAGTACTGGGCTGAAAGATGCAGCACTGAGGTCTCTCCTTATAACAGGTGAGTAAATCGGAATTCGTATTTCGGATGATTTTAGAATAATATTTGCACAATGGTGAAGGGTGGGGGCGGGGCCTCAGGTGACATCTGTGCAAACGCGCCCCGTGGCGCATTTTAAGTTGGGGATTAAGTCCCCTTGAATCCTGAGGGTCCCTAGGGGCCAACTAGCCCACCAGGAACCTCCAATATGCGCCAGGGGCTGCGTTGCAGAGACGTGTAGAGAGGCCACACCCCTTTTACACCTCTCTGCAACGCAGCTCTGTGGTGCTTTCTGGATGTACCTGTTGGGCTAGTTGGCCCCAGGGACCCTCAGGATTGAAGGGGATTTAATTCCCCATCTTAAAACGCGCCACGGGGCCTGTTTGCACACATGTCACCTGAAGCCCCGCCCCTTCCTTCACCACTGTGCAAACGCGCCCCGTGGCGCGTTTTAAGTTGGGGATTAAGTCCCCTTGAATCCTGAGGGTCCCCGGAGTCCAACTAGCCCACCATATACCTCCAAAAAGCGCCACAGAGCTGCGTTGCAGAGAGGTGTAAAAGGGGCGTGGCCTCTGTACACCTCTCTGCAAGGCAGCCCCTGGCGCATACTGGAGGTACCTGGTGGGCTAGTTGACCCCAGTATTCAAGGGGAATTCGTTCCCCCTCTGCAAATGCGCCAGGGGCGCGTTTGCAGAGTGGTGAAGGAAGGGGCGGGGCCTGCGGGCCCGATCGTTTTTTTTTTTTTTTTTGTCCCCTGAAGGGGGGCTGTGTGGCCCCCTTCCTTTTTTCTTTTTTGGGCCCTGGGGACCCCATCCCCCAGGGCCTTACCCCTTTTTAAAATTACCAAATAAAAAAAAAACGGGAAGGAGGCTGCGTGGCCCCCCTTCCCTTGGCCTGTATTGGCCCCGGGGACCCCATCCCCCGGGGCATGCCCTCTATATTTATATTTTTGAGGGGGGCAGCGTGGCCCCCCTCCTCTGGCCATTTTAAGGCCCCGGGGACCCCATCCCCCGGGGCCAGCCTTTCCATTTTTTTTTTAAATTTTTATTTCTCTTTTTTGGGGAGGGGGGCCGCGTGGCCCCCCTCCCGGGCCACTACTTGCCCCGGGGACCCCATCCCCCGGGGCTGGCCCTCTCGTTGGAGACTGTGGGGGGGTCCCCAATCCCCCCACAGTCCAGCCGGCTCCCCGCGTCCCTAGGGTGCCGGCATTGCTTTTCCACATGGGGAGCTGCTAAGATGCAGCTCCCCATGTGGAAAAGCAATGTGCTTTGGATATTGGAAGAGAGAGCAGGTTTCCTGCTCTCTCTTCCAATATCCAAAGCAGTTTGCAATGACAGGACGGGAGCCGCGAGGCTCCCGTCCTGTCATTGCAAACAGCAGTGTCCTGGGGGTAGGCACCCCGGGACACTGCAGGAGCCGGCCCTGGGGGTGGTGGTCCCCAGGGCCATCAAGGGCTCCAGGAGGGGGCCGCGCGGCCCCCTCCCATTCAGTACACAGCCCCGGGGAGGTGGTGGTCCCCGGGGCTCTGGGGGTCCGTAACGGACCCCCATATTAAAATGTTTAGTGCCCCGGGGAGGTGGCGGTCCCCGGGGTGTGTGGGGGGCTGGAGCCCCCCACACAGGTTTAATAATTTATTTTAAAAAAGCCCCGGGAGGTGGTGGTCCCCGGGGCTGCGGGAGGGCTCAGAGCCCTCCCGCACCATTTTAAAAAAAGCCCCGGGGGGTGGCGGTCCCCGGGCTTGGGGGCCCTTTGAGGCCCCCACACATTAAATTATCCCCCCACCATGCCCCCGGGACTTGGGCCACCCGGGGGCCAATTAACATCAAAGCGCGGGAGACCGCGCTTCGATTTTTTTTTCGGCAGGATTCGCGCACCCTGAGCGCATCCTGCCGATTTAAAAAAAATATTATTATTTTTTGCCCAGGGGTCCTTGTGGGACCCCCTGAGCAAACCTAGGGGTCAGGGTGTTTCTACCCTGCCCCCTTTGTGCGCTTTGCGCACTTGTTTCTGTCCCTCAGTTCTACCGAGGGACAAAATGGCTGCCAACATTTCCTGAATCGGAATGTTGACAGCCAATTAACATGCAGCTCGTGATCGGGACGGTGCGCGCAGGGTGCGCTGAGGGTACGCGGACCCTACTCGGCCATAGATATCACTAACTTTTTACTTTTCATTTTCTCAGCAACTACTGAACGGATTTACACCATTTAACAAAAGGGTTCTTTCTGAACCAAGAACTACCTCTTTGCCAAATTTGGTGTAATTCCGTTCAGCAGTTCGGGCTGTAGCCGTGTCTAAAGTTTCCTATGGAAAAATGCATGGGGAAAACGCGTTTTGGGACCCCCCTTTTTCTCGGCCCCGCTTGGCGAATCCCCCCGAGACTTTCAGGGTAGGAGCGGACCGGAGCGGGCCACAAAGTTTGAAAATTTCGCGAAGATACGTCAACTGGCAAGAGAGTTATCTCAAATAGAATGTCGCGGATTTCCTATGGATAATAGGTTGTAACTATAACTATCTACTGGCGACCGCCAGTAGATATATATATATATATATATATATATATATATATATATATATATATATATATATATATATATATATATATATATATATATATATTATCTACTGGCGGTCGCCAGTAGATAGTTATAGTTAGGACCTATTTTCCATAGGAAATCCTCAACATTCTATTTGAAATAACGTTGGCGCCGGTTGACGATCTTCGCAAAGCTTCCAACTTGTTGGGGCGCTCCGGTCCGCTCCTATCCTGAAAGTCTCGGGTGATTCATCAAGCGGGGCCGAGAAAAGGGGGTCCCAAAACACGTTTTCCCCATTCATTTTTCCATAGGAACTGCTCATCGCGGCTACAGCCCGAAATGCTGAACGGAATTACACCAAATTTGGCAAAGAGGTAGCCCTTGGTTCAGTGTCGTGCCTTTTGCTTAAATGGTGTAAATCCGTTCAGTAGTTCCTGAGAAAATCAAAAGTAAAGTCACATATATATCTATGGCCGAGTAGGGTCCACGTACCCTCCCGATCACGAGCTGCATGCTAATTGGTTGTCAAGTGGCTGTCAACACTCCAAATCAGGAAGTGTTGGCAGCCATTTTGTCCCTCGGTAGAAACAAGTGCGCAAGTGCAAAAAGGGGCAGGGAAGAAACACCCTGACTCCTAGGTCTGCTCAGGGGTCCCACAAGGACCCCTGGGCAGAAAAGCATTTTTTTAAATCGGCGGGATGCGCTAGGGGTGCGCGGATCCCGCTGATTAAAAAAAAACAACACAAGAAACAAGTGCGCAAAACGCAGAAAGGGGTCAGGGTAGAAACACCCTGACCCCCTAGGTCTGCTCAGGGGGTCCCACAAGGACCCCTGGGCAGAAAAAAGCACACACAAAAAAAAAAGACCGGCATCGTGCTGGAGGCCTTACCCCCTCCCTGCAGCAGTCTGCAAACGCGCCCCTGGCGCGTTTTAAGAAGGGGAAGTAATTCCCCTTGAATACTGGGGGTCCCTGGGGGCCAACTAGCCCACCAGGAACCTCCGGTATGCGCCAGGGGGCTGCGTTGCAGAGAGGTGTACAGAGGCCACGCCCCTTTTTACACCTCTCTGCAACACAGCTCTGTGGCACTTTTTGGAGGTACATGGTGGGCTAGTTGGACTCCAGGGACCCTCAGTATTCAAGGGGACTTAATCCCCAACTTAAAACGCGCCACGGGGCGTGTTTGCACAGTGGTGAAGGGAGGGGGCGTGGCTTCAGGTGACATGTGTGCAAACAGGCCCCGTGGCGCGTTTTAAGATGGGGGATTAAATCCTCTTCAATCCTGAGGGTCCCTGGGGGCCAACTAGCCCACCAGGTACCTCCAGTAAGCGCCACGGAGCTGCGTTGCAGAGTGTTGTAAAAGGGGCGTGGCCTCTGAACACCTCTCTGCAACGCAGCTCTCTGGCGCATACTGGAGGTATCTGGTGGGCCAGTTGGCCCCTAGGGACCCTCGGGATTGAGGAGGAATTAATTCTCCAACTTAAAACGCGCCACAGGGCGTGTTTGCAGACATGTCACTTCAGGCCCCACCCCTTCCTTCACCATTGTGCAAATATTCCTCTAAAATCAGCCGAACTACGAATTCCGATTTACTCACCTGTTATCAGGAGAGACCTCAGTGCTGCATCTTTGAGCCCAGTACTGATCCTGAAAAGTAATTTTAACCGTACTTACCAGTAACTTGAATTTCCTTCCATAGGATATCATTGCCTGCTTTTTGCTGAAAAAGTTTCTAAGTTTCGATTTTTGAAACATACAAATATTCCTCTAAAATCAGCCGAATTACGAATTCCGATTTACTCACCGGTTATCAGGAGAGACCTCAGTGCTGCATCTTTGAGCCCAGTACTGATCCTGAAAAGTAATTTTAACCGTACTTACCAGTAACTTGAATTTCCTTCCATAGGCTAACATTGACTGGTTTCACTTGGAAATTCTTCTGTGTGTGGAGTTTTGGAACTTTATAATATTCCTCTAAAATCAGCCGAACTACGAATTCCGATTTACTCACCTGTTATCAGGAGAGAACCCAGTGCTGCATCTTTTAGCCCAGCACTGACCCTGAAAAGTAATTCTAACCGTACTTACCAGTAACTTGTATTTCCTTCCATAGGAATCCATTGTCTGGTTTTCAGCAGAAAAGTTTGTGTCGATTTTCACAAACTACAAATATTCCTTAAAAATCGCCTGTATGACTTAAACGCATCCTTTCAACTGTTTACAGGAGATGCACCAGTGCTGGATCCAGGATCCACCACTGAGTAAGAAAAAGTAACGATAACACTACTTACCTGCTAAGTGAATTAACTCCCATAGGATAACATTGGTGATTCTATGTGAAAAGTTTCTAAGTGTCAACTTTTAAAATACAATAATATTCCTTAAAAATCACTACTGTAACCAAAACGCTTTTACTCAACTGTTTACAGGAGATGTCCCAGGACTGAATCTAGGATCCAGTCCTGTGGTTAGGAAAGTAATCCATAAAGTAACTAATTGCATTTAACTTGAAATTCACGTTGAGCTCAATGTTGCATTGTGTTTGAAATTGCGTTGCCCATTGCAACAACTGTAACTACTGTACTTAAAAGTTTTTTTGCCTATTTGCAAAGTATTTAAACTAAAGTAATTCATTCTGAGAATGTATATTTTGTAATGTAATGTATAATGTAATTACAATGTATTTTAAAAAATAAAATATCTAAAAATAAATAGTTTAAAAAAATGTAGTAAATCAGTATCAAAAAAATAAATATAACAATTAATACATTTAAAAATTGTCATTTACAAAACCTTTGAAATTCACTGAAAAAAACCATAGGTTTCAGACATGTTATAGTTAGGAATTAGCATTTAAAAAATCTTTGAAATTCACTGAAAAAACCATAGGTTTCAGGCACGTTATAGTTAGAAATTAGCATTTAAAAAACCTTACAAATTCACTGAAAAAACCATAGGTTTTAGGGACAGTTATAGTTAGTTGGACATTGCACTCGTACAAAACCCGTGAAATTCCCCCGTTATAGTTAGTTCAGGTAACTATAACTCGCGCCCCCGCAATGCACTGCTGATGACATCACATATTACATCAGTCATGACATGGTCAGTGGCATCACTGATGACATCACTCATGACATCTCAAATGACATCACTGATGACATCACTGATGACATCATCCATGTGATAATTTGATGCATCTTCTCACACCCTAATATAACTTTTGATACACCCACTGTAAATTACAGACTGCCATTGTCAAAACCATAGACACTCCAACACCAATTACTATATACACACTCACTGATTCTTAGGTCTACACACACACATCTTCTCACTCACCCGTATAGTCACTCATACTTATAGTCACTCAGTACAGGACTATTATATGCACTCATACACCTATATAAACACACACCGCCACTCATCCATAGAGGTACTCACACACCTAGTCAGTCATGCAAAAAATTAAGCACACACCCATTTACTCACCTATACAGTTATACACACACCAGCTCACTTACTCATACAAATACTAGCACATTCTTACGCTCTTATACAATCTCTGATACAAGCACACACTCATCCATACAGTCACTCTCACAATCACACACTCTCGCTTATAGCTATTTATATACTCCAACACACATATATACTGCCTTTCACATATGTAGTTACTCACACATGTACCACTGGGACATACATTCACTCACTAACACACTCTTACACACACTTACCCACCCATACAGTCTATCACAGATGCACTCTTGAAACCATCCACCCAGTGAATCACCCACTCACACATCTATGCACAGAGTCACACACACCCCACCCACACAAACACTCAGGCACCCATACAGATACTCAGACAACCAATCAATAACTCATATAGACACTCATGTAGCTATTCACAAACCCATGCAGCCACTTACACAGCAACAGACAGACGGATACAGACATTCACCCAGTTTAGTCATTAACCCATGCATTCAGTAAGGCACGTTTAATCACTCACTTATTGAGTTAGTCACGCACCTACTAAATCATCCATTCAGACACTTATACACCCACTCATTCTTCAATACGCCTTTCCCTATATATATTAAACATAGTTAAACTTTACAGAAACACACAGTCACTGGATGATGTCATCAGTGATGTCATTTGAGATGTCATCAGTGATGTCATCAGTGATGTCACTGACCATGTCATGAGTGATGTAATATGTGACGTCATCAGCAGTGCATTGCGGGGCGCGAGTTATAGTTACCTGAACTAACTATAACGGGGGAATTTCACGGGTTTTGTACGAGTGCAATGTCCAACTAACTATAACTGTCCCTAAAACCTATGGTTTTTTCTGTGAATTTGTAAGGTTTTTTAAATGCTAATTTCTAACTATAACGTGCCTGAAACCTATGGTTTTTTCAGTGAATATATATATATATATATATATATATATATATATATAATAAAATACTAAATATTAAATATATTAAATAATAAAATTCATTTAAAAAATGAAGTAGATTTAATATACATTTTAACAAATAAACTTAATTATTAAAACTTAAGCACACGTCCATTGACGTTTTCAGCGATATGGTTATTGACAAATTGAAAGATCTGAACAGTTTTGTCAACTCCAAATACCGTCATCACAATTATCGCTCTAAGTGTTATTGGGCTCTGATGAAAAAACTATGCAATAATAATGAGGTAATAGTGAGTAGAGCAGATAAGGGAGGCAATGTTGTCTTATGGCCTAGGGTGGAATATCTTGCTGAAGCACAACGTCACCTCTCTGACTCTAGTTGCTATTGTAAAGTTCCACGTCAACAACTGAACGTAGTCAAGGAAGCTGTATTCAAACATCTTCAGCAATGGAAAAGACAAGGCCTTCTGTCCAAAAATGAGTTTCTGTAGAAGGGTTCTTCAATGAATCCACGGAAGCATAATGGTGATTAATGTCTTCTTTATTCTCCAAAAGTACACAGCACAGTCCCAACTCGCCAGCCTACGTCAGAGGTCTCCGCATAACTGCTGGACCTCGAATGATCAGCTGGAATCCCCCTCTACATTCCAATGCCACATTCAGTAACCATGGAAATAGAATACAACACATCTTCCCCCTTAACACAATAAAACAAATAAAACAATTTGTGTGAATAAACAAAACACAATGAAAATGAAACTTAACTAGCAAAAGAAATAACAATCATTATTGAAGAATGTAATCCTTCAGGTAATAGGGAGCACGTATTCTTCTTTTGCTCTCCCTAGGTAGAACAGCTACCCCACAGGGACTAGACTCGACAATAACACTATCACTATCTTGCCACAAGCAAGAATTAGAAAGTGCAAAACCAGAGACAGAACAACTATCATTTAGAACATCCTGAGAAACTGTGGCATCACCACCACCAGTGTGTTGAGTAGACAATTCATTAGAATGACTGGAGAAAGAACAATCTGGTAACGATAGACCCGAATAAGTACAAGGAGTTTCAATGTCACAGCTTTCATGAACATTGTTTTTCACTAAAACCACATTCCTTTTACTCCACCATTTCCCATTCTCAACCAAAACTGCATATTTGGAAACTTTAACAATACGTGTCGTAGGATAAAACTTAGACTTATGACTCTTGATACCAACCGGTCTTTTAACCTTGATGAAATCCCCAACTGATAGTTGCACATCTTTTACTTTCTTGTTAACATCATAGACTTGTTTCATTTTAGATTGTGCTTTTTCAACAGAATCACGTAACTGTTTAAGATCAGGGATCTTGTTAGAACACTTTGTTTGTTCCAAAACCCAATTGGGACTGAGTTTAGAAGAACCAAAACGCCCTTTAAGAAGAACAAAAGGAGGAATACCAGTCACAGAGTGTGGAGTATTGTGGTAACTCCATAACCTTTCTTGAACAGCTTCGTGAACAGACTCACCCTGAACCGAAGCTAACTGAATGGTTTCTTTTAACATCCTGTTCACTCTCTCCACCATACCATTGCCCTGGGGACTATAGAGAGCCACAGTCATGTGCTTGATTCCCATGTTGGTTAAAAAACTTTGCATAGAATGAGACTTAAACTGAACTCCATTATCTGAAACTAGATATTTAGGAACCCCTTCTCTATGAAACAAATCACTAAGCATATTGATCACAGATGTAGTAGAAGGTTCAGATAAAAACTTACATTCCATCCATTTAGAGAAGTAGTCAACCGTGACTAAAGCAAATCTCATGTTAGCTTTGAGATTGTACATTGGACCAATAAAATCCATCCCCAATTTTTCCCAAGGGCCCTTGGGAAAGTCAACAGGATGAAGGGGAGTGTTACGAACCTTCAATGATTTATCAGCCTCAGAACAACTAACACACCGTCCCACAAAGTTCTCCACCTCAACATCCATTCCTGGCCACCAATAGTAGAGACGCAAACGTTTTTTTGTGCCAGTCATACCAAGATGACCTTGGTGAGCAAAATTAATCAATCTTAACTTAAGCGTTCCAGGAGGAATTAACAAACTTCCCCTCATAATAAAATCGTTTTCAATAGTGAGATAATCTTTTACCTTGTAAAACTGACGCAAGCCTTCCTCCAAGTTCCTTTCTTCAGGCCAACCATTGATAATATGACTCTTAATCAAGTTCTGTAAATCATCACATTTAGCACAATCCAACCATTCTGAGTTGCTGATTTCTCCATCCAAAACAAACAAACCATCAACCAAACCAACAACACATTCAGGATCATCATTAAAAGAATTGTAATGCTCATCATGTAAAGGACACCTAGATAAAAAATCGGCACGACCGTTTTTCCTTCCCGGAATGTGCTTAATTAAAAAATAGAATTCAATCATCCTGGAAAGTAGTCTCACCAATCTAGGACTGACCTTATCATGATCTTTTGTGGACAACAAGAAAACAAGAGGCTTATGGTCAGTGACCAAAACAAATCTTCTGTCCCGAAGAAATGTTTCAAAATGCTTAGTAGCCCACACACAGGCTAAAGCCTCCCTTTCAATGGTGCTATAGTGGCGTTCTGTTTGAGTGAGAGATCTAGAGGCAAAACCCACTGTATGCTCAACACCTTCTACTAATTGGGTAAGAACAGCACCTAACCCAACTCCACTGGCATCTACTGTGACAATGGATTGTACATCATCTCTGAAAGGGTATAGAGCAGGAGCTTTAACAATAAGGTTTTTTTAATTACTGAAAGCTGCAGATTCAGTCTCCTGCCAAGTAAACTGTTCACCCTTCCTAAGTAGTTTCCTTAAAGGTTCAGTTTGAAGGGCAAAACTATCAATGAACCGTGAATAGTATTCACATAACCCAAGAAAAGATCTCAATTGATCTTTATTCTCCGGAGAGGGACTTTCAGCAATAGCTTTGACCAGGTCAGACTTGGGTGTAATACCAGATTCAGAAATATGATGACCTAAATAGTCAATATCCTTGACTAGAAAATTACATTTTTCTTTTTTAACCGTGAAACCATTTGACTCTAACATTTGTAACACATTCGACACATTTTCCAGATGTTCCTCAATATTTTTGGAAAACACCAGAATGTCGTCCTGGTAAGCAAGAACATTATTGCAATCCCCAAACAATTTATACATTAGTTTCTAAAAGACAGAAGCGGCAGATGCCAGGCCGAAAGGCATTCGCAAAAATCTGAAAGCACCAAAAGGGGTATTAAAGGCCGTGAGAGAGCGTGAATCTTCAGTAAGCTCCACTTGATAATAAGCAGATTTCAAGTCAAGACACGAAAAACTTTGGCACCTCCCAACTGAGCTAACATTTCTTGGATTTTGGGTAATGGAAAGCAATCAACTAAGATGTTCTTGTTCAAAGATCTTAAGTCAATACAAAGTCTGATGTCCTTTGTACCTTTTTTCTTCGCGACGACAATCGGAGAAATCCATTCTGATGAATCGATTGGTTCGATGACCTTATCAGAGCATAAATTCTCCAAATGTTGTTTTAATTGATCTCTGATGCATAGTGGAACATTTCTCACTTTGTGGATGATGGGAACAGCATTCTTCTTTAAAATAATTTTGTGTTCAAAATCATGCACAAGACCTAATTTATCACTAAATAATGAATCATGCTTAAGAAGTAGCTGTTGCAGAGAAGGATTAACTTCAGGTATATCCACTAGAGAAATGGGACACGAAGTACCTGGTCTTAACACCATGCCAAATTTCCCTTGATCTTTCCATCCTAGGATATTGTATCCTTTTTTCGCCACATACACTTTAGTGAAAATTATTCTGTCTTTAAATTTAACATTGTTAAGAAAGAAACCCAGCATATCAATATTGTGACCCCCAAAAGAAATAGTACGAATGTCTGGTGGTGATAGTTGAATTGAATTCAAGTGCTTGTAAAACAATACATCAGTGACAAAAGTAACCGGAGAACCGGAGTCTACAGTTACCTGAACCTCCACGTCACCAATGGTGACATTGCACAAAGGACCACCATCATTCATATCAGAATCAATAGAGAGCACAATCTTTTTAAAACTTTTAACAGTGCAAATATTGTTTTCAGAAGAATCCTCTACATTTTCAAGGGTGGCTATTTTATGAGGATTCTTGCACATTCGTGAAAAATGACCATATTTCTTGCAGTTTACGCAAAGATTGCCAAGAGCAGGACAATTCTTTGCATTGGCTAGATGTGTAAAAGATCCACATCTGTAACAAACACTTTGCTTTTTAACCTCTTTTGGTTTGCTGAATGTAGTATTTGGTTTAGTGCCAATAGCATTAACTGGTTCAGCCACAGTATCAATTTTGGCCTTATTCAATTCTCTCTGTGCTACTACTGATCTTTCAATGCCTTTGGCTAATTCAAGAGTTTTATTCAAGGAAGGATTCCTACAACAAAGTAATCTTTCTTGTATTTTTTTGTTAAAACAGTTAACGATTAGCTGGTCTCTTAGGTAAGAATCAATATTACCGTTGAATTCACATGTGGCAATTAAAACTCTCAATTCAGCTAGAAAAGTATCAATAGATTCAAACTCAAATTGACGTCTAGTGTAGAACTTGTGTCTCTCCACTACAACGCTGGTGTCATCCTTAAAATAGTTATCAAGTCTGAAAACTGCCTCTTTATAAGCATCCCAATCAGTTTCCTCAGTTTGAGTGACCATTGGCAAATGATCAAAAATACGTTGACCTTCTGAGCCAAGACTATTGTAAAGAAGAGCTAGTTTCCTAACCGGCTCGAATTTTGACCCATCCAAAGCTATTATACAGCTGGCAAAACCTTTAAACCATTGCTTCCATTTTGTTTTAGGTATACCTGGTTCCGGTAAGAAATGTGGAGGCCATGTAATATTTTGCATTTTAAATGTTTAGATCACGAATAGTATGAACTAAAAATGTGCAGACAGCAAAAGATGTGCCCACCAACGTATAATGAATAAAGAAAAGGCAAAATGACTAAAACATGAAATGTAGAAATGTCCCAAAAATTGAAATATGCCTCAGTGTAAAAATTCAATTGAATTGGAACAGTAAAACGGAGAAACGCATTTAATATAGGTGTGCGTGTCACCGGTTTAGAACAATAGAGAAGTGCTGCAATGAATTAAAAAATGTGCGTAATGTAGAAACAGGAGTGCGCTGCGATGAATTTGAAAATGCGCGTTATGTAGAAACAGGTGTGCGCATCACCGACTTTCCCTCAACACATTTGAATCTTGAAGCAGAGCATTTAATGAATGAGCAGAGGTGTGCGTGTCACCGACTTTAAATAACTAACGGTGCGCGCTCAGCTGATTTCAGAAAACATTAACTGGTGTGCGCGTCACCACGCAGAAATTGCAGAAACGTTGGTGCCTGACAAAATGGCGGCACGTTTCGTGAACCCCGTGTCACCCTGACGTGAGGACGTGACATGTGCAGAGCTGGAACTCGGGAGGAAGGAGAATGGCCAGAGAGCAGAAGAATCTTTAGTGAGGAAGATTATGAATTACGCGTGCAGGTAGGACTGAGCGCTCGCGAGGTGGCAGTTGGAGTGGTGACAGGCCCAAATGAAATGTTTTGAGAGGGAAAAAAAACATACGACCTGCCACCAACTGAATTCGTACGCTTCAGCACCTCAGTCCAAACGCGATACGAAGCACTGCACATCAATCAGTGTAGAAATCGGTAAACTCCCGAATAAAGTCAGGAAGTGCTGTAGGGTGTACCAGGAGATCCCAATCGTCGCCAAATGTAGAAGGGTTCTTCAATGAATCCACGGAAGCATAATGGTGATTACTGTCTTCTTTATTCTCCAAAAGTACACAGCACAGTCCCAACTCGCCAGCCTACTTCAGAGGTCTCCGCATAACTGCCGGACCTCTAATGATCAGCTGGAATCCCCCGCTACATTCCAATGCCACATTCAGTAACCATGGAAATAGAATACAACAGTTTCTTTTTTTAAAGAATGACCACCCAACGACACCTATTTTGTACTTTATTCCGAAGGTACACAAGGGCACATCTCCTGTGCCGGGTAGACCGATAATCTCGGCAAGGAACAATATCTTGGAAGCTATGTCCAAATACGTGGATTTTTTTCTACAAGAGCACATGATGCGGTTGCCCTCCTTCATTCAGGACACAGGAGATTTCCTGAGAAAGATCAAGGAAGTTGAGTGGCATCCCAATTTTTTGTTAATCTCTATGGACATAGCTTCCCTATATACGAGCATTCACCACACTGATGGTCTTGTAGCTGTACAGTATTGTTTGAATGACTGACCCCTTTGCCTGCATGATCATAACTGCATGTTACTTGCCATGATTGACTTATGCCTAAACAATAACTTGTTCCTTTTCAACAAGGTTTTATATCACCAATTTAGGGGAGTGGCGATGGGGGCGTGCTTCTCTCCCAGCTATGCCTGTCTTTTGGTTGGCTGGTGGGAGGAGCACGCTCTCAGGACACTTCATAAAGTGGTTTGGGACACCCATATCAGACACTACTATAGATACATCGACGATGTGTTCATGGTATGGGAGGGCACCAGGGAGGAAGCCTTGCAGTTTGTAACATTGATTAATGATAATAGGCTCAATCTTAGCTTTACAGCTTCTATCAGTGATCAAAGGGTGGAATTCCTTGATGTGGAAGTGTTTGTTATGGATAACTGCATACAAACCAAATTGCATAGAAAGAGTACCGCAGGGAATTCGACCCTTCATGCTACCAGCCTGCACCCTCAACATCTGATACGTAGCATACCGTATGGCGAATTTCTTCGCATACGGCGTATATGTAGTCTCGAATCGGACTTGAGAGATTGTCAGCTTGAAGCCTTTAACCGTTTTCTGAGGTGAGGCTACAAACACAGTGATCTACAATTGGCTTTGGACAAAGCTAATGCTCAAACTCGTGACATGTGTTTAGTACCCAAAAATAAACGCACTTTGGATTCTGTAATTCAACCCACAATTGATGAAGATAGTGCAGAAAATCAACCAATCAGATTAATTACTACTTACAGCAAACAGGAACATCAAATTCGTAAGATTATTAATGCCCAATGGCCCATTGTTCTACCGGATCTGACGTTAAAAACATTGTTGCCACCTACTCCGGCCATTACATTTAGACGAGCACCCTCTATGAGGGATGCCCTTGTAAAATCTAGCCCAGAATTAACTTCTAAAACTACCTGGCTGTCTAAATCAGGTTTCTATAAATGCACATCATGTCGAGCCTGCAAATTTGGTGCTAACCTAACTGAATATATGACAGCTTTTAGTACCATCCCGGTCCCTATCAAAGAACATTATACTTGTCGGACCGAATATGCTGAATATATGTTAGAATGCACTTGCCATCTTAAATACATTGGCAGCACCAAACTCGCAGTATACAATAGAATTTTGCAGCACTTGCGAGCCATCATTAATTCTGATCCTAATTATCCAGTGGCCCGCCATTTTAAGGCAGTGCATCATAATAAAGTTGATGACCTGAAATATTCAGTTATTGGGGCGATCCCTATCTCAATGCGAGGGGGCCACAGAGAGAGGAAGCTGCGACAACTTGAATCTTTTTTTATCATGACCCTTGACACAAGGATGCCCAATGGGCTCAACACAAGTGAGGACCTACATAACTTTTTATAGTACAGTCAGTCTGCATAGGTCTCCCTGTATATTTCTCCAGTATTTAGAGTTGTAGCTCGGGCTCTTTTTAAGATTCAGTGTCTCTTCCTCCTGATTGCTGTGAATTGTATATCTGTATCTTTTTCTGGTTACTTTTGCTATTTATTATATGAGCTTTTTCTAGAGCAATGTCATTCATGATGAAATGTTTTATGGTTCATATCATTTGTAGCACAGGCACTTTAGCAATTTACAGCATTTGCACTTTTATTACAACCTGTTGGTTGAGGTTCATTACCAACATGCGCCTTTGCACAGCCTCTCTTACATTTCATATATTTGTGTATATTTGTAGGTTTTGGGGTTTGTGTTTGCACTCGCACTTTTTGCACACAATTGGGATTCAATTTAATTGGCCAATTGATATAGTACTTATGGAGTGTATAGCCATTATATTTCAAGAACAGTATGTGTATATTTTGCCCATTTAATATGCTATGTAGAATGGTATTCATAGATGGGGAGAGGTTCAGTAATTCAGACATAACAAACTGCACTTGCAGCACTAGCACTTTATCAAGCAGTGATCAATATCACTGTGCAATTACTGTATATATGGTTTTATAATCATTATTTTTACAATTTTGATATTTAATCATGAATATATGTCTGCTTATATCTCTCCATTCCACTACAATATATTTTAGGGAATATGATTTACATATTTTAAATGAGGGCTAATTTTTTATCCACTGTTTTTTTATCTACTGTTCTTATATACTGCTACTTTTAGTATACTCTATATATGTACCCTTTATTGACACTGGCCATTTGCTGTGAATCTGCTGTCCTAATTGTAGTCTGTTATCTATGTCCCTACACTGTCACCTGACCAATCGTTTGTTTTGATTGGCCACACTTAGAATTTTAACAGTGATTCGTCACCAGAGTGTCATGTGATCAAGATCGCCGTATGCGATCGAAACGCATCTGGGCAGACGCTGGTCCATTACACTCTGTGGTGTCCATGATAAAATAAAGAACTTTGTGAATAATTTACTGGAGTGTCTTTGTGGTCCCTACCTGTGCTGTGGATTCGCTTCGTGGCAGTAAGGGAAACAGGACTGTTCATTTGGATATATATATATATATATATATTCACTGAAAAAACCATAGGTTTTAGGGACAGTTATAGTTAGTTGGACATTGCACTCGTACAAAACCCGTGAAATTCCCCCGTTATAGTTAGTTCAGCTAACTATAACTCGCGCCCCCGCAATGCACTGCTGATGACGTCACATATTACATCACTCATGACATGGTCAGTGACATCACTGATGACATCACTGATGACATCTCAAATGACATCACTGATGACATTATACATTACATTACAAAATATACTTTCTCAGAATGAATTACTTTAGTTTAAATACTTTGCAAATAGGCAATAGACTTTTAAGTACAGTAGTTACAGTTGTTGCAATGGGCAACACAATTTCAAACACAATGCAACATTGAGCTCAATGTGAATTTCTAGTTAAATGCAATTAGTTACTTTATGGATTACTTTTTCTAACCACAGGACTGGATCCTAGATTCAGTCCTGGGACATCTCCTGTAAACAGTTGAGTAAAAGCGTTTTGGTTACAGTAGTGATTTTTAAGGAATATTATTGTATTTTAAAAGTTGACACTTAGAAACTTTTTCACATAGAATCACCAATGTTATCCTATGGGAGGAAATTCACTTAGCAGGTAAGTAGTGTTATCGTTACTTTTTCTTACTCAGTGGTGGATCCTGGATCCAGCACTGGTGCATCTCCTGTAAACAGTTGAAAGAATGCGTTTAAGTCACACAGGCGATTTTTAAGGAATATTTGTAGTTTGTGAAAATCGACACTTTGAAACTTTTCTGTGAAAACCAGACAATGGATTCCTATGGAAGGAAATTCAAGTTACTGGTAAGTACGGTTAGAATTACTTATCAGGGTCAGTGCTGGACTAAAAGATGCAAACAAAATTACCAAGCAGGTCCCTACAAGATACTATGTACCACAAGAATATATTGTGCTGGTGTTTAGAGAAATACATAAAAACAATATAATTATATCATATCAATGAGTCAGAACCAACATGCCAAAATATACAATCGAAATATATAAATAACTAAAATTCACATGAACATATACCAATAAATATTTATTAACATTTATATACACAGTCAATTTCATTAAAAAAGTTAAAAAAAACTTTCATGTTACTACATACAATCATAAGAAAACAGAGATGTCAATGACATGAAAACAAAGTTGTCGACGCTGCGGTTCGGTGAGTGAATGTATAGACACCTTCCTCAGGACAGTTTTCTAGACAATAAAAACATTATGGCATTATAAAAACACGCATGTTGCTGACATTACTGTAATATTTTTATAAAAAAACATTGAAAAACATTTTTTGTACACAAACTTATAACTGGTTATATTTACTCTATTATCACCAGCACATTCAAATATATCTCTCTATTTTTTACACGTAAATAGTAAAGAAGAAATAAAACACCAAAATTACTAAACACCATGGTCATAATAAATGAATAAACACATACCTAAAAAATGTTAAAAACAAGACTAGAATTCAATATCTCTAGACCTTTGTATGACTCAATTTGTAGAAATGAGGGAATAAGGATGGTCACCTCGTCAAAGTACCTTAAATGCCCAAAAAAGGAAGAATATATTTAAATAATGATAGTAATTAATCAACGGTGTATCCAAATTGGATTTAAAAACAAATACAAAACAACATACCTTGCGATAATAAATTAAGTCGGTATATGTATGTACATTGATGCCACCGTATCTTTATCATGCACTGGAAGTCCCCAAGTGCTAGAAAAAAGATATACAAAGGTATTAATACCCATGATCTACAGGAGGGCAATTTGATAAGCCCCTAACGATAAGCCTACATCTTACCAGAAATCAAAAAAGAACTGGAACAAATCACAAGTCAAGGGGTGCGTCGTAATAGAGATCCCCAGGGTAGACAAACGTGCCACTGAATTCAATCAATATCTAGGGCAACAGTCTATCGTAGTAGTTCAGGCGTATATACAGCTGTAGTGATAAGTACCTATAATCAAAAAAATGATGCAAGTCAAAGTAAACCATATGATATAATCTATTTTGTGGTCGTTATTAATAATATTAATCGACAATAAACCACATGTAGGCATATTGTTGGTGGATTCCCAGAAACTGATAATGGCGTCTACTTTTATACTCCATGCTACTTTCTAGATGGTTATGATTACGTCTATTAATAAATCACGGCATGTATTTAAAGCGTGACAATTATTTCGCCACTTATCCCGACATACTAAAAAAGGGAAATGTGGACAGAACTAGATACAATTGTTACCAACGCGACCGAAAAAGTTCTCTATAAGTCGCTAAATCCTCTACAATTGATATAATCTATTTTAATGGTCGTTGTTATTGTTAATAATCGACAATAAACCGCATATGGTCATATTGTTAGTGGATTCCCAAAACTAATAACGTCTACTTTTACGATCCATACTACTTTCTTAGATGATTATAATTACATCTATTAGTAAATCACGGCATGTATTCAGCGCGTGACAATTATTTCGCCACTTCTCCCGGCATACTAAAAAGGGAAACGTGGACGGAACTAGATACAATTGTTACCAACGCGACCGAAAATATTCTCTATGAGTCACTGGATCCTCTACATATGTGGGGATCCGTATGGTAAAACCAATTCACACTGCTATAGGTATTTTATTCTATTGAAACACAGCACACTCAATCGCAGGACCTACTGCTCACCTTATAAGAAAAGTCCGGCCTCCTCGCAAACAATGTACAGCTTCCGGGTCACACTCCATGGAGGTGCTCGACCCGAGGCTGCTTTTAACTGGATGTTAATGAAGTCACGTGATCGGAACTAATCCGAAACATACCATAGTGTTAATAAAAGCGGGGATTAGAATTTGTTAACAACCTAGAACAAAAACGTATTTTTATTAAAATAAGAGAGTAATCTGTGTATTTCTTAATATTAACTTTCTACTAATAAGCGTGTCACTTGAGCGTACCGGATATGGGGCGGCCATCTTGTAACGGGAAGGCAATAATATACCTAATGTCCGTTAGAAGTGACTTATATTACTATTAGGGCCTCAATATATTATTATTGTTATTATTAAGCATGTAAAAAAAATCGTAATCCGCCCATTAATGAAACAATTTAGCAATAAATATAAACATAAGTAGGTGAAGAATCGAAACTAATACAATAATAGGGCGGCCATTTTGGAACGGGGGATAACCATAACATAATTGCTGGTTATTTAGGATATATACTCAATATCTCTGGTCATCCGAACTAAATCATTGGCCAGACCCATAACAAGAATACATCAACCATAAATGGTATGTAAAAAATATTAAAAAATAATTAAAAAATATTAAAAGTTATTTAAAAAACCACACAGGAAGTGCCTGTACCTAAAAGTTTAAAAGATAAAAAAAAAAATTTAAAAATCTTGAACATACTTATATTTTGAGGATGCTATGAAAAAGATCTGGAAATGATACGAAAAAGATATATATATATATATAAGGGACGGATATGATCAAATTAATCTCTCCCAGTCTTCCTTACTGTTTAATCCTTTCCTAAATGTATTGAGACGTGACATATAGAATTGTTCGCGTTTCTTTCTTTTTGTTGTTACGTCACCACCTCTAAAATTCATGTGTATAACTTCTATTCCGCACCATTGCAAATCTTCAATTTTATGTTGTTCTTTCATCCAATGTTCTACTAATGGAGCAGTTCTTTTATTTGTTCTAATCGCTGACTTATGCTCATTTATTCTTATTCTGATTTCTCTCGAGGTCTCACCTACATATCCAAGGTGGCATGGACACATGATAAGATATATCAGGTTTTTAGTGCGGCAATTAATGAAATTATTGATTTTAACAGTGGCACCATTATGAAAAATGGAGGATCCTTTTATAATGTTATTGCAATTATTGCATCCACTACATGCAAAAGTCCCTGTTGGTAATGGGGTATTCATTATGCAAGTTTGTTTGTTCACATTCGTGTCTCTGTATGTATGCACCAGGCAATTCCTAATGGTGCGATTTCGCCTAAAAGAAAACATAGGTTTTGGTAGCTTCTCTTTCTTCTGATTTGTAATCAAATGCCAATTTCTATTTATAATATTCTTTATTTTGTTGCTCATATTACTATAATTAGTAACAAAAATCACAGGCATGCTGTCTGCAGAAGATATCTTAGGTGTTTTCTCAAAGAGTGAGTCCCTGTTAAAATATTTAGCTCTTTTATAGGCATGTCTAATCAACCTTTTTGGATAACCTCTATCAAGGAATTTTTTGGTCAGATTATCAGCGTGTTTATCATAGTCCTTAATCTTTGTGCAATTACGTTTAAACCGCAAAAATTGCCCAAAAGGAATATTATCTTTTTGGCAAGCTGGGTGGTTGCTATTGTAATGAAGCATAGTATTCCTATCGGTAGCTTTCGTAAAAAGTTCTACATTTAGTAACCCCTCTACATGTTTAATCTTGATATCTAAGAATTCACATTCGAATTTACTCATATTAAAAGTAAATTTGAGGTTGTCATCTCCCAGATTTATCCACTGTATGAACTCAACTAGATTTTCTGACGTGCCGGTCCAAATAAAGAACACATCATCTATATATCGGGACCAGTTTGAGATATTCTCAAAAAAGGTGCCAAACCATTAAAAATGTGTTTATCCTCAAACTGTGCTACATATAGACAAGCCAGACTGGGAGCACAAGTAGCTCCCATGCTGGTGCCCTTGATCTGTTTATAAAATTCTTTACCAAATAAAAAAATATTATTTTTTAATATAATCTTCACACATTCAACTATAAATGTCGCATGGGGAGATAGGTCAGCATCTTCGGTATTTAGCAGATTCTCAATCATCTGTATAGTGTTATTTTGTGGAATATTGGTATACAATGCCTCAATATCTAAAGTCACAAGGCATTGTGTCTCAGGGTTGAAATTTAAGTGTTCTATCTTCTGAATCATGTCAGTGGGGTCTTTAATATAAGCTTTTTGTTGTATGTTGGTTGTAAGAAGATATCTACGTACTTGCTGAGAGGCTCAGTTAGGGAGTTAATACTGGAGACAATTGGTCTCATCGGTGGATCCTCTATATTCTTGTGTACCTTGGGAAGGCCATACAATGCTGGAATAATCTGATTATTATTACACAAAAAATTGAATTCGTCATTGCATATAATGCCATCTTCTTTGGCCAAATTTAATAAGTTGGTGATATTTCTTATTAGGATATTCCACTCTTCTTTACTAGACTTTTGGTAATGTTGGCTATTATTCAAAAGTATGTGCATTCTCCTACTATAATCTTCGGTTTGCATTACCACAATGCTACCACCTTTATCAGCTGGTTTTATGGTCAGCTCCTGGCATTGTTCCAAAGTCTTGAGAGCCAACCTTTCACGGGCATTAAGATTATTATTCACCCAGATTTTTTGTTCAATAAATCACTTATACTCTTTTCCACAACCCGTTCAAAAACTTCTATATCCTTATTAACTAAGTTTATTTGGGGTGTCCAAGTAGATTTAGGTTTAAGGCCCGATTTATTATCTGTTTGTGGTTTTTCTTTTCCTTCGAAAAGGCATTTAATCTAATCTTTCTGAAGAAACTTTGTAAATCTCTCTCCAGGTTGTATCTGTCCACCGGGGAAGTAATGGCATATCCTAAGCCTTTCTCTAACACTTTTATCTCTTCTTGTGTCAGAGTCCTGTGGGAGAGATTTATAATGGGAGCCTTATCCGTTAGTCCCACTTCTTCTGGCTCCTTGTGTTGGGGCGATTTTGGAACTGATTTTGTGGGTGGAAATTGCCTCTCCCCCTTCCCCTTGTTTGTCCATAGTTCTTGTGACGTTTTTCTAAAAAAGATAATGTCTCTCTACTAGAACTAGGGGTTGGTTCTCTTTCCTTATCGTTCCGATGGTCTTGTTGGATTTCACTTTCAGAATCTGAACTTGTGTAAGAGGTGTCAAAAAACCTAACATTCTTTTTGGGGAAGTTTTTGGTTGGTTGTTGCCATGGTCTCCTATTAGAGAAATCCTCCCTCGGTCTATCATAAAAGTCTTTCTGGAGATACGGGTAGACATGTTCCAAATTATATTTGGAAATATCTTTCCGTAATTTATTAGATTTTTTATTAACGAGATATTCTTTATATCCCGAGATATCTATCTGAATCTCCTCGAGTTTCTTTTTAGCTTCTTCAAGTGCTGTATTTTCCTTAAGTCTCAGCTCCATTTCTTCTATTTCAACTCTCTCTATTATTAATACTTCATGGGCAGTTTCTATAATTAATAACATCCAATCGCGACTACATCGATTGGCTATGAAAGTCCAGTTTTCAATAAATTTCTGGTTTTTGATAAATACACCAGGTTCATTATTAACCTGTAGACCTCTGGGTATGGTGCCTTTTTTACAATATTCAATAAGAAAATCGGCGTGTAATTCAGTTCTTATAATTTTCTTTTTAAGGTTCCATAATGTTCTCCACTGTTCCTCGTCACTCTTATCTAGAGTAACAGTAGAAATATTTTTGGTTGTACCATTAATGATCTTATTGAATTGATCCTCTGAGAAACCATAAGTTTTAAGTCCTTCCATACTGCTCCTATAATGGTAGGCAGAAGGTAAAGAAAAACTCCCCAGCTAACAAGCTGTATGTGGACTCAATAAAAAGCAAGGGAGATACCCTTCAGGTCCAATCAGGGACAGGGAAAGTTCAAACAAAATTACCAAGCAGGTCCCTACAAGATACTATGTACCACAAGAATATATTGTGCTGGTGTTTAGAGAAATACATAAAAACAATATAATTATATCATATCAATGAGTCAGAACCAACATGCCAAAATATACAATCGAAATATATAAATAACTAAAATTCACATGAACATATATCAATAAATATTTATTAACATTTATATACACAGTCAATTTCATTAAAAAAGTTTAAAAAAAAATCATATTACTACATACAATCATAAGAAAACAGAGATGTCAATGACATGAAAACAAAGTTGTCGACACTGCGTTTCGGTGAGTGAATGTATAGACACCTTCCTCAGGACAGTTTTCTAGACAATAAAAACATTATGGCATTATAAAAACACGCATGTTGCTGACATTACTGTAATATTTTTATAAAAAAACATTGAAAAACATTTTTTGTACACAAACTTATAACTGATTAAATTTACTCTATTATCACCAGCACATTCAAATATATCTCTCTATTTTTTACACGTAAATAGTAAAGAAGAAATAAAACACCAAAATTACTAAACACCATGGTCATAATAAATGAATAAACACATACCTAAAAAATGTTAAAAACAAGACTAGAATTCAATATTTCTAGACCTTTGTATGACTCAATTTGTAGAAATGAGGGAATAAGGATGGTCACCTCGTCAAAGTACCTTAAATGCCAAAAAAAGGAAGAATATATTTAAATAATGATAGTAATTAATCAACGGTGTATCCAAATTGGATTTAAAAACAAATACAAAACAACATACCTTGCAATAATAAATTAAGTCGGTATATGTATGTACATTGATGCCACCGTATCTTTATCATGCACTGGAAGTCCCCAAGTGCTAGAAAAAGATATACAAAGGTATTAATACCCATGATCTACAGGAGGGCAATTTGATAAGCCCCTAACTATAAGCCTACATCTTACCAGAAATCAAAAAGAACTGGAACAAATCACAAGTCAAGGGGTGCGTCGTAATAGAGATCCCCAGGGTAGACAAATGTGCCACTGAATTCAATCAATATCTAGGGCAACAGTCTATCGTAGTCGTTCAGGCGTATATACAGCCGTAGTGATAAGTACCTATAATCAAAAAAATTATGCAAGTCAAAGTAAACCATATGACATAATCTATTTTGTGGTCGTTATTAATAATATTAATCGACAATAAACCACATGTAGGCATATTGTTGGTGGATTCCCAGAAACTGATAATGGCGTCTACTTTTATACTCCATGCTACTTTCTAGATGGTTATGATTACGTCTATTTATAAATCACGGCATGTATTTAAAGCGTGACAATTATTTCGCCACTTATCCCGACATACTAAAAAAGGGAAATGTGGACAGAACTAGATACAATTGTTACCAACGCGACCGAAAAAGTTCTCTATAAGTCGCTAAATCCTCTACAATTGATATAATCTATTTTAATGGTCGTTGTTATTGTTAATAATCGACAATAAACCGCATATGGTCATATTGTTAGTGGATTCCCAAAACTAATAACGTCTACTTTTACGATCCATACTACTTTCTTAGATGATTATAATTACATCTATTAGTAAATCACGGCATGTATTCAGCGCGTGACAATTATTTCGCCACTTCTCCCGGCATACTAAAAAGGGAAACGTGGACGGAACTAGATACAATTGTTACCAACGCGACCGAAAATATTCTCTATGAGTCGCTGGATCCTCTACATATGTGGGGATCCGTATGGTAAAACCAATTCACACTGCTATAGGTATTTTATTCTATTGAAACACAGGACACTCAATCGCAGGACCTACTGCTCACCTTATAAGAAAAGTCCGGCCTCCTCGCAAACAATGTACAGCTTCCGGGTCACACTCCATGGAGGTGTTCGACCCGAGGCTGCTTTTAACTCGATGTTAATGAAGTCACGTGATCGGAACTAATCCGAAACATACCATAGTGTTAATAAAAGTGGGGATTAGAATTTGTTAACGGCCTAGAACAAAAACATATTTTTATTAAAATAAGAGAGTAATCTGTGTATTTCTTAATATTAACTTTCTACTAATAAGCGTGTCACTTGAGCGTACCGGATATGGGGCGGCCATCTTGTAACCGGAAGGCAATAATATACCTAATGTCCGTTAGAAGTGACTTATATTTCTATTAGGGCCTCAATATATTATTATTGTTATTATTAAGCATGTAAAAAAATTCGTAATCCGCCCATTAATGAAACGATTTAGCAATAAGTAGGTGAAGAATCGAAACTAATACAATAATAGGGCGGCCATTTTGGAACGGGGGATAACCATAACATAATTGCTGGTTATTTAGGATATATACTCAATATCTCTGGTCATCCGAACTAAATCATTGGCCAGACCCATAACAAGAATACATCAACCATAAATGGTATGTAAAAAATATTAAAAAATAATTAAAAAATATTAAAAATTATTAAAAAAACCACACAGGAAGTGCCTGTACCTAAAAGTTTAAAAGATAAAAAAAAAAAAAAAAAATCTTGAACATACTTATATTTTGAGGATGCTATGAAAAAGATCTGGAAACCATACGAAAAAGATATATATATATATAAGGGACGGATATGATCAAATTAATCTCTCCCAGTCTTCCTTACTGTTTAATCCTTTCCTAAATGTATTGAGACGTGACATATAGAATTGTTCGCGTTTCTTCTTTTTGTTGTTACGTCACCACCTCTAAAATTCATGTGTATAACTTCTATTCCGCACCATTGCAAATCTTCAATTTTATGTTGTTCTTTCATCCAATGTTCTACTAATGGAGCAGTTCTTTTATTTGTTCTAATCGCTGACTTATGCTCATTTATTCTTATTCTGATTTCTCTCGAGGTCTCACCTACATATCCAAGGTAGCATGGACACATGATAAGATATATCAGGTTTTTAGTGCGCCAATTAATGAAATTATTGATTTTAACAGTGGCACCATAGTAAAGAAGAGTGGAATATCCTAATAAGAAATATCACCAACTTATTAAATTTCGCCAAAAGAAGATGGCATTATATGCAATGACGAATTCAATTTTTTGTGTAATAATAATCCGATTATTCCAGCATTGTATGGCCTTCCCAAGGTACACAAGAATATAGAGGATCCACAGATGAGACCAATTGTCTCCAGTATTAACTCCCTAACTGAGCCTCTCAGCAAGTACGTAGATATCTTCTTACAACCATTGGTAATACAACAAAAAGCTTATATTAAAGACACCACTGACATGATTCAGAAGATAGAACACTTAAATTTCAACCCTGAGACACAATGCCTTGTGACTTTAGATATTGAGGCATTGTATACCAATATTCCACAAAATAACACTATACAGATGATTGAGAATCTGCTTAATACCGAAGATGCTGACCTATCTCCCCATGCGACATTTATAGTTGAATGTGTGAAGATTATATTAAAAAATAATATTTTTTTATTTGGTAAAGAATTTTATAAACAGATCAAGGGCACCACCATGGGAGCTACTTGTGCTCCCAGTCTGGCTTGTCTATATGTAGCACAGTTTGAGGATAAACACATATTTAATGGTTTGGCACCTTTTTTTTTAGAATATCTCAAACTGGTCCCGATATATAGATGATGTGTTCTTTATTTGGACCGGCACGTCAGAAAATCTAGTTGAGTTCATACAGTGGATAAATCTGGGAGATGACAACCTCAAATTTACTTTTAATATGAGTAAATTCGAATGTGAATTCTTAGATATCAAGATTAAACATGTAGAGGGGTTACTAAATGTAGAACTTTTACGAAAGCTACCGATAGGAATACTATGCTTCATTACAATAGCAACCACCCAGCTTGCCAAAAGATAATATTCCTTTTGGGCAATTTTTGCGGTTAAAACGTAATTGCACAAAGATTAAGGACTATGATAAACACGCTGATAATCTGACCAAAAAATTCCTTGATAGAGGTTATCCAAAAAGGTTGATTAGACATGCCTATAAAAGAGCTAAATATTTTAACAGGGACTCACTCTTTGAGAAAACACCTAAGATATCTTCTGCAGACAGCATGCCTGTGATTTTTGTTACTAATTATAGTAATATGAGCAACAAAATAAAGAATATTATAAATAGAAATTGGCATTTGATTACAAATCAGAAGAAAGAGAAGCTACCAAAACCTATGTTTTCTTTTAGGCGAAATCGCACCATTAGGAATTGCCTGGTGCATACATACAGAGACACGAATGTGAACAAACAAACTTGCATAATGAATACCCCATTACCAACAGGGACTTTTGCATGTAGTGGATGCAATAATTGCAATAACATTATAAAAGGATCCTCCATTTTTCATAATGGTGCCACTGTTAAAATCAATAATTTCATTAATTGGCGCACTAAAAACCTGATATATCTTATCATGTGTCCATGCCACCTTGGATATGTAGGTGAGACCTCGAGAGAAATCAGAATAAGAATAAATGAGCATAAGTCAGCGATTAGAACAAATAAAAGAACTGCTCCATTAGTAGAACATTGGATGAAAGAACAACATAAAATTGAAGATTTGCAATGGTGCGGAATAGAAGTTATACACATGAATTTTAGAGGTGGTGACGTAACAACAAAAAGAAAGAAACGCGAACAATTCTATATGTCACGTCTCAATACATTTAGGAAAGGATTAAACAGTAAGGAAGACTGGGAGAGATTAATTTGATCATATCCGTCCCTTATATATATATATATATATCTTTTTCGTATCGTTTCCAGATCTTTTTCATAGCATCCTCAAAATATAAGTATGTTCAAGATTTTTTTTTAAAAATGTTTATCTTTTAAACTTTTAGGTACAGGCACTTCCTGTGTGGTTTTTTTAAATAATTTTTAATATTTTTTAATTATTTTTTAATATTTTTTACATACCATTTATGGTTGATGTATTCTTGTTATGGGTCTGGCCAATGATTTAGTTCGGATGACCAGAGATATTGAGTATATATCCTAAATAACCAGCAATTATGTTATGGTTATCCCCCGTTCCAAAATGGCCGCCCTATTATTGTATTAGTTTCGATTCTTCATCTACTTATGTTTATATTTATTGCTAAATCGTTTCATTAATGGGCGGATTACAAATTTTTTTACATGCTTAATAATAACAATAATAATAAATTGAGGCCCTAATAGTAATATAAGTCACTTCTAACGGACATTAGGTATATTATTGCCTTCCCGTTACAAGATGGCCGCCCCATATCCGGTACGCTCAAGTGACACGCTTATTAGTAGAAAGTTAATATTAAGAAATACACAGATTACTCTCTTATTTTAATAAAAATACGTTTTTGTTCTAGGCCGTTAACAAATTCTAATCCCCGCTTTTATTAACACTATGGTATGTTTCGGATTAGTTCCGATCACGTGACTTCATTAACATCCAGTTAAAAGCAGCCTCGGGTCGAACACCTCCATGGAGTGTGACCCGGAAGCTGTACATTGTTTGCGAGGAGGCCGGACTTTTCTTATAAGGTGAGCAGTAGGTCCTGCGATTGAGTGTCCTGTGTTTCAATAGAATAAAATACCTATAGCAGTGTGAATTGGTTTTACCATACGGATCCCCACATATGTAGAGGATCCAGCGACTCATAGAGAATATTTTTGGTCGCGTTGGTAACAATTGTATCTAGTTCCGTCCACGTTTCCCTTTTTAGTATGCCGGGAGAAGTGGCGAAATAATTGTCACGCGCTGAATACATGCCGTGATTTACTAATAGATGTAATTATAATCATCTAAGAAAGTAGTATGGATCGTAAAAGTAGACGTTATTAGTTTTGGGAATCCACTAACAATATGACCATATGCGGTTTATTGTCGATTATTAACAATAACAACGACCATTAAAATAGATTATATCAATTGTATAGGATTTAGCGACTTATAGAGAACTTTTTCGGTCGCGTTGGTAACAATTGTATCTAGTTCTGTCCACATTTCCCTTTTTAGTATGTCGGGATAAGTGGCGAAATAATTGTCACGCTTTAAATACATGCCGTGATTTATAAATAGACGTAATCATAACCATCTAGAAAGTAGCATGGAGTATAAAAGTAGACGCCATTATCAGTTTCTGAGAATCCACCAACAATATGCCTACATGTGGTTTATTGTCGATTAATATTATTAATAACGACCACAAAATAGATTATGTCATATGGTTTACTTTGACTTGCATAATTTTTTGATTATAGGTACTTATCACTACGGCTGTATATACGCCTGAACGACTACGATAGACTGTTGCCCTAGATATTGATTGAATTCAGTGGCACATTTGTCTACCCTGGGGATCTCTATTACGACGCACCCCTTGACTTGTGATTTGTTCCAGTTCTTTTTGATTTCTGGTAAGATGTAGGCTTATAGTTAGGGGCTTATCAAATTGCCCTCCTGTAGATCATGGGTATTAATACCTTTGTATATCTTTTTTCTAGCACTTGGGGACTTCCAGTGCATGATAAAGATACGGTGGCATCAATGTACATACATATACCGACTTAATTTATTATCGCAAGGTATGTTGTTTTGTATTTGTTTTTAAATCCAATTTGGATACACCGTTGATTAATTACTATCATTATTTAAATATATTCTTCCTTTTTTTGGCATTTAAGGTACTTTGACGAGGTGACCATCCTTATTCCCTCATTTCTACAAATTGAGTCATACAAAGGTCTAGAAATATTGAATTCTAGTCTTGTTTTTAACATTTTTAGGTATGTGTTTATTCATTTATTATGACCATGGTGTTTAGTAATTTTGGTGTTTTATTTCTTCTTTACTATTTACGTGTAAAAATAGAGAGATATATTTGAATGTGCTGGTGATAATAGAGTAAATATAATCAGTTATAAGTTTGTGTACAAAAAATGTTTTTCAATGTTTTTTATAAAAATATTACAGTAATGTCAGCAACATGCGTGTTTTTATAATGCCATAATGTTTTTATTGTCTAGAAAACTGTCCTGAGGAAGGTGTCTATACATTCACTCACCGAAACGCAGCGTCGACAACTTTGTTTTCATGTCATTGACATCTCTGTTTTCTTATGATTGTATGTAGTAATATGAAATGTTTTTTAAACTTTTTTAATGAAATTGACTGTGTATATAAATGTTAATAAATATTTATTGATATATGTTCATGTGAATTTTAGTTATTTATATATTTCGATTGTATATTTTGGCATGTTGGTTCTGAATCATTGATATGATATAATTATATTGTTTTTATGTATTTCTCTAAACACCAGCACAATATATTCTTGTGGTACATAGTATCTTGTAGGGACCTGCTTGGTAATTTTGTTTGAACTTTCCCTGTCCCTGATTGGACCTGAAGGGTATCTCCCTTGCTTTTTATTGATTCCACTTACAGCTTGTTAGCTGGGGAGTTTTTCTTTACCTTCTGCCTACCATTATAGGAGCAGTATGGAAGGACTTAAAACTTATGGTTTCTCAGAGGATCAATTCAATAAGATCATTAATGGTACAACCAAAAATATTTCTACTGTTACTCTAGATAAGAGTGACGAGGAACAGTGGAGAACATTATGGAACCTTAAAAAGAAAATTATAAGAACTGAATTACACGCCGATTTTCTTATTGAGTATTGTAAAAAGGCACCATACCCAGAGGTCTACAGGTTAATAATGAACCTGGTGTATTTATCAAAAACCAGAAATTTATTGAAAACTGGATCTTTCATAGCCAATCGATGTAGTCGCGATTGGATGTTATTAATTATAGAAACTGCCCATGAAGTATTAATAATAGAGAGAGTTGAAATAGAAGAAATGGAGCTGAGACTTAAGGAAAATACAGCACTTGAAGAAGCTAAAAAGAAACTCGAGGAGATTCAGATAGATATCTCGGGATATAAAGAATATCTCGTTAATAAAAAATCTAATAAATTACGGAAAGATATTTCCAAATATAATTTGGAACATGTCTACCCGTATCTCCAGAAAGACTTTTATGATAGACCGAGGGAGGATTTCTCTAATAGGAGACCATGGCAACAACCAACCAAAAACTTCCCCAAAAAGAATGTTAGGTTTTTTGACACCTCTTACACAAGTTCAGATTCTGAAAGTGAAATCCAACAAGACCATCGGAACGATAAGGAAAGAGAACCAACCCCTAGTTCTAGTAGAGAGACATTATCTTTTTAGAAAAATGTCACAAGAACTATGGACAAACAAGGGGAAGGGGGAGAGGCAATTTCCACCCACAAAATCAGTTCCAAAATCGCCCCAACACAAGGAGCCAGAAGAAGTGGGACTAACGGATAAGGCTCCCATTATAAATCTCTCCCACAGGACTCTGACACAAGAAGAGATAAAAGTGTTAGAGAAAGGCTTAGGATATGCCATTACTTCCCCGGTGGACAGATACAACCTGGAGAGAGATTTACAAAGTTTCTTCAGAAAGATTAGATTAAATGCCTTTTCGAAGGAAAAGAAAAACCACAAACAGATAATAAATCGGGCCTTAAACCTAAATCTACTTGGTCACCCCAAATAAACTTAGTTAATAAGGATATAGAAGTTTTTGAACGGGTTGTGAAAAAGAGTATAAGTGATTTATTGAACAAAAAATCTGGGTGAATAATAATCTTAATGCCCGTGAATGGTTGGCTCTCAAGACTTTGGAACAATGCCACGAGCTGACCATAAAACCAGCTGATAAAGGTGGTAGCATTGTGGTAATGCAAACCGAAGATTATAGTAGGAGAATGCACATACTTTTGAATAATAGCCAACATTACCAAAAGTCTAGTAAAGAAGAGTGGAATATCCTAATAAGAAATATCACCAACTTATTAAATTTCGCCAAAGAAGATGGCATTATATGCAATGACGAATTCAATTTTTTGTGTAATAATAATCGGATTATTCCAGCATTGTATGGCCTTCCCAAGGTACACAAGAATATAGAGGATCCACCGATGAGACCAATTGTCTCCAGTATTAACTCCCTAACTGAGCCTCTCAGCAAGTACGTAGATATCTTCTTACAACCATTGGTAATACAACAAAAAGCTTATATTAAAGACACCACTGACATGATTCAGAAGATAGAACACTTAAATTTTAACCCTGAGACACAATGCCTTGTGACTTTAGATATTGAGGCATTGTATACCAATATTCCACAAAATAACACTATACAGATGATTGAGAATCTGCTAAATACCGAAGATGCTGACCTATCTCCCCATGCGACATTTATAGTTGAATGTGTGAAGATTATATTAAAAAATAATATTTTTTATTTGGTAAAGAATTTTATAAACAGATCAAGGGCACCAGCATGGGAGCTACTTGTGCTCCCAGTCTGGCTTGTCTATATGTAGCACAGTTTGAGGATAAACACATTTTTAATGGTTTGGCACCTTTTTTGAGAATATCTCAAACTGGTCCCGATATATAGATGATGTGTTCTTTATTTGGACCGGCACGTCAGAAAATCTAGTTGAGTTCATACAGTGGATAAATCTGGGAGATGACAACCTCAAATTTACTTTTAATATGAGTAAATTCGAATGTGAATTCTTAGATATCAAGATTAAACATGTAGAGGGGTTACTAAATGTAGAACTTTTACGCAAGCTACCGATAGGAATACTATGCTTCATTACAATAGCAACCACCCAGCTTGCCAAAAAGATAATATTCCTTTTGGGCAATTTTTGCGGTTAAAACGTAATTGCACAAAGATTAAGGACTATGATAAACACGCTGATAATCTGACCAAAAAATTCCTTGATAGAGGTTATCCAAAAGGTTGATTAGACATGCCTATAAAAGAGCTAAATATTTTAACAGGGACTCACTCTTTGAGAAAACACCTAAGATATCTTCTGCAGACAGCATGCCTGTGATTTTTGATACTAATTATAGTAATATGAGCAACAAAATCAAGAATATTATAAATAGAAATTGGCATTTGATTACAAATCAGAAGAAAGAGAAGCTACCAAAACCTATGTTTTCTTTTAGGTGAAATCGCACCATTAGGAATTGCCTGGTGCATACATACAGAGACACGAATGTGAACAAACAAACTTGCATAATGAATACCCCATTACCAACAGGGACTTTTGCATGTAGTGGATGCAATAATTGCAATAACATTATAAAAGGATCCTCCATTTTTCATAATGGTACCACTGTTAAATTCAATAATTTCATTAATTGCCGCACTAAAAACCTGATATATCTTATCATGTGTTCATTCCACCTTGGATATGTAGGTGAGACCTCGAGAGAAATCAGAATAAGAATAAATGAGCATAAGTCAGCGATTAGAACAAATAAAAGAACTGCTCCATTAGTAGAACATTGGATGAAAGAACAACATAAAATTGAAGATTTGCAATGGTGCGGAATAGAAGTTATACACATGAATTTTAGAGGTGGTGACGTAAAAACAAAAAGAAAGAAACGCGAACAATTCTATATGTCACGTCTCAATACATTTAGGAAAGGATTAAACAGTAAGGAAGACTGGGAGAGATTAATTTGATCATATCCGTCCCTTATATATAGATATATATCTTTTTCGTATGGTTTCCAGATCTTTTTCATAGCATCCTCAAAATATAAGTATGTTCAAGATTTTTAAAAATTTTTTTTTATCTTTTAAACTTTTAGGTACAGGCACTTCCTGTGTGGTTTTTTTAATAATTTTTAATATTTTTTAATTATTTTTTAATATTTTTTACATACCATTTATGGGTGATGTATTCTTGTTATGGGTCTGGCCAATGATTTAGTTCGGATGACCAGAGATATTGAGTATATATCCTAAATAACCAGCAATTATGTTATGGTTATCCCCGTTCCAAAATGGCCGCCCTATTATTGTATTAGTTTCGATTCTTCACCTACTTATGTTTATATTTATTGCTAAATCGTTTCATTAATGGGCGGATTACGAATTTTTTTACATGCTTAATAATAACAATAATAATATATTGAGGCCCTAATAGTAATATAAGTCACTTCTAACGGACATTAGGTATATTATTGCCTTCCCGTTACAAGATGGCCGCCCCATATCCGGTACGCTCAAGTGACACGCTTATTAGTAGAAAGTTAATATTAAGAAATACACAGATTACTCTCTTATTTTAATAAAAATACGTTTTTGTTCTAGGCCGTTAACAAATTCTAATCCCCGCTTTTATTAACACTATGGTATGTTTCGGATTAGTTCCGATCTCGTGACTTCATTAACATCCAGTTAAAAGCAGCCTCGGGTCGAACACCTCCATGGAGTTTGACCCGAAAGCTGTACATTGTTTGCGAGGAGGCCGGACTTTTCTTATAAGGTGAGCAGTAGGTCCTGCGATTGAGTGTCCTGTGTTTCAATAGAATAAAATACCTATAGCAGTGTGAATTGGTTTTACCATACGGATCCCCACATATGTAGAGGATCCAGCGACTCATAGAGAATATTTTCAGTCGCGTTGGTAACAATTGTATCTAGTTCCGTCCACGTTTCCCTTTTTAGTATGCCGGGAGAAGTGGCGAAATAATTGTCACGCGCTGAATACATGCCGTGATTTACTAATAGATGTAATTATAATCATCT
The DNA here is from genome assembly GCA_963921515.1 of Calotriton arnoldi. NCBI lineage: Eukaryota > Metazoa > Chordata > Amphibia > Caudata > Salamandridae > Calotriton > Calotriton arnoldi. The sequence goes on from CAWUFW010003014.1 coordinate 1,894,010, forward strand.
AAGAAAGTAGTATGGATCGTAAAAGTAGACGTTATTAGTTTTGGGAATCCACTAACAATATGACCATATGCGGTTTATTGTCGATTATTAACAATAACAACGACCATTAAAATAGATTATATCAATTGTAGAGGATTTAGCGACTTATAGAGAACTTTTTCGGTCGCGTTGGTAACAATTGTATCTAGTTCTGTCCACATTTCCCTTTTTAGTATGTCGGGATAAGTGGCGAAATAATTGTCACGCTTTAAATACATGCCGTGATTTATTAATAGACGTAATCATAACCATCTAGAAAGTAGCATGGAGTATAAAAGTAGACGCCATTATCAGTTTCTGGGAATCCACCAACAATATGCCTACATGTGGTTTATTGTCGATTAATATTATTAATAACGACCACAAAATAGATTATATCATATGGTTTACTTTGACTTGCATAATTTTTTTGATTATAGGTACTTATCACTACGGCTGTATATACGCCTGAACGACTACGATAGACTGTTGCCCTAGATATTGATTGAATTCAGTGGCACATTTGTCTACCCTGGGGATCTCTATTACGACGCACCCCTTGACTTGTGATTTGTTCCAGTTCTTTTTTGATTTCTGGTATGATGTAGGCTTATAGTTAGGGGCTTATCAAATTGCCCTCCTGTAGATCATGGGTATTAATACCTTTGTATATCTTTTTTCTAGCACTTGGGGACTTCCAGTGCATGATAAAGATACGGTGGCATCAATGTACATACATATACCGACTTAATTTATTATCGCAAGGTATGTTGTTTTGTATTTGTTTTTAAATCCAATTTGGATACACCGTTGATTAATTACTATCATTATTTAAATATATTCTTCCTTTTTTGGCATTTAAGGTACTTTGACGAGGTGACCATCCTTATTCCCTCATTTCTACAAATTGAGTCATACAAAGGTCTAGAAATATTGAATTCTAGTCTTGTTTTTAACATTTTTTAGGTATGTGTTTATTCATTTATTATGACCATGGTGTTTAGTAATTTTGGTGTTTTATTTCTTCTTTACTATTTCCGTGTAAAAATAGAGAGATATATTTGAATGTGCTGGTGATAATAGAGTAAATATAATCAGTTATAAGTTTGTGTACAAAAAATGTTTTTCAATGTTTTTTTATAAAAATATTACAGTAATGTCAGCAACATGCGTGTTTTTATAATGCCATAATGTTTTTATTGTCTAGAAAACTGTCCTGAGGAAGGTGTCTATACATTCACTCACCGAAACGCAGCGTCGACAACTTTGTTTTCATGTCATTGACATCTCTGTTTTCTTATGATTGTATGTAGTAATATGAAATGTTTTTTTAACTTTTTTAATGAAATTGACTGTGTATATAAATGTTAATAAATATTTATTGATATATGTTCATGTGAATTTTAGTTATTTATATATTTCGATTGTATATTTTGGCATGTTGGTTCTGACTCATTGATATGATATAATTATATTGTTTTTATGTATTTCTCTAAACACCAGCACAATATATTCTTGTGGTACATAGTATCTTGTAGGGACCTGCTTGGTAATTTTGTTTGAACTTTCCCTGACCCTGATTGGACCTGAAGGGTATCTCCCTTGCTTTTTATTGGGACTAAAAGATGCAGCACTGGGTTCTCTCCTGATAACAGGTGAGTAAATCGGAATTCATAGTTCGGCTGATTTTAGAGAAATATTATAAAGTTCAAAAACTCCACACTTAGAAGAATTTCCAAGTGAAACCAGTCAATGTTAGCCTATGGAAGGAAATACAAGTTACTGGTAAGTACGGTTAGAATTACTTTTCAGGGTCAGTGCTGGGCTAAAAGATGCAGCACTGGGTTCTCTCCTGATAACAGGTGAGTAAATCGGAATTTGTAGTTCTGCTGATTTTAGAGGAATATTTATAAGTTTCAAAAATCGACACTTAGAAACTTTTTCAGCAAAAAGCAGGCAATGATATCCTATGGAAGGAAATTCAAGTTACTTGTAAGTACGGTTAAAATTACTTTTCAGGATCAGTACTGGGTTCAAAGATGCAGCACTGAGGTCTCTCCTGATAACAGGTGAGTAAATCGGAATTCGTAGTTCGGCTGATTTTAGAGGAATATTTGCACAATGGTGAATAAAGGGGGTGGGGCCTGAGGATACATGTCTGCAAACACGCCCTGTGGCGTGTTTTAAGTTGGAGAATTAATTCCTCCTCAATCCCGAGGGTCCCTAGGGGCCAACTAGCCCACCAGGTACCTCCAGTATGCGCCAGAGAGCTGCATTGCAGAGAGGTGTTCAGAGGCCACGCCCCTTTTTACAACACTCTGCAACGCAGCTCCGTGGCACTTACTGGAGGTACCTGGTGGGCTAGTTGGCCCCCAGGGACCCTCAGGATTGAAGAGGATTTAATTCCCCATCTTAAAACACGCCACGGGGCCTGTTTGCACACATGTCACCTGAAGCCCCGCCCCCTCCCTTCACCACTGTGCAAACGCGCCCCGTGGCGCGTTTTAAGTTGGAGGATTAAGTCCCCTTGAATCCTGAGGGTCCCTGGAGTCCAAGTAGCCCACCATGTACCTCCAAAAAGTGCCACAGAGCTGCGTTGCAGAGAGGTGTAAAAAGGGGCGTAGCCTCTGTACACCTCTCTGCAACGCAGCCTCTGACGCATACTGGAGGTTCCTGGTGGGCTAGTTGGCCCCAGGGACCCCCAGTATTTAAGGGGAATCGTTCCCATCTGCAAACGCGCCAGGGGGCGCGTTTGCAGAGTGGTAAAGGAAGGGGCGGGCCTGCGGCCCGATCTTTTTTTTTTTTTTTCCTGAAGGGGTCTGTGTGGCCCCTTTCCTTTTTCCTATTTTTGGGCCCTGGGGACCCCATCCCCAGGGCCTTACCCCTTTTCTTTTTATTTTTTTAAATTAAACGGGAAGGGGGCTACGTGGCCCCCCTCCCGTGGCCGAATCCGGCCCCGGGGACCCCATCCCCCGGGGCATGGCCACACTTTTAAATACATTTTTATGGAGGGGGGCTGCGTGGCCCCCCTCCTCAGGCCTCCTTTTGCCCCTGGGACCCCATCCCCCGGGGCAGGCCTTTATTTTAATTTTTTTTTAATTTTTTAAAATTATTTTTGGGGAGGGGGGTTGCGTGGCCCCCCTCCCGGGCCACTACTTGCCCCGGGGAACCCATCCCCCGGGGCTGGCCCTATCCTTTGGGGTCCGTGGGGAGACCCCAACTCCCCCACGGACCCTGCCGGCTCCCCACCTCCTGCGGGAGCCGGCATTGCTTTTCCACATGGGGAGCTGCTAACATGCAGCTCCCCATGTGGAAAGCAATTTGCTTTGGATATTGGAAGCGAGAGCAGGTTTCCTGCTCTCGCCTAATATCCAAGCAGTTTGCTATGACAGGACGGAGCCGCGAGGCTCCCGCCCTGCCATAGCAAACTACAGTGTCCCGGGGTAGGCACCCCGGGACACTGCAGGAGCCGGCCCTGGGGGTGGTGGTCCCCAGGGCCATTACAGGCTTCCAGGAGGGGGCCGCGCGGCCCCCTCCCTCCATCGACAAAGCCCCGGGGAGGTGGTGGTCCCCGGGGCTCCGTAATGGACCCCCATATTGAAAGTTTTTAGTGCCCCGGGGAGGTGGCGGTCCCTGGGCGTGTGTGGGGGCTCAAGCCCCCCCACACAGGTAATTTTTTTTTAAAATAAAAAGAAGCCCCGGGGGTGGCGGTCCTCGGGGCTGCGGGAGGGCCAAGAGCCCTCCCGCACCATTATTTTTTAAAGCCCGGGGGTGGCAGTCCTCGGGGCTTGGGGCCTTCGAGGCCCCCAAAATTAAATATAAACCCACCTCCCGCATGCCCCCGGGACTTGGCCCACCCGGGGGCAAATAGCATCGAGCGCGGAGACCGCGCTTCGAATTTTATTTTCCGGCGGGATTCGCGCACCCTAAGCGCATCCCGCCGATCGATTCTTTTCTTAAAAATGCTTTTTCTGCCCAGGGGTCCTTGTGGGACCCCTGAGCAGACCTAGGGGTCAGTGTGTTTCTACCCTGCCCCCTTTGTGCGTTTAGCGCACTTGTTTCTTTTTTTTTTCTCGGCGGGATCCGCGCACCCTAAGCGCATCCCGCCGATTTTTTTTTTTTTTTTTTTAATGCTTTGTTCTGCCCAGGGGGTCTTTGTGGGACCCCCTGAGCAGACCTAGGGGGTCAGGGTGTTTCTACCCTGGCCCCTTATTGCGCTTTGCGCACTTGTTTCTGTCCCTCGGTTCTACCGAGGATAAAATGGCTGCCAACACTTCCTGATTTGGAGTGTTGACAGCCAATTAGCATGCAGCTCGTGATCGGGAGGGTACGCGGACCCTACTCGGCCATAGATATATATGTGACTTTACTTTTGATTTTCTCAGGAACTACTGAACGGATTTACACCATTTAAGCAAAAGGCACGACACTGAACCAAGGGCTACCTCTTTGCCAAATTTGGTGTAATTCCGTTCAGCAGTTCGGGCTGTAGCTGCGACTAAAGGTTCCTATGGAAAAATGAATGGGGAAAATGCGTTTTGGGACCCCCTTTTTTCTCGGCCCCCTCTTGACGAATCACCCCGAGACTTTCAGGATAGGAGCGGACCGGAGCGCCCCAACAAGTTGGAAGCTTTCGCGAAGATTCGTCAACCGGCGCCAACGTTATTTCAAATATAATGTTGCAGATTTCCTATGGAAAATAGGTCCTAACTATAACTATCTACTGGCGACCGCCAGTAGATAATATATATATATCCAAAGTTTAAAGGTAAGTAAATCGCACTCACAGAGGTCCAGGATTTCTCATAAGTTTATTCAACCGTTACGCGTTTCGACAGAATCGTCTTGTTCACACGTATATATATATATTCACTTTAAAACAATGGGGTACCACCATCCAAAGAAAGGCGCAACACCAGGAAACAGACTCCAAAGGCAAAGTTAGAAAGTCAATGATGGTTTATTTGAGCATCAAATGTCCAAATGACGCGTTTCGCCCGCCAGACATGCGGCCTTGATCACATGATATATATATATACACGCCAACAACATAAAATCTATAATAAAAAAAATCTATTATAAATTAAAACATTACACTATTTAAAAATATTTAAACTTAAATCTACCACTCCAGTCAGTGCAATAATAGGGAAAGTGTTGGATAGCGGATGGGTACAAATTACTATTCCCTCTCCAGTGAGTGTGGAGAGGTGTGGTGCAGCGGCCAGGGCAGCTGTCTTCGGAGCACAGGGTTCACGGTTCGATCCCCGGCTCCGGCGGCAGCTCAGCTCAGCACCATGTGACTCTGGGCAATAGCTCGCTTAATTTCCACGACGGCCCCCAGCGCCTTGAGACCCGTAAGGGTGAGTAGTTCGCGCTTTACAAATACGGATTTAGTGTAACAGTAGGAAAAGTGTTGGATAGCGGAGGGGTAAAACTTACTATTCCCACTCGAGTGAGTGCAACAGTAGGGAAAGTGTGAGATAGCGGAGGGATAAAATGTACTATTCCCACTCTAGTGAGTGCAACATAAGGAAAAGTTTTGGATAGCAGAGGGTTAAAAATTACTATTCCCACTCCAGTGAGTGCAACAGTAGGGAAAGTGTTGGATAGCGGAGGGATAAAATTTACTGTTCCCACTCCAGTCAGTGCAACAGTAGGGAAAGTGTTAGATAGTGGCAGGGTAAAAATTTCTATTCCCACTCAAGTGAGTGCAACAATAGGGAAAGTGTTGGATAGCGGGGGGGTAAAAATTACTATTCCCACTCCAATAAGTGTAACAGTAGGAAAAAGTGTTAGATAGCGGAAGGGTAGCAATTAATATTCTCATTCCAGTCAGTTCAAGATTAAAAACATACAATATATTAACAACAACAAAAATATTTTACAAAACAATAAATACAAAAATATATAAATATGTTAAAAATTACAATAAAAATATATTTAATATTACAAATTTAAAAAACCATATAATGATGTAAAATACATATGACAAATACCTACAAATATACTAAATAAAAAAGAAATTCCCAACAAATAAATATTTTTAATTAGAAATTATATTAATTATTACATAAATTTACTTTTTTATTTCCTACCCTATAACACCACACAATTCACAACCCACATCTAAATTTAAAACAAAATGCACTTACATAATTAACATAATTAATTACCAATTTAAGAAATATTATTAATTAAAAACAAATTAAAACTCATAAAAATTTTAAAAATCCCTCACTTTACCCTTATAATCCCCACAACCAGCTAAAATTACACTGTAAAAAAATGTATTACACAATTAAAACTTATTTTCAATTAAAGAAATAATAGTATTTAGCAACTAATTATAAAGTAAGTTAAATTAATTTACTCCCCACCCTTTACCCCTATAAAAGTAAAACCCACACACAAAAAAATACAAACAATTACCCTAATTAAATATCAATTAATTAATTAATATTAATGATCAACTAATTATTAATTAATTAAACATAAATTACTTACCACGCTTTACCCCTATAAACCCCACAACCATCACCTAAAATTAATTACACAATTACCATAATTAATTTTCAATCAATTAATTAACATAAATTAACAGCTAATTGTTAATTAGTCAAAAATAAATTACTTCTCACCCTTTACCCCTATAAACCCCACAACCTGCACCTAAAACAAATTACACAATTACCATAATGAATTATCAATTAATGACTTAATATTAATTAACAACCAATTAATAATTAATTACAAATAAAATACTTTCCACAATTAACAATATAAAACTTCAATTAAATAAATATTAATAAATAAAAAATAATCATTAATTTATTATAATTAAATTACTTCCCACCCTATTCCCCTATAAACCAACCACCCGCTACAGAACTAAAAAACGCAAACTTTAATTAAAATAAAATTGATAACTACTAAAAATGTAGCAAATATATTAAAAAACATAAACAATACTTATACAAAAAACCTACATCACATACATTCAGAAAATAAACTAAAATACATAACACGACTTAAAAAATCAATATTTTAAACAACTATATTTTTGCACACAATATTAATGACTTTTATATTTTTTTAAACGATATTCTTGCTGTTGATATTTCTGTCATGATATTTCCAACTCGATATTTGTGTAAGTCGACATTTCCAATTCGATATTCTGTCTGAATACCAAATCACACATTGATTAATATAATTCACAAGGAATCGAAACAATGTGCATTCATAATTTACTTTGCGTTATTTTTCAAATTAATTATTTACTAAGCACTCCATGAACTGCAAACATGGATATTCATTAATATATGACATACAAAAAGAAAGCACAAAATGAATCACACAAGAATCAAAGGCACCACAAACTTGAGATCACGGCGTCCCATTAGTAAGCATAGAGAGTTATTCAATTCTTGTTAGGGCCAAGTTCCAGATAGGAGTGTTTGCATTACGATGGTCCCAAAAGAGTTCATATAATTAATATGCATTCACTTGAAATATCGAGGAAATGTCCTGTATTGATCACACACTGCTCTAATCTCTATATCTGACTCTGATACATTTCAACCTCCTTCACATGGGACATAATCATTTTAATGTGGTTATCATCAGGGGGTTACCCTTTGTAAACGTGGACATCAGTATAGTCGAATGAGACAAGGACATGTAAGCTAATCCTTTTGGTTAAATCATGTGGTGCTGCATGGTTCTCTGTGTGCCGCCACATAATACTTATGCTGTCCTCTCCTTACTGCAGCTGCAATAAATGAGTCGCAATAAGTCTAAGCTTTCCTGCTGTTCTGTAAAGTACAGTGCAGTGTTGTTTGGGCATTTCATCCAGAGTCTTAACCCAGCTGGTTTCTCTTATTGCTATGCTGTCCTTCCTTTAGCTCTACAGTAGAATACCAGAACCCTGCTGAAGCCAGATGTGGTTAGCCATGCTCCAAATAGGCAGGGGTGGGGATTGGAAGTTGGTCCTGAGGGTCCAGAGACCATGGAGGCAGTCATAACAACATTTTGGCTGTTTTACCATGAGTCCTGAGTGGGACATAGTAGGAGCATTTATGATGAAAACGTGCAGGGATAGGAACTTCCTTAAGCTACGTTGACCCTCTTGGGAGTTAAAGCCATATATCTGCAGTGAAATTCAGTGTTTTCCAGTTACCACTGAAAAGCAAATATTCCTTTCAATATGATTTTAGAAGTTTTGGCTGGTTTTAAATGAAAACTAGAAACCCATTGGTATGGTTCTTCTCAATATGCCTGAGTTGCCACACAATATTCCAATGCTGTTGCTGAATATGCATTGTGAGTCTCTATATCCATGAGTTCTCCTCACAAACAGGTGCTCCCAGGCTATTCAGACATTGATATGATTCTATATCATCTCTGCAATCAACCAAAGTATCAGCTATGTATCTTAAGCTGCCGGCAGGAAGCATGAGGCATTTTATAAACCAAATAATAACACAGCAAAACATGACCTCAGAGGTGCTTTGAAGCCTATAAACATGCTAGTGGGGCATATAAATATGACAGAAATTAATTTCATTGTACCTCTCTGAGTGCCTGATGTGTCCCTCCATAAAGTAAGGACAGTTGACAATATTTATGATTTTATCTTAATATGCCCTGTGTGCCTCTCGAAGTGTCGAGGTTGCAACTCAATGCTCTAGGTTGTCCCTCATTATAAAGCGGTGCTGCAAAATATTCATGCCACTCATCATTGTATTTCTTGGTGCAGCTCACTCTGCCAAAATTGGTGCTCAATGCACCTGAGTGTTTTTCCATATGCTGTGGGCGCAATTCACTATCCCCAGCTGACCTCTCAATGTAACACGGCTGACTCTCAATTTGACATGGCTGTCTCTTAATAAGCGCTTGTTGCTTCTGAACTTACCTGTGCTGCCTCACAATATGTTGGGAATGTCAATCACAATGTAATTGGTGACTCTTCATGGGACAGGACTGGTGAATAATCAAGGGTACTGCTCAGCATGCCACATATCCCACTCAGTAGGCCAGCAGTGGCATTGAATATGAATTCTGGAATCTTCACATGCAATGATGAAATATCTATGTGCCTTTGGTGCCTCTTTGTGCACAGGAGTGCATTTCAGTATACCAGAGGTGCTTCTCAATGTGAGCGTAGAGGGGATTTATGAAATCAATCCCTTTTGAAGGGCCAAGACTGGCACTCAATATTCTTGAACAGTGGTTGAATATTCTTGAAATGCCATTCGCTTTGACATGAATTGATCTGAATTTATTTGTGGTTTCTCACAATGTGTCTGAAATGCATCTTAATGCTCCTGCATGCAACCCAATATGCCTAGGTATTTTTCTCCTCCCATCCTTCCAAGGACCTTTCATTTTGTGGTAGCAGCCACTTGATCTCTGTTCCGCCAGCGAGTGCATGCAAAGTAAGGAGTGAACACATGCTCCTGTAGTCAGCCAGGGAAGAGAGAGAAGGCAAAGATGTTCTTCCTGATATGATCGTTTTTTGGTGGATGAAATAGTTCTTCCTCTTTCCCTCCCTACACCCCTCTGCACTGAGGGGACTAGTGTGGGGTGATTAGGTGAAAGACAATAACGGTGCAGTATATATGTCTATTCAAATCATCTGATCAACAGACAAGCATAGGGGATGCAGTTTTGACTCCCAATGATTTCTAAATCACATCCTCCCAATCCACATCATTCTACATCACTATCTTTTGACTTTATGGGTTTAGTAATCCTTCAGTTGATTAAATAAAAGCACTAGAAAAAGTAAAGCAAAGTGTATTAGTATTTTTTAGGAGATCTACATGCCGGCCACTGCATCTGCGGCTATATAAGTGCAAAGTTGACAGTATCCTTTTCTAAAACCTGTCGTCCTGGAGATATTTGAAGAATTAGCCATTATTGCTCTCAGACTGGTAAGGATGGTCAAACGTTGCTCAGTTTCATTAATCTCAGTCTGTACTCAAGAATACAGTAGTGAGTGAGCGAGTGACACCCACTACTTTACACTTTGTAATGGGCCTAGAATATTAAAGGCTATTTATATATTCTCACTTCTGGAGTATGGCATTGGACTATATTTGTTTATTATAAAGTTAAATTGACTTTTTTTTCAAAATGTTCCTCTCTATAGAGATTCCACCTCGACTGTGGGGTCTCCCATTGTAAAGTATAGAGGAAAGTAAAAAGTTTATTTAACTTGAAAAAAATGGAAATTTTTAAAAGTATCTTTATGTTAATATCAATGTAAATTGATGTTATACATTTATTTTAAATGTAAAGCAAAATAAAGAAAGTGTTAGATCACTGTTAACTTAATTTTTGAATTAATTATTTCATTAATTTAAATTTATTAAATTAAATTACAATTATTTTCAGAAGTTTAAATTAAAAAATATATTCCCACCAAAAATAAAAAAAATATTATGCATGAATTAATATTCAAAGTGATGCTTGGAAATTAATTTAAAGGTACATAAAAAAAGTTGTTAAAATATTGTATACTCAAATAATAAATATGTTTTATTTTTAAAAAATTGCAGTAAATTATATCTATTTATATTTTTAACTATTTTAAATAACTTAGGGGCACATTACGATGGCGGGCGGAAGCACCACCGCCGTGCTGGCGGATGCAAAAAGCACCAGTTACCGCCGGCACGCAGCAGTCCACACGCCCGTCCAATTACGATGCGAAAAGTAGGCCAAACACCGCCGGCAAGCCAGCAACACCATCCGCCATCAAAGTGCGCCCGTACACGTAGCGGCGCAGCCCAACTGACACACACCGTCCGACGAAACACGTCCCGCCCGGCGCATAAATTACGATGCCGCAAACAAACGGCTCCCACGGCCAAGAGATACCGTACGACAAACCGAAGCGGTAACACGGATGCCGAGCACGGACAACGAAGAAGCGGCTCCCCGAGCATGAATCCAGCACTGCAGGCCCTCCCCATGCTCCTGCTGATGCACCACCAAGGACGCAACGTACCGCGGAGACGCAGGTAGGCACACACACAACAAGTGCACGCAAACAGCGCACACAGTGCAAGGGCGGAAAAAGCGGACAACCCCCACCAGCGCGTGTACACAACACATCCACCATTGCATCCACATATGACACACAGGCCAAATCGTAACATCGCGGAACACATGTGTACACACCACCTGGGACTAGGAACCAACCACCCCGTCACGGCCCCAAAGCGCCGATGACGCCGCCACACATGCGCACAACGCAGAGGCCAACCGCAGCGCCATGCATGCGTCGCACACAGACACAGGGACACAACCAAGCAGCACACACATCAGCCCCACCCCGAACGCACATGACACGTGACAGGCCTGCCACAGACATGTCCCCAACGCCCAATTCACGGACAACACCCAACGCCACACAACCGACGCACACATGTCAGTGAAGACACGCAACAGCAGGACACACCCCAGTGTAACAAACATGGCGAAGCACACAGCGGCGTCAACACCAACTAGGAGAAGCAGGGCCCCTTCGGGAAGAGGCACGCCAGTACCACACTGAAACACCCATACCACCCTGCACATATGAACAAGACATATAAAACGGAACACCAAAGAGCCCGGGGACCGACAACAGGTGGCCCAAGAATAACATTCACACACAAGGCCCAACGCAGAGCGGAAAGGCAGCCTGCCGCCCACACAAGGGAGAGCAGACAGCACTGAATGACCTTCCATTCCAACTCCGAAACCACAGCCCTACGACAGAAGCCGGTGAATACAGCCATTGTCCAAGAATAGACCAACACAGGCATGCCGAGGAGACCGACCACAGGGCAGATAGCGCATATCACAGAAGCACACAACGGACGGGGAAGAAAGAAGAAAACACTCCCCCATGTCGGCCACATGCAAGTTAATTGGAAGGAGTCACACATCACTGACCTTGAACTGTCTGAGAAGCATGTGGGAAGAGGGCCCGTGTCCTCCAAACAAGCAAACAGAACAAAAGTCCTGTCTCCCTACGACTACACAGAGCTCACAGCAACCTCGGAGCGTGCACATTGCAGACTGCACACACAGCCGGAGCACGCCACCACAACGCACCGCTGGGAAATGGCAACCGCAACACACCTACCCAACTACGCCGAACAGCTCAAGCTGTACAAAACCAACCTGTTCCATACATTGGGATGCGATCTCCTGTCCCTGCTGAACGTAAGTTACCGACTGACTTACCGCATCACATTGTTCAGCTGCGTCATGCCCGTCTTCTACTGTCGGAGGTGTCCATACCAGCATCCCGTCGAGATATGCCTCTCCAACCCGGCATGTCTGAAGGCGGACCTGCTACCACTACTCCTCCCTCTGGACGCACACGACAGGGCCTGCTCTGCCTATGGGGGCATGGCGTATGTGGCCAACATCGCACCCGCACTGAAATGGGACCACTGTGCCTCCACACGACGGATCATCGAGAACAGCTACATCGAATGTCACCCAGCATGCCCCATCATGGTCCTCCAAGGGACAACTTACGAACAACACCTTGACAGCCACCATCCGCTACATTGGCTGGCAAACATGTACACCACCAATGACATGGAAGCCCTGCTGGACGGCATCGCATACCCGACAACCTGTCAATTCGTCGGACCACAACGCAGGTTCCCCGAGTGACCTATGATGTCCAACCCCGCACCCATGCTTAGCTTCCACACGGACTGGCCAGTCACCACCACAACAGCCATACCAAACGACCGGCAACTGTAACCACACCATCAACGACATCGCCATGACATCGGATATGACCGGGACATGCACACTGTTCCCCATCACATCCAGGAACACCGCATGCATCGTGGGAGGCAGTGGCATGGGCTCTGTGTATCGCACCCACATGGACGGAACTGCACGAACAACCAGGACACGACATGGATCCAGCGCCCATGGACACACACACCGCTCAGTGGACATGAATAGGTCGCCTGGAGTCTGTGGGTGCTGCACCCCTCCCACCCCCGCCCCGGGAATCCCATACCAGGACCTTTGCATGGACGACAAGTGCATACAACAACAACACGACCCCAGTGACTGTGACATGTCCAGTAACCACCACAGTGCAACAACAAGTGGCACGCCGCTGCATGCACGCAAGCACATGCCCTGATGTCATCTCACATGCACGCGTGCATGAGGAACAACCGCAGCAAACCTGTCACATGGAACTGAGATGGACTGTGCCCATGATGCCAAGCGGTCTGGTAGGCTACATGTATACCGTCTGTGTCAAAGTCTGCAGCTCCGCAGCTATACGTAAATGTACATTAGCACAGCCTTGGCCAAGCAGATGTCACTCTGAAGCCCACATCCCACATGCAACAGCCAATCACATGTAACCCCACACTCTATCCCATTTGCAATCATGCTCAGTATATCCTCAACATGTATTCCGCTGCCAGTAGTGTCCACTATACTGCATCACAGAGGACAGAAGACTCAATATAATGTTTGAAAGCAAAACTGTCTCCGCTGACTCATTTCACAAGTACGAATGAGAGAGGATGAGAGTATGTGAAGTACACAGCAGTCGTGACATGACCATGTAGTCCACTGGTATTGGATGTCAACGCAAATGAGTAGCACTACTGTGGAAGACACACATGTGTCGTGTGAAGTCGTATGAACGCAGTGCTCAGGTGGGTGGGTGCGACGGGTAGATGCGCACATGCCAAGTTGGAGCACGCCGTGTTGGGAGGGGTCATGAACAGTACACCACCGCTTCCCTGGGCATTGTGAGAGGACACCTGTCGGGGGAGTGAACACGTGTGTGCACAGCAGCCGGGCACACGTACAAAGCGGTACCAGGCGCACCTCAGCCCACCCTCTGTGGACAAGCTGGATCCTGTTGTGCGCCCGCCATGCCCCTTGACAAGGCACACACAGCCCCAGTCGACCAGGTGTAACCCCAACATAGTCAATCCGCACAGGCGATACAGGGCACGGGATGGCAGTGGAGCATGGTGTGTGAGAGGTCTCCTCGCGCTCCTCCTGGTCATATCACGCAGGCAATAGAACCTCAACGTCTAGCATGGCACAAGTCAAATGGAAGTGTAGGGGGGACGCACCACAGCACGAGCAGCACTGACGTCATGGGAGGTGGCTTGCACCATCCCATCCATTGCCCATCATACCAACCACGCCACATGCCATTGCGACTAAGTGCAAGCGCGTGCGCCACCACCCCCGAGCCCTCCCCAGAGAGGCCAAAGAGTGAATGTTTGGGCCATCAGTCACAGACGGACGCGGCATGGCCGCAAGGGCAGCCACAGCCACTGGGTGTCGCAGGTGGCGGATCCGGAAGGCGAAGACTGTGATGCATAGTCCATGCAGGCCAGGTCTCCATTTGGGGCACCACGCAGGTGGACGGCGTCCCGCCACACATCATACCCTGAGACAGCCCACTCGTGCAACTGGACCCACACATACACTCCTTGCCCTCTCTGGTGCGAGCTTGGGCTGCCTGTGCAAGCGCTAGCCTCGCAGGTGAGCATGCATATTGGGGGAGCGAGGGGAGGACATGAGGGCTGGGGCGAAGATGACTGTATCACTGTCAGTTAGTACAAGGGATGACCCAGATGTGGAAAGGAAGAGACGTGTCCCGTGTGTACTGCAACTAGTCGCCAATCCAACTACCCCCCATGTCCGGAATGTAAGCCCGCACCTAGGCCCGCCCATCCGCCACATCGAACATACCACCAGCACGACAACCTTCCCATTCGAAACACTGACTGGGGGTGGCGACCAGTGTACAATCATGTGTAGCCTACCCACGCGTACATGTGGGCCCTCCATGATCCATGTCATCTGCGGCAAAGTCATGACATGCGCAATGAGGGAAGTGAGGAGAGCTGTCCGCCCCACGCGCAGAAGGTGCATCAGCTCCACAGACCCAGCAGCGAGTCCAGCAGGGGTCACATGTGCAGGGGCAGCTGTGCCTGGTGTGAAGGCACATGCATATAGACAGCACATCGACCAATGTGTAGTCTGCCCACATCTACAGTCCATCATCATGCGGACATAGGAATTGAACACAGGGCAACACATCTTAGTTGGTGCACCCACCGTGACCAACAATGCGCAATCATCGACGTACCCGCCCTGTGCATGGCCCCCACCCAACGGAGGCACATCCAGTGCCACCATCCCACACACACAAGCCTTCCACGGAACATGCTGTGTCCAATGGTCAGTACAGAGTCAGCGCCCATCTGGTGGATCCTGAACAGGAGACACATGCACACACATGCCAGCTCCCACTATGTACGTCTGCCACCTGGCACGTGCAATGTAACCTCTCACCTGTGACGTGTGACTGCAAGCACACAGCCGTCTTGGCATGGGGCTGTCAATGTGGACACCTGTCAATGTTTCGGGAGGTGTGATCCGTACAGTGCTGTACATAGGGTGCAGTGCTGACACCTACTACTGTCTCATATCCCCTCGTGCCACAGGTCCCACTTGTTTTGGCCGCTCAGCCTGTGCCCACATCGTCGTCGTCGTGTGCCATACTCATCCAGCCGCGGAAGCAGTTCCATGCTCAGCAGACATTCATGTTGCTGTGGCGTTGCCGCTTGATGGATATGCAGTCAGTCCCCATTGGGGGTCATTGGGGCCTAGATCCCCATGTGCATGCACATGGCAGTGGTTTGTATCACTAGCCATTGCCATTGTTGGGAGACCTGTGTAAGTGTATTGTGGCCGTGCCGTCCCAGCTTGACAGCTGGGCTGTGGCTCATGTGCTTGCTCAGTCATGTCAGTGATGTGTATGCGAAATTGCTATGTGTCGTGTTGCTTTGACATGTGTCCTCTGCCATTGTCCCTAGGCGGAGACCGAACATTGACCGCCCATACCAATTGCTGGCGGACATGGACGATACAGAGGTTATTAGGAAGTTTCGGCTGGACAGGCCAACCCTGCATCGACTGTGTGCCATGTTAGAACCCCATCTCCGTCCTCGCAGGGTGTATCCGACTGCTGTCACCCCCACGGCTAAGGTGATGGCCGCCATGCATTTCTTCGCCACTGGGTCATTCCAGCACACAGTGGGCATTGGAGGAGGGATGTCCCAGCCCATGTTCAGCAAGGTGCTGAGGGATGTACTGGCAGCCATGATGCTGTACCGAAACAGGTACATCCGCTTCCCCAGGGCTCGTGAATTGGCGGCAGTGAAGGGTGCATTCTATGCCCTTGGCAGAATCCCACACGCCGTTGGAGCCATTGACTGCACACATGTCGGCCTTGTTCCACCACAGGCCACTGAGCACCTGTACCGCAACAGGAAGCACACGCACTCCCTGAATGTGCAAGTGGTGTGCCTTGCGGACATGGTGATCACCCACGTGTGTGCAAATTTCCCAGGCTCGGCCCATGACGCACACATAATGCGCAACAGCATCTTGCCACGACTGATGTCCAATCTGCAACAGGATCGTGGCTGTATTGTCGGTGAGTATGTGGAGTGGTGTAGCGTGCCGGTTGTGCGATGCTGTCCCCTGTCCAGTTGGAATTGCAACGGTTCTCTGTGTCCCTCACACCCAGGTGACTCTGCGTACCCGAATGGGGCATGGCTGCTCAGTCCATTGAGGAATCCTCGCACCCCAGCAGACGATCGCTACAATGAGGCACATGGGAGGACCAGACGTGTGGTCGAGCGTACCTTTGGCCTCCTCAAGTCCAGGTTCAGGTGCCTGGACCGCACCGGGGTGCGCTGGCGTACTCCCCACAGAAGGTGTGCCAGATAGTGGTGGCGTGCTGCATGCTGCACAATCTGGCCATTCGGAAGCAGATCCCCCTCATCGTGGATGACGGAGATCAACCAGGGCCCCAGCCCGCAGACCAGGACAGCTCGAGTGAGGAGGACAGCGGAGAGGAGGAAGCTGGTAATGTGCGGCAGCAGCTCATCGCCCGCTACTTCACTTGACGGTGAGTGTCCATGTACGACGGCTGATGTGGCTGTATCTGTGCAGGTGTGTGTGTGCTGTGTCAGGGTGGCCGTTTGTTCACTGCGTGCTGTGTGTCAACGCTCCATGGCCAGGGTAGTATGCCACTGTTGGTGGCTGTGGCATTGTGCCCTATTGCTCTGTGCGATGTGTGTACATTGCTTGTAGTTGTTGACATGTACTGTGTGATGGGTGTGTGACACACTCATTGAATGTGCTCCTGTTCTGTCTCCCACCCCTAGGTCCCTACAGGCCCTCCGGATTCAATTGCCATGCCACGCATCAGGTGCCTTTCCGCCCAAGGTGGCCGTTGTATTCCGTACAAATAAAACACAGGGCACAAACAGCAGTTAGTGAAAAAGGTGCATTTATTACAAACTGTGACATGTGATTGTGTGTAAGGTGATGACAAAAGTGGTGCGTGCTGTGACAATGAGCTGTCGGTCATGGCTGCGTGATGATCAGGGTGTACCCACTGGTTCTATGTCCATAGTCCAACACACACATGCCATCCAGATGGCTGTGTGGAGTGGGATCGTAGTCCAAGTCAATGCAGTGGCTGGTCAAGGAAGGCTGGCGGAAGGCTGGCTGGCTGCCTCACTTGCGTTTGGAGCGTGCGAAGTCCTCCCGGGAGATCTGTTTCCACTTCGGACGGCCCCTTCCACGTTTGCGAGGGGGTGCCTGCTTGCGACATGCTGGTGGTTGAGGTGTGCTCACTGGCTGTGGACGCAGGGGAACTGGACACTGCTGCTCCACCCTGCGCCCCGGCAGGTTGTGGCGGAGGGGGAGCTGCTGTCCCTGGCAGTGACCTCACCGCCACCACCAGCTGGCCCATGAGGTCCACGAGTTGGCCCATACGGGCGTCCATGGACCTCAGCACCCCCAGCACCTCACGCGTGTCTGAAGCAGACCGGACCCATTGTCCTTGGGCCTCTTCATAGGCCCCAAGGACTCTGGCCATTTGAGGCAGGGCATGGCTCCCAGGGGAGGCTGGCGTTTCCCTGACCCTGCTCCTCCTACCAGTCCTGCTGCCACCGGCCTGCCCACTAGCCACATTGCTCACCACGGTCCTCGCTGTGGCTCCCAGGGTGGATCCAGTCGGCCGGGCCACCACCTGCGCTGGGGCTGGTGCCAGCGAAGACGTGGTGGTGGTGGCGGCGGTGGTGGTCGGTGCGGCGATGGTGGCGGTTGCGGAAATGGTAGTGGCCGCAATGACCGTGGGTGTGGCCGCAATGACCGTGGGTGTGGCCGCAACGACAGTGGCAGCAGGGGGCTGGGAATGTTCAGCAGCCCTGGATGATGGGTTGGTGGGTAGGAGGGGTCCTGGGGAGCGGCTGGGCCCTGCCACACCAGATGGGCCTGCTTGGTGGTCCGTGTCCGAAGAGGAGGACAGATCCTCCAGATCCGTGTGTCCTCGTTGGGGGCTTGTAGGCTGGCTGTGCTGGCTGCTGGCTCCATCCCCAGCATCCAGCAGTTCGTCACCTGTGGAGAGAATGAGATTTGTTATTGTGTTGCACCTGGCGAAGTATGTAGTTGTCGTCTGACATTAACAGTTCGTGCAATCTCGTACATGGGTTTCCCGGAGGCGTGTGTGTGGCTGTAGCATTTGTAGTTGTGTGTGCTTGGCAATGGGACTGTGTGCTGTGCACATGTGGCATGGGACGGATTGGCCATGCCGATGGGTGTGTTGCTGTGCCCCTACTTATTGTGACTCTGGTGTATGCGGGCTCCTGGCCCATCCTGGGTCTGGTTTGTACTTTGCTTTTGGTGTTCAGATGGGACGCTTAGGAACGCATATGGCAACATGGGGGCCATGCCCCAGATTCGCATTTGGGAGGGAATATGCTTTTGGGGTTCAAATGGAACGCTTAGGAACGCATATGGCAACATGGGGGCCATGCCCCAGATTCGCATTTGGGAGGGGATATGCTTTTGGGGTTCAAATGGAACGCTTAGGAATGCATATGGCAACATGGGGGCCATGCCCCAGATTCGCATTTGGGAGGGGATATGCTTTTGGGGTATATGCTGTGAGCCATGGGTGCCGAACGTGACATGTGTTGTGGCAGCATGACAGTGCATGGTTTGAGGTGTGTGCATGCTTGACATGGCCTGCATATTTGCTGTCTGTTGTGATTACTGGACATGGCATTGGACGCATCGTTATGAGTGAGTGATGGTTGTGTGCCAGCCAACGTATTGCAGTTGTCCCATCTCCTTGGTGTGCGTGCTGCCCTGTGCCATGTGCATCACTGCAGTGCTCGGGGGGTGTGGCCCATGTTGTGTGTTGTTGCTCACAGTGTGTCGTGCGCTTCATTGACTTCTGGCACATGGTTGGTCATGGGCATGTATCTTAGCGTGACTGCTGTATGTGTGGCAGCTGTGCGGATGACATGCCTTTCATGAGACTGGGGCTGACGGATGGATGGTATGTTGTATGTGCATGGTGTGTCTGTGTGTTTGATGGGTTCAGTGGTGTTCGTGTGCATATATGTTGTTCCGCTCTGTTGCGTCTAGTGTTGTTTGTCTTACATAGGCGTAGTTGTGGGGTGTGTGGTTGACAGGCAGTAGGGGCTACATGGACAGGACTTCAATGGTGTTTCGGTTGTGTGTGATGGGTTGCACAGTGGCTGCCGTGTGGTACTATATTCAGTGTGGCTTGTGCATGCAGACGTGGCTCCTTGGGTGTTGCTATGTATGTGATGGGTCATGTGGGGTGTGAGTCTGTTGTTCATGTCCGTGTGCACATTGTTCACTTGTTCGTGACGGTGGGCGGTGCTGCGTGTTCGTCTGCTACGTGACATGTCCCATGTGTTGGTCGTGTTATGGTCCTCATGCCTCCAGTAATCCAGCCCTGTCCAGTTTCCCACCTGCAAGTTGTTCGTGCGTGCACTGTACTGGATGCCACATGGCTCTAAGCGGGGGGTGCTCCATGTTGCAGGTCTGTGGGGGTGGGGGGTGTTGTGGGTCGTGGGGGTGGCTGGACACCCACTGACACCGATTGCTGTGGACCGTGATGTCTGCCTTTCGGCTGTCGTTGTGCACTGCGGTGGCTGACACGTGGCTGTGGGGTGTGGGGGATGCTCCTCCTTGCTGTGCTGTGGGACTGGGGCCTGGTGTGTGTTGTACTTGGGCTGTCCACCGTCCCACCCACTGCACTTTGTGTTCCTGCCACTTACCTGTTACTTGTCGGTTAGTGCAGCTGTGGCGGACACATGGGTGTGGTGGGTGCTCGTTGTGGCGCTTCTGGCATATTTGGGGACCTGTTGGTGGTTACGTGGCTGGCTGAGTGTACACATGTCCCCACGTATGTTACAGTTGTTCGGTTTGGGCTGTGTGTGGTGGTGTCTGTTGCATGTGTGTGTGATGTGTTGTGTATTGTGTGCTGGACATGGGGGTGTTTGTCCCTGGGAGCTGTGGCATGGTGGTTGCGCATGTGAGTACATAGCGGTGTGCTGGTATACATTAGTTTGTACTTACCAGCCTCCACTCCCCTGCTAATCCGGCGAGGATCTCCGGATGTATTACGACTCGCACCTTCTCCTCCCACGCTTTGAAGGTCTTAAAGAGCGCGGGATTCCTCCGCCAGTGACGGCAGCCAGCTCTCTGTTTTTGCCCTCCTTCTTCTTGACCAGGCTCTTTACGTCATTCCAACGTTTGTTTATTTCACCTCTGTTCCTGGGCAGGGTCCCGACTGCATTGACCTGGTCTACGATCCGGTTCCACATTCTGTTTCTGGTGGCTAGTGGTGTGTGCTGGACCATGTTCCCATAGATTTGTGGGTACACCTTGATGATCTCGTCGACCATGACCGTCAGCTCCATGGGCGTGAACTTGGGCATTCTTTGTGGTGCCATGGTGTTTGTGGTGCTGGTGCGGTGTGTGTTGTGTAATGTGCAGGGGGTTTGTGGTGCCGGTGTTTGGTGGTGGTGGTGGTGGTGGTGGTGGTGTTTGGTGGTGGTGGTGGTGGTGGTGGTGGTTGTGATGTGTGCGTTTCTGTGGTGTGCTGCTGTCCTTGCTGTGTCACTGTGTCCTCTCCTCTCCTCTCTGGTTTGCAATGTAGCAAGGGGTTGTGGTCTGTGGGAGTGCTGCTTTTGTACTCACCTATGTGGGTGTGTCCTCATGGTCTGTTGTTTTCAGGTGTGTTGTGTCTGGGGTTCTGGCCTTTGTATTTTTTGTTTGTCCGGGGGGTGTTTTCGGGATGTGTACTGTGCTTGTGTATTTGTGCGTGCCTTGCTGTGTGGACTTGTTGGCCATGTTGTGTGCTATTGGTTTTGTGTGCGGATGGTTTCTGTGCAGGTACGTTGGCGCCATGGCTTCTGCCGTGTCGATTCTCATCGGCGTTGTTTCCGCTGGCGGGCGGTATATTTGTGGTTTTTCCGCGCTCATGTCGGTGCGATCGTAATTTCACGTGCGGTGTGTCGGCCGTGAGGGCGGGCGGTTTTGTGTTGTCGTGCGTGTTTCCGTCCGTGGCGGGCGGTTTGACTCCGACTCGGACGTTGGCGGGCGGTATTTTGTGTGATTTTTCCGCCGATGGCGGTTTTCGGTTTGTGTAATCGTAATGGCGTGGTCGGTGTTCAGGCGGTGTGTGCGGGCGGATTTTTGCCGCTTCCATGCCTGGCGGATTTTTTTACGCCGGGTATCGTAATGGGCCCCCTAATGTAACTTAACATTATTTCTTATGGGTTTTAATTGAAGTCCTTGTATTTGTTACTTTCTATTGCATGGTGTTGCAGTACCAACAATTGGTCATGTGTGCTGCTGGACTTACTCCAGCTCTGAGATGGAGTAACTTACAATGTTTTGTCCCTTTTTCTCTTTAGTAACTTTAGAAGTGCAGTTTGTGAATAGCAACGGGCTTAGGGCCAGATGTACGACCACTGAATTTGCGACACGCAAATTGCGACGAATTCCAAATCGCAATTTGCGATTCACAAAATTAATGTACAACAGTGTCTCAGACACTGTTTGCGATTCCCAATGGGGCCGCAAATTGCATGCCACTTGAATATTAATGAGGCAATTACAATTTGCGACCCCATTGGGAATGGCTAGCACTCCCAGGGATGGTGGCCTGCTGGGGTCAGCAGACCACCATGTCTGGGACTGCTTTGTCAATAAAGCAGTTTTTAAAGAAAATGCTGCCCGTTTCCCTTAAAGGAAACGGGATGCATTTAAAATGAAATATGAAACTTTTCAGTTTCATTTTTAGGGAGGGCAGTGGTCCCTGGGACCACTGCCTGCTCTTGAAAAATATTTGCGCACCCATTCACAAAGAGGAAGGGGTCCCCTGAGGGCAAAACACTCATACATGGCATTTGCACTCGCTATTAGGAAGGGACACCCTTGGCACGCCCCTTCGCAATAGCAAGTCGCTAACCCTATTTTGCGAGTTGCTAATAGATTAGCGACTTGCAAAATAGGGTTAGTACATTGTGCATCCGTTTTTTGCGGTCGCAAACAGGCCAAATGCCCCTTTGCGACCGCAACAAGCGATTGTACGTCTGGCCCTAACTCTTTTGTGAGTGGGTGCATGCCTGTCCCTAAACTCCTCCTTAACTCTCCCAACCCCTCCCTTTCTAAATCCCTCCCATTTAGTAGTAGGTAAACCCTTTTTCCAGTCACTCATTGTGGTAACTCGCACATTTATTACTAAGGGGCCGATTACGATGTCGTTAGGAAACTGACCCGAACGAATCGGTTCCGGAATAGTTTCCAAATGAGTCGGGTCCTGTGAGTTCGGACGACCAATTACGATGCTTTCGAACATCGTTCGGTCGGACTTGCATTGACTTCAATGGGAGCCTGTGTTCCAAACGAGAACACAAGCTCCCATTGAAAAAAGGGGTGGTTGGGGAAAACCTTGCGCCCTGTGGTGGGCACCCCTTGGTGCCTGCCACATTCTGCATGGTTGGAAAGAGCGTTCCCTTGGGTACCCCCATGGGCCCCATTCAGACGCCTCCGGGTGAAGGGGGGCCTGCTACGGGCCCCCAAAGACAGATTCCGGCAGCTGTTTTGTCGCGGGTAAACCGAATCGGAACGGCTGTCCGAATCAGTTATCGTAATCACTCGTCCAAAAACCGTGTCCATAGAGCTGTACGAATTTGCTCTGAAAGTCACTGGTTGTCCAGATGCCTTTCGGAACCAATCTGGACTGCTCGAACGGTTTCTGGGCATCGTAATCGGTTGTTGGGAAATCTGTATGATTCGGTAGGAAACAAGGGTTCCAAATCGGATTCTGCAATACCGAATCCCATCCGGAGCCTTTCCCAACGACATCGTAATTGGCCCCTAAGTAGTGAACTTTTATGTGTGAGGAACTTCCCATAGAAAACACAGGATAGATGGAGATTTACACTCATGTTTGTGAATAGCATTTTGTAGTACTATTGTAAAACTACTAAACCTACTACAAAATGCAGTTTGTGAATTGGCCCCCTCTTGTACAAGATGGCAGATATATGCAATGTGCTCACCTACAATAACACTACAAACAGCTCTAGATTTTAAGGTGTACCGCATAACCAGCTAAACTGAATATGTCAGACAGACCTTATCATAAAT
The DNA here is from genome assembly GCA_963921515.1 of Calotriton arnoldi. Classification (NCBI taxonomy): domain Eukaryota; kingdom Metazoa; phylum Chordata; class Amphibia; order Caudata; family Salamandridae; genus Calotriton; species Calotriton arnoldi. The sequence continues at coordinate 1,917,599 of CAWUFW010003014.1, forward strand.
GCCTGATAGGCCACCAAGAAAGTCAGATGTCTGGGGGTATCATTCCTATAGAAAATGCAGCTATTAAAATCAATTCTCCAAATATATTAATAAACTTTGCAATCCCAGGTGACACAAGTCTTATAACTTAATTGCCACTTCATCAGGGCTTTACATTGATTGTATTGATTTAAAGATCATTTTTAATCCTATTTAATTTTGACATTTCTATAGTTCCAAAATTATTCATGATAACATTAGTATAAAATTATGTCTAATTGCTCACAGATTCTTCACTGTTAGAAAGACAGGTTCCTCCTTTCCCCCATATTTGCAATCTCCGTAGCCGGATATGGAATAGTCAGGTAACTTGAACACCCAATGCAACAGTACTTACCATTCAACAAAGCATATTTCCCAACACCTGTACAGTTACACTTATAATTTAATGTTATCCACACAGAACAAAAATTGACCTCCTGACACCCTCATGAACACAGCATGGTACCACCGCTTTAAAGTTAGCAAAGCATTGCCAACTCAACAGCACAGCCTTCTCACCACACCACTGTATATCTTAGGAACTTTCAGATCAAATGAGTTTAAATGGACAGCAGCAGAATGTGCACAACATTGCATCTAAGCTCTCTATATGGTTAGAGTTGCCTATCTACACAATACTTGCACATGCCAGGCAATGGACAACTGTTGGCACAGTGGAACTAAATAATGACAAGGTCCTTAGTATAAAGAGCCATATACAAAGGACCCACATTGCGAGTGGTATTTTAGGGGGTCATTATGATAGCGGGCAGATCGCCACCGCCCGACCGGCGGTGGCGATCCACCCGCGATAACTCCCTGCCCGCCCGCCATTTACCCCCGCCACATTAGCATGGTGGGGGGTACAGCGGCGGACGGAAAGTCCGTCTGCCGCTTTTCCGCCAGTCGGATTGCCGACCGGGCGGAAAAGGGAGACAATATGGTGGCGGTGCCTTGCAGGCACCGCCATCCATATTATCATGGGCATTCAGAAAGGCCTTTCCATGGCGGCGATGCCGCCATGGAAAGGCCGGCGGAGATTGCTTTGGGGGCCCGTTACGGGCCCCCGGGGGTGGGGTGGTGGGGGGCTGCACTTGGGGGTTACATGGTACCCCCCTTCATTGGCATACACAAGGTGGCAGGCACCGCGCGGTGCCTGTCACGTTGTGCATGCCAATGCACTAACATGCATATTTAACATTGTGGCGGGTGCTGCTTACAGCACCGCCCGCCACAATGTTAAATATGTGGGATGCGACCGCCAGGGTGGTGGTTGCATCCTAATGGGCACAACGGGACCGCCGCACCTCTGGCGGTCGGTCCCGTTTACCGTTACGGTGGCGGCGGACTTTGTCCGCCCGCCATCGTAATGGGCCCCTTAATTCTGATGGAGATGAAAAGTGGGAGCTTCTAGTTACAGGAGTTACTAGATCAGCTGAACATTGTGGATCGAGTGTATTTCATCGAGAGATTTTGGCTGCTGAAAGTACCTTCAAAGTCTAGATGATATACTGGAAAGAAATGAAGAAATAAGGAATACCCATAGGAATCAGAAGTGGTGTTCCTGCTTCCACTAGTGATTACTCATTTATAAAGGGACTCGCACGCAGGACCCTACTCATTATACCTGGAAATCTTTCGAAACCCCAGAGTTAAGAATGCTCTTGGTAGCACCAGCTCTGGGGAGGGGGAGGAGAGTTATCGGGTTAAACTCCAGGTAGCTCGTAAACAGTTCTGTAGCACACTAAAACTTCCTCTAAAAACAAGGTGCACGGGATCAGGCACATCATAATTTCACATTAACCTATATGAGGCAATATTTACCTAGGCATTGAACAACACACTCTCTACTAACCAAACATACCCATAAAAAGCGGTTGTAGGAAATATGAAAACCATACGGGAAGGGTGGCAAGAGCACGGCGCCGAATGGTAGAAGTGTGCATTGAAAATCGCAACATAACATATTAATATTCATTGAAATATATGGTGACATTATTGAAAACAAATGTATTTTCTCTTTAAACTTGATTTTTCAGTTTCCATACTTCCACCTAAAGCGTGTGCCACGCTAGTTTAGGACATCTTGCCACCTGCTATCTTTCACAAGAAGTTTCCATCTTTTTAAGTGTAGGGCTGTTAGTGTGCAGAAGGAGAGAAGCATGATAAATGGGTTCTTTTATTTCTCACTGCAAAACTAAACTTCCCACAAAGCGTAGCCATATGCCGTTTAATTGCAGGTGTGTGACTTGAAGCTAGAATTCCTGTGCATTTAGTGTTTGGCTATCTTTAAGTTATGTCTCTCAATGCCTGGATTCATTCATCATATGAATCATGTTCTTGACAAGGCCACCTCGCCCATATCCAATGAAAGGTAATACTCGGCTCCTTCAGTGTTCAAAAACCCTTAACTGACAAGTGCATTTTTTTCTTTCTGAAATGCAGCTTCCCTTTGAATGATCCTCTCAAAGGGCATGTGTGAGGTGGCTTTATAGGAATGAATTCATTTCACTTACAATAACAAATGCATATATGCAAATGAAATGAAACATTCACCTGAATTTTGTATAAGATGGACCTGTCACAAATACCGACCGTGTTATTTTCAGACACAAAAAAAGTCTTCTTTCAGGTTTGGCTAGAGACACCTTGGGGTATATTTACAAGAACGTGTGATAACTACCGCAAGAGTAGCGTAACGCAACTTCCAATAACGCAGCCTATCACGGGAAAATAACCCCGTGTCAACGTGGGATTCACAACAAAGCGGTAGCATGCGATAGCCTGCCGAAACCGCGGACAAAGTCCGCGATACAACCACCACGACGGAGATAAAAACACAAACCACAACACCAAAAAACACGCGATGGGCCAAAGCGCGATAAGAAAACAGTGACAACCAGCGCGAGGGCAGCAATAGGCACGCGCAATGCGGGAAAAAGCACAAGAACAGTATACGGAAAATGCCACAGAACAAAATACATCAACAGTGGAGTGCCACGGATGCACCCTGGCCAACTGCAGAGGACAACATGCACACCACAACATCCACGCACCGTGGAAGAACAGAACCCACAGGCACACCACTTGAAAGAGACCAGTGGCAGACAAATCAGAGCCTCAGGAGCGACACACCTGCCGTGCAGCATACGCACACAAGCAGAAGTGCACCCGGACAGTGACAACATCCAGGTACAAACAGCAACACCTCCACAACTGAACACAGGACACAACTGGATCGGAAAATGCGCACAACCTGGCAAATCACACCTGAAACCCCAGGGACATGTAACATGACAATGTACAATTCCGAGCTGTGACCTGCAAACATGTTTATTCACACATGCAGTGCAATTGGACATCCACTACTGTCCCATGAATGCCACGGAGGGTCACAATGTGACGTGCTCATGAGAAGTAAGTGTCAATGATGGAGTCCCTACGGGCCATTCCTGCCGCAGCTGCAGTGGGATGTGGGCCACCTGCCCCATCACCACCATCATCGTCCGGTACCTCTGGAACTGGGATCCATGGGGCCCTGGTGCGAACACAGATGTTGTGCAACACACAACATGCAACGATCATCTTGCACACGACGTCCGGGCTGTACAGGAGCTTCCCACCAGTGCCGTCCAGGCACCTGAAACGTGACTTCAACACGCCAAATGTGCGTTCAACGATGCCCCTGGTGCGTATGTGGGCCGCATTGTACTGCCTCTGGGCGGGTGTGTTCGGGTCTCGGAGGGTGTCATCATCCAAGGGCAGAGTGCATATCCTTGATCACCTGGGACAGTGCAGGGAGAGAAGAGTCAATACTTGGTTCGGCAGGATGTGATGGCAGGCCCACCAATTCAGTGACGCCTGTGCTGGCTGTGTGGGGGGTGAGTGTAAGCCAGCCCTCAGGGAGTAGCATGTGCTGGCAACTACACCAACAGTCATCAGGCACACAGACATGCAATGTCTGAACTACAAGGGGGGATGACTCGAGTCACACAGGGCTAGTCGCCCCGGATGCACAGCGGCCGACACGGGCCCACCACCACGGGACGCTGACCTGTGGGAGACCGGGTAGGGTCATGGGGGCAGAGCAGTGCCTCACATGTGTCATGGCCACATTCCGCATCTCCACACGTTCAGCAGTTGTGTGGCTGTGGTGCCATGTGGAGTCTGTATTGGGTGCAGGGGTAGCCCAGGATGACCATGGAGTGGGGTAGTCGTGTCTGGTAGGGGTCCTGTAGTTTAACATGTCGGATGTGGTTAGGTCACGTGTGCATCCCCACAGTTGTGCCTTGTGCGTTGGTGGCTGTGGGATGTGTGGTGTGTTGAGTTGGTACTTGCCAACGAGCAGTCCCGTTCCATATGTGCCATCCAGGAAGCGCTGGTTGATGATGGACTGTCGGAAGATGAAGGAATCATGCACACTGCCTGGGTAGTTGGCGATGACATTGGTGAACATTCCCCGGTGGTCCACTATTGCCTGCACATTGATGGAATGCGTGTGCTTCCTGTTGCCGTAGTGGTGTGCAGTATCCGCAGGGGGCACAAGTGGGACATGTGTGCAGTCGATTGCCCCCAACACGGCCGGGAATCCGGCTATGGCGTAGAAGCCTTGCTTAGTCTCCAGCTGTTCCTGCGCAGTGTTGGGGAAGTGAAGGTACTGGGGTATGAAGCTGAGGATGGCATCCAGGGTGGGTGTGATGAACTTTGATAGGGCTGGCTGTGACACCCCTCCGACTCTGGCAGTTGTTGGTTGGAAGGTCCCAGAGGCCAACAGGTGCAGCACTGCCAGCAGCTTTGTCTGTGGAGGGATGTTTGTTCTCCGCTGTGTTGGTGCCGTCAGCCTGTGGGCAATGTGGGTCAGGATGCGGAGGATGGTTGTCCTTTTGAGCCTGTAGTGGGCAATGACTTCCGCGGGTGTTAGGTCTGTGAGAGTGGTGTGTTTACGGTAGGTCCGCTGTCTTGCTCTACGCTGCCTCTGTGGTGGTCCGGGGGAGCGGGTCCGGGTCCTGGGGGTGGCGGTCCAGGGGGTGTGGGCGGGGGTGTTGTGGCCCTGTTGGGGCTCCGAGCTGCATGTAGAGTAGCTCCATGCCGTTGTTTGCTCTTTGGGTATGGCTGTGTGCAGGACTCCGTTGCCTACTGCAGGTAGACGTCCTTCTTTACACCTGCGGCTAGCGCACCTCATCGCCTGTTTTGTGTTCTTATCGCAGATGTGGCTGGTCGTTGTGAATGTTGAGGTGTGATGTTGTCTTGACTTTTGTCACGGGAACGCCTACTCTGCATCTCATTAGCGATATTTGCGGGGTCCTCTGTGGCGATGTATTTTGCGGCTGCTATCGCGGGTGAACTGGTGCTGTGGGCTGTTAATTCCGGCTTGTGAATGGGGGTAAATTTATCACGACTTTGGCTGCGATAAAGTGCCGTTAATTCGGCGATAGCTCCTTGTGAATATGCCCCCTAGTTCTATGCCAGAGCTTATGCCATACAGAAAAAAATACATAGAAAGGTTTTCACCCCTAATGTAAGATTATGTGGGCCGAACATGACTGTGGAGAGGAGAACATCATTGTCTTTACACTGTCTTGAGGCAGAAGGTCAAGAATATTTTTAAACATTTGACAGGCTGAGCAGCTGATTGTTCATTTAGGTTAGTGACATCAAATGAAGGGCAAGATAAAAATGATGATAATGATATAGAATTTTGTAACGTTGAAAAGATTTGCATTTTCACTGAAGATGCAATTTCAGAAGAAGAATGGAAAGAGAATCTGTTGGAAGATAATATTCCACAGAAAGTATGAAACTTCACAGAAATAGGTTAAATGGAGGAGAGAAATTTGAAAGATGAATGCAAACCATTCTGGAATATTAAAAACGAACTATCAGTGCATCAAGGTTTGATTTTTAGAGAGACTAGAATGGTTCTACCTACGAAAATTAGGCACAAGATGGTAGGATTAGCCCACAAAGGGCATCTAGGTATAGTGAAGATAAAATAATTTTTGAGGATGGGTTTTTGATGTCAGGGTTTTTTATTTAAGGGCCTGATTCACAAAAGTAAACTTACTTTAGTATATGTTTACGATTTTTGCAAACCACAAAGGAATTTTACGAGTAGTATCTTTACGCGTGTGGAGTCTGCGCGCTCGTGGCGGAGACTCCGGAGATAAAAAGATAGGCAGTTGTTAACATACTTTTCATAAAATTGCTTTGTGAATCAGACCCATAGTATCTAAAGAGAGGTTTGTGATTGTATGGATTGCAAGTGAAGGATAAGGTTTATAAGGTCAGAACCCCACCTATGATACGTAGAGTTCAGGGATCCTTGGGAAGAGGCAGCTTTTGCATTTATAGGTCCCTGCTAGGGAGAGCATAGAACTTCAAAATATTATTTTTTGTAAAATTATTTTGAGTGTGTAAGTGACATCAACATGAGGAGTATCACTAAGTTTCTAGATAACATTTTTCAGAGGTAACAGTATCCTTCTTCAACTCCGACAGATAATGGAGTGAATTCTGGGTGTTGTCTGTGTGTGTATATGGGCACCCATATGTGTGTTTCCTGTTTGTGCATCCAAACATATCATAGATCACCAGCAGACTATTACAACAAACAAAAGATACAAAAAAACATGCCAAAGCTTTTGGTTTGCCAATGCTTTACACGGAAATCATTTGATAAAAACCAATACTCTTCTCGGCATATTTTAAGATTAAAACGATTTGCTAAACCAAATCTGGCTTCTCATAAAAAACAATTGTAGATGTCATGAAACACTTGAACGACTATGCTGCACATAAACAACTAAATATGTTTTGTTAATTTCTACATTTGCTTTTGCACACTTTTTCTAAATCACGAGTTGTTATATTTTTTAAACGTTGGTAAATTCATACTTTGAATGTTATTGCTGCTTCAAATAAAAAACATGCATCGTAATTTAAATTGTTCATGACCTCAGAACATGTTCCTCTATGTTGCCACAGTACTCCTCAATGACTTTCAATATCCTAACAGGGAATACTTTATTCCATATATAACTCTGCCTACGCCACCACAATCCAGGTCAGCAACAAAGCTCACACAGCACCTCTAGTGCCAGCCCCCAATCTCTTTCTGCTCTTTTCACCCAGCTGGCAAGCTGGCAGCTTCATGGGTACCATTTCTGTGGAATTGAGATGTCATGTTTCGCTCTTTTCAGACTCTGCCAACCTCGCTGCTCTTTATCATGCTATGCTCAGGCGCGCCGGAATGTCACAGGGAACCTCAAAGTCTCTGCTGTCTCTGGCTGCCTGTGGTTGGACAGAAAGGGCCCGTCACCTGCTGCTTTTCCTCGCATCTCGATGCGAGCACCAGAGACAGTGCAGCAAACCGCAACATGGCGTTTTAGGGGGAAAAATCATCGCAGCGCTGGACACTCCATATTGCTGAGTCCAGAATTTTTTCTATTTTGTGAAATTAATTTATAAATTGTGGACTGTTTTTTTATTCGTTTTGAAGTACAGAGAGTAGCTATTTGCACGTTATGTAAAAAGAAGCATTTTCTATTAGTTGCGACAGGTATTCCCCTGGAAATTGACATCACTGAGGTCGCTTTTTTATCTGCAGGTCTAGCGGTCATTGATTCGCAGATGTGACAGCTGCATTTTCCCTGCACGACACACTGGGATGTGCAAATTAATTGCTTTACGGACCAAGCAGAAAACCACAAATTCAGCAGTTCTGCAGGAAATTGAGGGGCATATTAGCAAGACCCACGTTAAAATTATCGCCGTTTTAGCGGCAGGAAACTGCCGCTAAAACGGCGATAATGGGCTTGCAGGATGTCCTGCACATCTAACCTGGGCTTCTATTGGAATTCTATAACGCATATTAGCAAGCCCATTATCGCCGTTTTAGCGGCAGTTTCCTGCCGCTAAAACGGCGATAATTTCAACGTGGGTCTTGCTAATATGCCCCTCAGTTTCCGCTACCAAGAGGCTAACTAGCGGAATTATCTGGCTTCACGAATCAATTTGGAATGTCGATTCTGAGCACCTTGTATCAAGAGAGTAGGGATGCCTGTCAAATTGCTTTTCTACGGTCCAAGTGCAATAACTGGGCCCATAGCTTTGGCAGGAGCAAGCCAGATGAAATCTCTTTTGTCCGGCTACATCTGCAGCTTCTTCCAATAAACTGAAATAAATCTGCATTTTCAAAAAGGGCTATCTAATAATACACTGCTGGCCAAGGGCGTCATTGAGGAATTGCCCGAGGAGCTTAACGCGAGCCTTTGCTGCTACTAATAACACCTCAGACTACATTCTGACCCCCTCTTAACCAATATGACATTACTACTGATCTTTTAACAGAAATTGGGCCAGATAAAAAAAAAAACCTTTTCCATGTCTTTGATAGTAAATTGCCCAGTGCTTGGTGCAAACATCTTGTACCGCTGTGATGAACCACATTTTCGGGTTTGTTTGTACATATCGAAGCAGACACTGCGATGATGTACAACGACACCGTATCACAACACCACATCACAATAAATTTTAGTGTGGTTTTAAATGATGTGTTGTTTTTGGTCGCACTATTATGTTGTGTTGTGGTTGTTATGTTTGTTTTAGTGTGCTGTGTTATTATGCCATTCTGTTGTGTTAGTATTGTGTTTTGTTGTACTGTGTTCTATTCTGTTGCATCACATTTTTGCTGTGTTGTTGTTTTGTTGTGTTATTGTGTTGTGTTATTTTGCTGTTATTGTATTCTATTAGGTAATTTAGTTCCTTTACAGATTACAAAAACACTTACCTGTTTCGAGCCAAAAGTAGCAAATTCTATTAAATGTCTTGTGAAAAGCAACCACTTACCACTGCCAAAGATAGCAATATACCCACTTCCCAGCTCTTCAACCTTTTACAACCATGAACCCGAATCTTTGACAAAGATCATGCCTTTACTTAACTCACTGCCCAGTATGTCTTTTTCTATGTGTTTATGTTTATTTATTAATTTATTCATTCATGTGTTTATTTATTTATTTGTTTGTTTATTATTTATTTACATGTTGTTGGAAAGTGGGTTATTTGTAGTGTAAATATGCATCTACCACTGGCAATAAGGCCACTAACACCGTCTAGGGCTCAGAATAGGTCTCAATAAATTAATACCATGCTCAACCTTGGGTTGCTTGGCTGCGAGCAGGCAGGCAGGCTTAACTTAGGAGACAGGTATGTAAAGCATTTAAAAACACCAATTTCAGTAAATAATTAAGACACCAAATGCAATAAAAATCCAACACCAATTTATAAAAATAGGAAATATTTTTTTCTTTAAAATGACACCAAAACGAAAAAATCCAATGAAGGGAACCGGAGATATGAATTTTTAAAGATTTAGCATAGCACTTAGAGACCAATAGCGCCACTCTAGAACATCTGGTCGCACTTGACCAGGAGAAAGTCAAAGTTTCAGGCCGACCACGATGGAGCCCTACTCGGATACCCCTTGTGGTAGGCCTCGGTCGAGATTTTACCTCCTGACTTGGGAACTTTTCTGGAGCTTTTTCTGCCAGTGTCCCCCGACGCTCTTCACCAGTCCAGGTTAGGTAAGGGTTCCCCACTTGCTTTCCAGGGAGCTCCCGGTCAAACTCTGGAAGTCGCACCTTCAGAGCTTTTCAGCAGGACAAACCAGCAGGCCAGGCCGGCTTACAGATGAAGGCGGGCGGCGTGGCTCCCGTGGTTGAGTCAATCTTCTTATGGAGCTTTTTTCCAAAGTTGCTCCATACTTATCTAAACTTCTGGAACTTCTTCATGAAGTTCCTCTTGAGTGTTCAAAGTGTCCAAAACACACTCCAAGGGTTCAGAATCTCCAAGATGATCCTTGAAAGGTTGGGACCACAATTCCCACAATGCACCCAGACAAAACCCTTACAAATCCACTTGACGAACTCCAGGCAGGGGATTCTTGGTGGTGATGGTCCATATGAGCTTTGTTCACCTGTAGCTTGCAGAGAGTGCACTCTTTATTCCTCTTGACGCAAGGTACCTCCAAAGGGCTGTAGTTCCAGATAATGCAGCAGGTGCAGTCAGACAGAATGCAGGGCCTGATGGTGCAAATTAAGTTTCCAGCTTGGCAAGCCTTCTTCTTCTATTAGTCTCAAGCAGCAGATCTGAGAGGCTCTGCACCTCTCACATATTTATTCAGTGTTCTCTGGGGTCAAGTAGGAGAGCACTTGTGAGAAGTTGGCCTGGTATATGCTGTCCACTAATTAAAGTGGGCACCTAGCACCAGTCCAAACAACCCTTATGGTGATTTAAGAGGTCAAAGATAACCTTATGAAAGCTATCCAAGTGGTGGCTGTGGAGAGCAGCCTTCAGGCTTAGGGGCCGATTCCAATCTCGGTCGGAGACGCACCTAACACCATTCGGTCGGGAAAAAAGCCATGCGATTGCCTGTTTCCTGACCGATCCGCACATTATTCCGAACGAGCAAGTACGATGCGCACAACAGCATAGATTCCGACCCAGTCGTACTCACCCAATCCCGGTCCTGTTCCCCGACCGAGCCGGATCCGGAATCGTAGAATCGAGCCGCACGGAAGCAAAAATGCAGCCCCGTCCGGCCGGACAGGTACGATGCGCATCCCGTACGTGCCGAACCCGTCGCTACGCACGGCACGTCAAAGTATCCGGGCGAGGCGCACATAAGCTCCGATTCGCGCCACAACACGATCCACGGCTACGAGACGAACACGCCAGCGACGAGGACGAGGCGAAGCAAAGAGAAAGGCGAACGAGACGAACCAACCATGAATCCCTTCGTGCCGATCCTACCAATATTCTACCTCTATTTCCGGAACAGGCACGGACGGGTACGGCGCAGAAGGTAAGTCAGACACCAACAACAAAAACAAACTACACGTACCCGACACATCACACACAGAGGGATGCAGAAATACCTACACCAGCAACAGCAGCACCATAGGGGCGGGATGGCCCTCACCAATGCCACACATACACATAGAGGCCTGTATGCCTACCACTACTACCACCTCTACCCATGGGGGGCTGGATGCCTGTCACTACTACCACCCTTACCCAGGGGGTGCCAGATGCCTACCAGTACTACCACCTCTACCCATGGGGGCTGGATGCCTGTCACTACTACCACCCTTACCCAGGGGGTGCCAGATCCCTACCACTACTACCACCCTTACCCAGGGGGTGCCAGATGCCTGTCACTACTACCACCTCTACCCATGGGGGGCTGGATGCCTACCACTCTTACCCAGGGGGTGCCAGATGCCTGCCACTACTACCACCTCTACCCATGGGGGGCTGGATGCCTGTCACTACTACCACCCTTACCCAGGGGGTGCCAGATGCCTGTCACTACTACCACCTCTACCCATGGGGGGCTGGATGCCTACCACTACTACCACCCTTACCCAGGGGGTGCCAGATGCCTGTCACTACTACCACCTCTACCCATGGGGGGCTGGATGCCTACCACTACTACCACCCTTACCCAGGGGGTGCCAGATGCCTACCACTACTACCACCTCTACCCATGGGGGGCTGGATGCCTGTCACTACTACCACCCTTACCCAGGGGGTGCCAGATGCCTACCACTACTACCACCTCTACCCATGGGGGGCTGGATGCCTGTCACTACTACCACCCTTACCCAGGGGTGCCAGATGCCTACCACTACTACCACCTCTACCCATGGGGGGCTGGATGCCTGTCACTACTACCACCCTTACCCAGGGGTGCCAGATGCCTACCACTACTACCACCTCTACCCATGGGGGCTGTATGCCTGTCACTACTACCACCCTTACCCAGGGGTGCCAGATGCCTACCACTACTACCACCTCTACCCATGGGGGGCTGGATGCCTACCACTACTACCATCCTTACCCAGGGGTGCCAGATGCCTACCACTACTGCCACCCCTACCCATGGGGTGCTGGATGCCTGTCACTACTACCACCCTTACCCAGGGGTGCCAGATGCCTACCACTACTACCACCCTTACCCAGGGGGTGCCAGATGCCTACCACTACTACCACCTCTACCCATGGGGGGCTGGATGCCTGTCACTACTACCACCCTTACCCAGGGGTGCCAGATGCCTACCACTACTACCACCCTTACCCAGGGGTGCCAGATGCCTGTCACTCCTACCACCTCTACCCATGGGAGGCTGGATGCCTACCACTACTACCACCCTTACCCAGGGGGTGCCAGATGCCTACCACTACTACCACCTCTACCCATGGGGGCTGGATGCCTGTCACTACTACCACCCTTACCCAGGGGTGCCAGATGCCTACCACTACTGCCACCCCTACCCATGGGGTGCTGGATGCCTGTCACTACTACCACCCTTACCCAGGGGGTGCCAGATGCCTACCACTACTACCACCTCTACCCATGGGGGGCTGGATGCCTGTCACTACTACCACCCTTACCCAGGGGGTGCCAGATGCCTACCACTGCTACCACCTCTACCCATGGGGGGCTGGATGCGTGTCACTACTACCACCCTTACCCAGGGGTGCCAGATGCCTACCACTACTACCACCCTTACCCAGGGGGTGCCAGATGCCTGTCACTCCTACCACCTCTACCCATGGGAGGCTGGATGCCTACCACTACTACCACCCTTACCCAGGGGTGCCAGATGCCTACCACTACTACCACCTCTACCCATGGGGGGCTGGATGCCTGTCACTACTACCACCCTTACCCAGGGGGTGCCAGATGCCTACCACTGCTACCACCTCTACCCATGGGGGCTGGATGCGTGTCACTACTACCACCCTTACCCAGGGGGTGCCAGATGCCTACCACTACTACCACCCTTACCCAGGGGGTGCCAGATGCCTGTCACTCCTACCACCTCTACCCATGGGAGGCTGGATGCCTACCACTACTGCCACCCTTACCCAGGGTGTGCCAGATGCCTACCACTACTACCACCTCTACCCATGGGGGCTGGATGCCTGTCACTACTACCACCCTTACCCAGGGGGTGCCAGATGCCTACCACTACTGCCACCCCTACCCATGGGGTGCTGGATGCCTGTCACTACTACCACCCTTACCCAGGGGTGCCAGATGCCTACCACTACTACCACCTCTACCCATGGGGGGCTGGATGCCTGTCACTACTACCACCCTTACCCAGGGGGTGCCAGATGCCTACCACTACTACCACCTCTACCCATGGGGGCTGGATGCCTGTCACTACTACCACCCTTACCCAGGGGTGCCAGATGCCTGTCACTACTACCACCTCTACCCATGGGGGGCTGGATGCCTACCACTACTACCACCCTTACCCAGGGGGTGCCAGATGCCTACCACCAACACCACCTCCACTCATAGGATGGACAATGCATGACACAACCAGCACACCACAACCTAGGGAATGCAAGAAAAAGACATCCCCCCAACACCATGACAAGCGTGTGTAGACTGTGTCAAATGCCTACAACACTGAACATGACTTTGAACATACAATGTGACCCCCTATCACATGTGCCACACATATATGTGTGTGGCCCCCACAATGGAAGCAGGCCATGACCATTGTGGCAATGGGGTCCAAAACCCCATCATCACAGTGACCAAAATGTTAGTGTGGGGTCCATAGCTGAAGCACATCTTGAACATTGTGGCAATGGGGTCCAAACCCCCCTCATCACAGTGACCAAAATGTAAGTGTGGGGGCCCATAGCTGAAGCACATTCAGAACATTGTGGCAATGGGGTCTAAACCCCCATCATCACAGTGACCAAAAGGTAAGTGTGGGGTCCATAGCTGAAGCACATTTTGAACATTGTGGCAATGGGGCCTAAACCCCCATCATCACAGTGACCAAAATGCAAGTGTTGACAAAGAAAAAGCTGCAACTGCCAAACTGCATGGATGATTCCTGGTGACAGAACATAAAACACATCAGTGGCAAAGTAGTGCATGTGTCCCATTGCAACATAGATTGGGGGAGGCAAATACTGCAGTGCAAATAAGACATACCTTTGGCCATGTGCAGACAAACAACACCCATGGGGGCTGACACTGTCAACATTCATCAATGACACAATGACAGAAGTGACCATCAGAATGCAGACCCACATATTTGCACCAATGGGCACACAAATGCAGATACCCTGTGGAGACTGTAGATGTGAGGTGAACAGAAACCATACCATGGCAGCAGTGGGACACACAAACCATGATCATTGTGCTGACCGATGACCTAGGAGTCCCAGGGACAGCAGGGGAAACCCACCAAACAACATACAGCCAATGGCACACCAAAGATATGCCAATGCAGTGGTGCAGATGCACAAACACAAACAGGCAGACCCACACTGCACATCAAACATAACAGGTGAGGGGGGGTGCCAGTGTCCCCAGGCAACCACACAACAGATGAGGAGGCCTGAATACCAATTACACAGATGTGCATACAGTGCCACACAAAGGTAACTCATGGATCCAAATACCCTATGTGGGCAATCAGGCATTGTCAGATGAGAGGGAGCACAAATCACACATGTCACACAAGCATGTAGGAACAGCAACTGACACAGCAAGACACAGAGACACCACAGCACTACCCCCAGGATCCCCACAATGTGGTGACCCTGGGCTGCATTACAATCCCACTGTGATGACAAAGCTAGATGTCGTTCACACTGTGAACCACAGTCATGTGTCCTGAGCAACAAACTACCATGACACCTACACAAGCACAAATCAATCAGCATGGCCAGTAAGCCAAGGCCAACATGGAGGCAGGGGTCTAGCCGGGCAGCAACTCTCATCTGCACACACTCAACACCACACACCTCGACCTCCAACAATGTGCAGCAGTGAAGCACACACGCACTGGTGACATTGCACATGCACCCATGACAATCCCAGGGTGGTGGGTGGGAACCAAGGTGCAGAAACACATCACACATGGCCACTCAACAAGACTCCTGAATGTCTGACACACTGCACACTACGCTGTACATGGACATGACGGCAATACCACACCAACCAATGGGATCCCAGCCACAGTCACACACCAATGAAGAAGCCAAGGACACCCACAAAGAACACACATAGACAACTACCAACATTGCAGCCCGGACTCTGAGGAGTGCCAGCAGTCACACACACAACGTGTCACAATCACTGAAAGATAACACAAACTGGAAATCACATGACAGGTGTAAACAACAAGTGCCAAGGGGAATCCTGACTGTGACCCATCTGCGTCTGCACACAAACTCAGCCCTGACAGCAAACACACCTATGGGTGACACCCTGATGACCAGTAATGTGCCATGCACCCACATCACAGAGAATCCAGGGAGAAGACTTGGGGGAACATAGGTCAACTCAGCAAGCATCACAAACAGGTACAACACTAGGGATCCCAGCATGCACAGCAAAACGGAAGTGAACACACAGACATGCTCATATAACACACACCTTGGGCGCAGGCAATGTCACAGGAGTACACACTGCCATGAGGGGACTCCACTCCTGTGTGAGGAAAGCTGTGCCATATGTTGCCTCAGTAGGGCTCCATCATGTCAGCTTAGCACTTGGTCACACACTCAACAATTAGCACCAAATGAATGCTCCCGTCACATCAGCCTGGTCATGGGAGTGCCAACGAAATCATCAGCACTGATCCAACACACTTGTATAGCAATGTTGCACTGACAACACAGATGAGTCCTTCCCCATTGATGCCGAAACCTGCATGTCCAGTGGAGATGGCCACACGGTCAGGGAAGTAGACGAATTGAACAATGGCAGGCACAACAGATGTGCAGGGGTGGAAGCCACAGATGTGAAATTGCTAATGTAAGTAGGAAATCCCATTGCCAAATATTGAACACATGACACCCGCAGATGCTGCTAAGGATGACATGGATACACCACAGGATAGGACACATTCCCCCTGGACCACATGTGTTCCTGCACAGTAACACTTCATTATCATGAGACCAAATATCACCATCACTGCAGCAAGGGCATGGTTAGCATCATCAACAACATGTACATCAGAAGCAAAAGCACTAGAGAACAGAAAGGTGCTTTATTCAGCATATGTGGGTCTAACAGTTGATGTCCAGCAAAAATGTTAACAAAGGCCAATGGCCAGTCCAACTTGAAAGTCAAAACAGGGTGACAGTGGCAGATGTCACCCTACGCATGCCTGCACTGATGAAAGCCAGGGACAATCCCCTCGGAGGGGCATACGGGGGGCAGGCCAGGCACCGCAGGGACAGGATCATGGCTCACCAGAAGGAGGCAGGGAAGGGGTGGTGGGTGCTGGAGAGCCACTGACAACTGCAGTGGAGGTGTCTGACATGGTGTGTGCCGTCACAACTGGGGGCATGACTCTGATGGTGTGGGTGCCGGCAAGACTGCAGGGGACCGTGCAGATGGAGTGGACAGGTTCCCCACTGCAGTGCCCAAGTCAGACAGGGTGGTAGTGGACTCCACTGCAGTGCCTACCTCCAGGGGAGGAGAATGGGGATCAGGTAAGGTGGGCAGGACAGAGGGGGAGGACACCGTCTCCACAGCAGTGGCACAGACAAGCGCAGCGGGGGAGTGGGGCCGGAAGAGCAAGTGGCAGGGGGAGAAGGCCTGATCCTTTTGGGGATGGTGTATCTGTGGGTGGGGGAACCTGGGGCAGGGTGTGGTGGGGGCACCTGTGGAGTGGGGGCCTGAGGGATGGAGGAAGGAGACTTGGTGCCTGAGCTGCAGGGCGGCGGCGGGGTCTTGCTCTTCCGGGTCCGAGGGGACTTGCGGATGGGGGCGTCAGTCGGTCTGCGCCTGGGGGAGGGTGTCCGGTGGCGAGGGGCACTCCGCTCCGTGTGGGTGGGCTTCCTCTTCCCCCTGAATGCTGTATCAGCTGGATCGGAGGGGAAGAGGCCGAGGTCACTGAGGAAGAGCCGCTGGGTCTTTGGGGTTGCAGGTGAGGCAACGGAGGGGGCTTTGGAGGGAGAGGCAACTGTGGACTGCGCAGTGCTCGTGGATGCATGTGTGTGTGACTGGGCCCCATCCCCTGTGAGTGTGGTTTCAGTCCCCTGACTGTGCGTGCGTGTGCGTCTTGTCTGTGGCGTGTGTGTGTGTGTGCTGCTCGTGTCTGTGCTGGTGTGTGCCTGTGCTGGTGTGTGTGTGCTTGGGACAGGTAAGGTGCTGGGGAGTGTGGATGGGGCAGAGACAGGAGGGGTGAGGGACTGTTGGAGGAGGGACACTGCTGCCGTCAGGGAGGAGTCCATGGACCTATTGCCCCTCTGTAGGGCAGACATGCCCGATGAGATGCCCTCCATGAACGACACCAGCTGAGTCAACAGAGTGGTGTGTGCATGGAGGACACTCAGCATCGCTGTCTGCCCTACATGGAGCTGGCGAAGGAGGTACACAGACACCTCACTCAGGGCAGCAGGGGACACAGGGGCAGGGGTGCGGTGCCTGGCCCGAAGGAGACACGCTCCCGAACATGGGAGCCTCCACGGACCTCGGGAATGGGAGCCGATGGGAGGGTGGTGGTGGTGGTGGTGGCGGGGACAGCAACACTAGCTGGGGTGTGGTGGCTGCTGACACCCACCTCCATAAGGGAGTCATCCTCTGAGCTGCTGTGGTCCTCAGCTGAGGTGGATGGTGCTGAGGACTCCTCGGTGTGGCTCCCCTCGCCCTCCGTGCCACTGGGTCCCTCCGACCACTCCTCGGCTGTTGACCCAGTCTGGCTCTGCGGCTCCTCCAGGTCCGTGGAGCTGTCCCCTCCTGTGGCCGTGGATGTATCTGCAAACAATAGGGAAACAGACAGACATCAGTCACCTGCACCGAACGCACACACCACAGTAAGTACAGCACAATACAGAGCAAGGCCTGGCATCCTTAGTTGAACATTGCTAAAATTGCCCAAACAGAATAGGAGAAGCCAATTGTCAGTCTGATCGTCAACCATGGCACTCACATCCCACCTGGCCTTGCACCCATCTGTCTGGCGTCCGTTGGCTGGCAATACCCCAGTGTGGACACATGCACCACCTACACAGTAGTTGGACGGTGCAGAGAACACGGTGAAGCATGTGAACATGCACACATCACAACTCTTGCCACTGAGTCAGTACAGGTGCCCGGATGAAAGTGATGCCCAGAGTCAGATATATGAAATGCATGTGATGCATACCAGCGACAGACACCACGATGCACCCATGTGCTGATAGCCATTGCCATTATGGTGTGCATGTAGCACATGTCACTCCCCTGCAGGATCACCCATAGGAAGTCACATGCCATGGCACAGGCATGCCTGCTAAGTCATACATCACTGTCTCCAGTCACATGGGCAGGGCAGCCACACAACAACAGTCTGCACTGTGTCACAATAGTAGGTCATGGGGAATGCAAGTCCTGGAGCTGAACAAGTGCACATGTACATCCCCCACACACCACATCATCTGAACCCTTATCTGTCCAGGTCATACTGATTGGACATTTGGGTGACCTGTAACACAAGCCTCTGAACCTGAGCACCTCACAATCTGCTGTGAATGGGAAACAGCTGCATGGACCTCACATTCGCATACCCCAGTCTGCACGGTCAGGTGTTCAAACACCTATGTGTCACACAAGTATCGTCTCCTATGGTCACATCTCCGGTGGCATGCTGAGCCCCAACCGATAAACACCCCAGCAGTCCTGACATCGAAGCCACAGCACACTGACACAGAGGCTGACACCTGAGGGGACATATCACTGAGCACAACGTGTCAGCTGATACACGGGAGTGGGAGTACAGAGTGCATTGCATGGCCTGGAGTAGGCATGACTGTCCTGCCCCACATGAATGAGGGATGAACCCTGGACAGTAGGCAGCTGGCTAAGTATGTGTGACACACGTAATATACACACTCCTGGGGCCCAAACATTGTTCCCACCCGCAGCTTGGGTGTGTGCCAGTTACCCCAGGCACATGTGGTGGATCAGCTCAGCAATTGGACCACATATCAAAGTAACACGCAGATTACATGTCAGAACACAGGCATTGTGTAAGCAATGGACCCACCCATGATGCCCACCACAGTTAGGGGAACAGATGCTGTCCCCCACCTTGAGTCAAGCAAACTGCAAGGACACAGTACCCAAGTGACACAATTCCCTGACTGCAAGGGCCACACCTGGGTATCAGATGAGGAGTGGGCAGTGCACAATCGAGGGACATGAGTCCTGGACCACATGACTGATGTGCTGTGGAAGTTTAACCAGGCCAGAGGAGGGCACATAGCATGGCAGACAGAGTACACAATGCAGTCATGGACTCACCCCCTCCGTGCTGCTCCCTGGCCTTCAGCTGCCCATCCAGATCAGGGAAGACCACCGCCAGGATCCTGAGCACGTGGGGGTCAGGGTCTGGTGTCCGCCCCTCCTGCGAGGAGGCGACAGCTTCAGCTGGACCCGTGCGATCCTCCGGGTCCAGCCCCGAAGGTCCTGCCACCTCTTCTGGCAGTTGCGGATCCGGCGCTTGTAGTCCCCACGGATCTCACTGCCCGGACGATGGTCAGCCATATCTTCTGCTTCTGGTGGGCATCAACCTGTGAGGATGACAAAGTGAGAATGCTATTACTACACATGCAACATATCCGTGCATTACACAGTTGTGTATACATGTCTCAATCACAGGGGCACATGATGTACACAGGCAGTGCAACGATGGCCATGGACAGTATGCCAGCAGTAACTACATGGTATCATTGCTTGGGAAGTAAAACCTTGTTTAAATGCAGTGTCACTGCACTATACCTGTCCAGTGCATGTAACTACACACTATGGGGGGTGACAACTACTCAGTGAGCCTGCTAGCCAGTGGCGTGCAGACTGTTAGCCTTGCTAGTCAGACAACATGCACATTTAGGAAGGCAGTGGACAGAACACTCACCTGCTCCCCTGCTTTCCCATACAGCTTGCTGTACTGTGGAAGGAGGCTGTCCAGCAGGGCCTGGTTCTCCTCAGTGCTGAAGGCTTGGGCTCTCTCCACAGTACGTGCCATTGCAGGGTCCAGAGGGTGCAGATTCAGCAGCAGTGGTGGTGGCAGATGTCGTCCTGGAGCATGTAGTGCAGGCAAGTGAGCTCTCAGGGGAACAGCCAGCATTATATGTGTGCTGCAGAGGCAGTTACTGTCCCATGTGTCCAAAGTGATAGGTCCAAGTAGTTAGCATCTTCTGAATCTGGCCAATCCATGGAATTGCACCACTTACACACGCCCACAGCATCCTTCAAAAGTTCAACTTCATGACACCCATGAATTTGCAACATTGTTGTGGGTGACCAACTGAATTTCCAGCATCAGACTCGTTCAAAATTTGAAAACGCGTCCGTTGCCAGGCCAGGCCATAGCCAATGGGTGCACACCGATCGGTCCATTGCTGTTCAACGCGTACCTGGGATACAACGCATACCCGCACACATTGATTGCAATGGGCCGGCCGGGCACACCGATCGGTCCATTGCTGTTCAACGCGTACCCGGGATACAACGCGTACCCGCACACATTGATTGCAATGGGCCGGCCGGGCACACCGATCGGTCCATTGCTGTTCAACGCGTACCCGGGATACAACGCGTACCAGCACACATTGAATGCAATGGCCAATGTGTGCGCGCCGATCGGTCCATTGCTGTCCAACGCGTATTGCGAATACAACGCGTACCAGCACACATTGAATGCAATGGCCAATGTGTGCGCACCGATCGGTCCATTGCTGTCCAACGCGACCCTGTACATGTCACTGGCATATGTCACCATGCCTGTCACAGGTGAACATATGCCAGCCACATATACTTCCCAGGGAGTGAGGGGCACACCTACAACACCACAGCCTGCCCAAACTGTATCCTAAGGCATGTAAGGCTGCATTACCTATTCCGTGTATGGGGGTGAACATGTTGTTCTGTGGGTGTCACTTGGGGCAGCCACCCCAGGCTGTGCACGTGTTCATGGGGACAGTATCCTTGGTGTTTCGTGTACATGACCACTGTGATGTGCAACTGTTCATATCTGAGCATGTGGCATGGTCACATTTCATGGTGGTGTATGTGTATGTCATGTCACATGCCCCCTGAGTCCCATGTGGGACGGTATGTTTAACCCAGGCTGACCCATTGGCACAATAGTGATGGTCCTCCGCAGTCTGTGTGCATGTTGTGTTTACAATGTCTCTGATTTCATGTGCACAATGGGAGACAGTCTCCACATCCACGTTGTTTGTGCATGGACTTTGATGTTGTGCATGTGTGTGTCACAGACGTCCATGTCTGTCCTGCCGAGGCAACAGGGACCACTACCTGTGGGGGTCATGGTTGTTTTGCTGTGGTGTATACATGATACGCCATGTCATGCCAGTGTCCATGTGGCAATACAGGGTCCCTGGGAATCTACCTGTCGTTGGGCTGTGATGCCTGTGGCACATCTGCCTTCACATGTCACTGTGGGGTGTGTTTGTAACGTGGCAGCAGGAGATGGGAAATTTGACACGTCCTCATGATACCCAATGGCACAACCTGGGACTTATTGATGCCACTTGTTGAACTGTGATGTTGGATGTTGGCCATGTATGTGCCATACATGTCCTTACGGAACTGCACACATCATGTACTTGTGCCTCATAATGATGTATCATGTGATATTGAGTGTGTTCAATGCCACATATGTGGGGTGACTGACAATCTTTCTTTCTTCACCTATGCACTGCAGGGAACCAGCTGTCCATAGACCATTCCCTGACCTGGCAACGATGGTGGAACGTGACAGCATCCGAAGGTACCGCTTCACCAGGCAGCTGATTGATGATTTGGCAGTGCGCTTGGCACCACACCTGCAACCTGGCCGGCCGTATCCTACAGCGCTGACCCCCAAGGTGAAGGTGATGGCAGCCCTACACTTCTTTGCCACCGGTACCTTTCAACACACTCTGGCGACTGCTGGTGGGATGTCACAGACCATGTTCAGCTGTGTGCTCCGCGATGTATTGGAGGCTATGTTGATATACCTGAACCAGTACATCTATTTCCCTAGACTCCAGCAACTGACAGGCATGAAGAGTGACTTCTATGCCCTGGGGAGGATGCCGCATGTCATTGGCTCCATTGATGGGACACATGTGGCTTTGGTACCACCACAGGCCCAGGAGCAGGCATACAGGAACCGCAAACACTACTACTCGGTCAATGCACTGGTGGTCTGTCTTGCAGATATGACCATCTCACACGTGTGTGCCCGTTTCCCCGGTTCTGCACACGATGCCTACGTGATGAGGAGTAGTCGCATCCTGAGGATGATGTCACAGATGCGGAACCAGCGTGCCTGGCTTGTTGGTGTGTACTGACTTTGTACCATTGTGTGTGTTCTGCAATGTAGTGTTCCACCCTCTTTTCCAACTCAGCTAATGTGCAATTGTCTGTATGCAGGTGACTCCGGATATCCCAACATGCCATGGTTGCTGACGCCCCTCAGGAACCCTGTGACACCAGCCCAGATGCGCTACAATGAGGCACATGGTCGGACCAGGAGAGTGATTGAGCGGACATTTGGTCTCCTGAAGAGCCGCTTCCGCTGCCTGGACAAGACAGGAGGGTCCCTCCCATATGCCCCGGCAAAGGTGTGCAAGATTGTCATCGTCTGCTGCATTCTACACAACCTGGCAGTGCGGAAGGAGTTGCCTCTCATCCTGGATGACGATGACCAACGTCCGCCACCTGTGGAGGATCCTGGCCTGGACCACGATGCCAGTGATGATGATGATGATGATGGTGATGTCCGCACACAGCTCATCAACAACTTCTTCAGCTGAATGTAAGTATCCAGAGATGTCATGTAACTGATGTGAGTTTGCATGATATGTGTTGGTGGTGCTCTGGTGCTGTTTGAGTGTGTGCATGTGCTACATGACTGTATGCGTGTAGCGATGTGTCCTTACAGGTAGTCTGTACTCCCCAACAGTGTTGACATGCTAACTTGGTTCTGGGTGGGTATCTTGTGACATGTATTGGGCATGAGTATTGCAGTTCTGTCCTGTTCTTCAGTGCTTTTGACTGTGTGTCATTTCTGTCCTTCACAGGGTACTTTCAGAGTTGTTTGGTCAACTGTGATCCCCGACACCGTGATTCGACTTCCAGGGTGGTAGCTGTCGTGTCCCTACAGGTGATGTGCACCACACCCATGGACTTCCTTCCTTCTACACTTGTTGACTGTGTGCCCGCTGCCAGGTGGGATTACCTTGCATCTGTGGTGGTTACAACATGTTGCAAATGTGTAATAAACCTGTGCTTCACTTTGTGATGTGCGTTGTCTGTGGTCACACATCTGACTGACATTTGCTTACTGCACCAGTGGGCTAGTTAACACAGACTGTGAATAGGTGTTGGGTCTGTGCAATGCAACGTATTTCCTGGCAACATCAGTGTAGGCGATGAGTCAGATGGCCATGGTGTGTATGTGTTGTGTAGCCCTGGTGGTGTGCCTCCCTCATATGTGTGACGTCGCCATGACTCACATGCCGGTGTTGTACTTGCTGTAGCAGTTAGCATGCACAGTGTCATTTCCCAGATCATCATCGCCACTTCAGAGACAACGTAGGAATCATAACAGAGGCAAGTATAGTGTATTAGTGAGTTTATTGACATACATGTGTGAGTATAGTGCACAGGATGGTGGGTGCTGTACATTGTGATTGTAATCCAAAGTTCCTAGATGATTTGGAATTCCTGGTAGCAGAAATGTCCAGAGTAAAGTCCACAGTCATCTGAGACATTGGTCCAACTTGAGCTCCCCATGTCATGTGGGAGAGTTGTGTTGCAGTCAACAGGGTGAACAGTTTGCGCACAAAGGTGATTATCCAGAACAGGTTTTGGCTTCCTGGGGGTTGCACATGGCCATCGGCCTCTTACTTGCCCCTCCTCGGACGGCCCCTCTTCTTTGGGGGGGGACCCTCAAGTGCAGGCTGCTGCGGTGCAGGGGACTCTCCGCCAGAGTCATCCTCCCTCCCTGTGGCAGTTGCAGTTGTTTCAGCAGCAGATGTTGTGGGCAAACAGGGAGGTGTTGACTGGTTGCTGCTCATCTGGCGGAGGCATTGTAATATGTCCCTATGCACCGCCGTCATCTCTTGCAATGTGTCCCACTTGGACTCCACGCGGGACATGTGTGAGTCCAAGCGGGCATGATGGGCAGCCTGCTGCTGTTTAATGTCCCTGAGGAGCCCCACTGCCTGGCTGAGCTCTCCGGTGCTGGACTGGTATGCATCGGCTATGCGTGCCAGTTGTGGGTCATCATGCAGTCCAGACCCCTCTGCGATCAGTGACCTGTGTCTCCCACCCCTCCCACCACCCCTGGCGACACGTGCAGTACCTGAGGTGGCACACACAGGTGACCCTGGGCCCCCTTGGGGGTTGTTGGTGGTGTTGGTGTCCATGGCCCCACGTTGGTCCAGGGTCCCTGTGCTGGTGGTGGTGGTGCTCCTTGGTCTTTACATGTCGGCAGGGGTGGTATGTGGGTTGACAGTCGTTGGAGGGGTGGGTGCAGGGGGTGCAGCTGGTGGTCCTGCTGGTGCTGCATGATGACTTGCTCCGGAGGTGCCAGGTTGGTCTTCTTCATCCGAGGAGGGCAGAGGCTGTTCCACACCAGTGAGCTCCGTATCCTCTTGAGCCTGGGACGGGGACTCCTCAGCGTCTGCTGCTGTGTCCCCATCATCACCTGTTTTAGGGAGACACACACAATGTATGTTATGTTTCTGCAGGCATCAATGGTTGACACACCTGACAGTTGTGACTGTGCCTCTGGATGCGGGCCTGTACATTGCATTGTCCCATTTGTCACAGTCAGGGGTTGATATTGGTGTAGCACATTGTCCTGCATTATTTGGGCATTTCCATGTGAATGTTGGGGTGTGTACATGGTCTGCATTGGTTGTATTGGGTTGACATCCGGCCCTCCTTCCCACCCAGCCAGATATCCCACCATGGAACTTGCTTCCATTGCAGGGAGTGCAATTTGTCTTTCAGGATGTCAGTCAGTGGTGTCCTGCTGTTGGTTGGTGCACAGTTGCCAGCAGGGCCTTGTGCTCCCCACAGCAGTAGCCAGTGTCAGCCATCTTGTCAGTTGTTTTCCACTCCTTGTGATGTGTGCATGGTTCAGGGTGGTGTTGATGTGCGCATTGTGAGGGTGGGCAATTTCTGTGACTACCACTCCCATGATGCTATTGGCTACACTGACTTGCCCAGCATACACAGTATTCCTTCCTTTCAGTGAGCTTCCCTGTGAGGTGGTGTTGTGGTGGTGGCTACATGTCTGACTGTGTTTGTTGGTTATATTTGTGCCACTGCCTAGCTGTATTTGTTGTTAGGTTTGTACATGTCATGACACAGTTACATTTCACTATGAGCTGGCATGTATTGTGTTTATCTGGCTGACATACACATTTTGGATGATCTGTTTTGGTTGGTGTGTATTTGCTAAGGGTGCATGGTTTGACTCTCCCCTTGACAGTGATGTGTGTGTATTGTGGCACAATATTGTGTACTACTCACTGGTGGTAGGATGGCCCGCACCTTCTCCTCCCAGGGCCTGAGGTATACTGGTTTGGCAGGAGGGCAACTGCCGGTGTGTTGGCTCAAGATGTAGTCCTTCTTCAACAGCTCCTTGACCCTCCTGCGCACGTCATACCACCTGTTCTGGATGTCTACCTTTGTGCGCAAACATGGTGATTGTGCGTTCACCCTGTCGACGATCCTCTCCCACATCTTGGTTTTCTGCGCCATGGGTGTCTGTTGGACCAATGTGCCAAACAGCTGTGGCTCTACCCTGAGGATCTCATCTACCAGGACTTCCAATTCACTATCTAGGAACTTGTGATTCTTCTTTGGGGGCATGGTGTTGGGTGGTGCTGGTGTGTGATGTGTGTGTTGGTGTGCAAGTGAGGGTGTGTGAGTGTGTGTTTTGCTGGGTGTATGTGAGGGTGCTATTTGTTGTGGTGCTGCTGGTGTGTGGCTTGTGTGATGGATGAGCTGTGAGTGTGTGTGTGGTTGCTGTCTGTTGGTGTTGAGTGCTGGCAGGTAATTTGAATTTGCAAGGGATCATGGTAGGGATTTGTGTCCTTTATATGGGTGGAGTCGTGGGTGTGTCTTTGTTCCCTGTTTCCCCCCAGTATTTATTTGCTTTGTGATAGCTTGTTTGGCCTTTTTTTGTGTTTTTTTTCCTTGGTTCTTTTTGTGCATGTAGGAGACGTTCTTGTGACCGAGTCAGACCCTCCAGTTGTCTCGTGCGAGCCTCTCCGATTCGTTCACGCTGTGTTTGTGCTGTTTTCTGTGCTGCGTACGCGTCGGTCGCGGGGTTTTGGTTTGCTTCGGCTCGCAGTTTTGAATGCGTGTCGGTCGTGCGGCTTGGGCTCCGTGCGACTCGGTCGTGTTTTCCACGCGTTGCATCGTACTTGGCGGGTCGGGGTTCGCGGGTACGTTTCGTTCGGGATTCTTCCTGGTGCGTGTCGGTCGGTTCGATTCGCGGCTCGGTCGTTCGGCTTGTGTTCCGTATGAGTCGGTCGGATTTAGCACGCTTTTCATCGTACTTTGCGGGTCGGGCTGCACCGGTACGTGTCGGTCGGTATTTATTCCGGCTCCGAGTCGGTCGGTACGTTTTCCGGCCCGAATCGGAATCGGCCCCATAGTCTTGAAGGAATGTTAAGCAGCTTGTTTTACCAGAATGCAACCTTACTGTATTGATTAGATGAAAGGAGAACCACAAGGTAGTTATAAGAATATATATTTATTATTATAACACCTTGAATACTTCACAGTATCTGCTACACGCAGATTAACACAAAGCACACAATACTGTAGCACAGAAACAATCGTAAGTAGCACTAATACACAGTGGGCTCCCGGGGGAAACAAAACCATATACTAAAATAGTGGTATAAGAGCCACGACTCCAGTCAAGACAATGTCTAGAATGTACAGAATCGCTGGGACCCCAAGGAACCACCCAAGGTGAGTAAGTAGGGACCCCACGGAGGACAGGTGCAGTGTGAAAACACGACGCGTGCTATGTACAATTCAATGGGAGAGTCGCGGTTGCAATTTTAAAGTTAAAGGACCCTTCCCAGTGGATTACGAGGAAACCCTTTGGAACATAGAAGGTTGGAGAGCCACCCCACCCGTGGATACCGAAGTACCAGAGTTACCTATCCCAGGGAAGCCGGGTGCATAGGTCTGAAGTGGCGTCGGAGACCGCTGTCGTTCTCAATGGGAGTCTTCGAAGAAATACCCCTGCTGGAAAGAAGAAAAGTGTCTGATGGAATCCGCAGGTGGATTCTTGATGGAAGAAACCTGAAAGCAGAGGGGACAGAGTCTGGGTCACTCAGGAGTGACCAGGGGCTCGGTAGACGAATGCCCAACGATGTCGGGTGCTTCAGGTGTGAAGAGGGAGACCTTGACTCTACAGCTGCAGGGACCAGGAGATGTCGAGGACAACCAGGAACCGGATACGAGCTGTCCCACAAAAGATGTTGAGTGCTGAGGGGTCGGTGTCCGGCAGGAGCACCAACAAGCCTTGGCAACAGCAACCCACGAAGAAGGTGAAGAAAGGTTACGGTCTGGCCCAGCAAGGACCAGAGGACTCACCACAGCAAGGGGAGTCAGGGCAGGCCTGGAGCAACCAGGGGAGCCCAAGAAGATCAGGATTGTCCCTCAAATGGACCAACATGTCCTTTGTCCAGTTTCGCACTAGAGCAGGAGCCAAAACTGGTTTGAGCTGGAATATGCACAGGGACACCAAATGTGTCCCTCGTGCAGACTTTCAGGCACTTTGGCAGTGCACCCACCCAGCTCCAATACACTAAATCCTGTCTGGGAGGTGGTCACACCTCCCTGTGACAGGATGCCTATTGTGCTGCCTTTCTCTGCTCGAGCTTGGCTCAGCAGCAGGGGGGCAGAAATGTGTCTCTGGTCAGCAGCATACATTTTGTGCTGTCCAGGTCGGGAAGGCTGGTACCGGGAAGACCAGGGACCCACGAAGCTTGCTCCTGAGGGGTGGAACCATACCTCCCACACCGGTTACCGGTGTCGAGGTATGATTCCAAGGTGTTTGATACCAAACACGACATGTTTTGTTTCAGCCGCTTTCGAGATAGCATTTACCGCGAAGTTATATTGCACCTCTACCTATTTGTCCGACTGTGTCACAGACAACCCAGGAGAATGGTCTCCGAAGGCTGCAGAGGGGCTCTGCTCATGCAGAGGCACCCTCTCATGTAAAACCCAGCCCCCTCCTTCAGGATTGTCAAGGCCTGGTATAGGGGTGACTTATAGGTTTTAAGTGTAGTGACCTATAGATATAGTAAACCTATAACTATCATAAGTGGTGCTAGCACCAGCTTTCACAGGCTGCAATGGCAGACCTGTAGTTCCATTTTGCATGGCCTCTCATGGGTGGCATAATACATGCTTCAGCCCCTGGGAGGCCTCTGGGGTACCTATGCCCTGGGTACATGTGTACCATATGCTAGGGACTTATAAGGGTACCCCAGTATCCAATCTGGAGTGTACCTAAGTACAAGTCAATACATTTTAGGGTGAAAGCAGATAGACTGGAGTCCTGATTAGCAGGATCCCAGTCAGACTATTCAAAAACAGTGTAACATCAAGCAAAAAGTGGTGGTAACCATAAGAAGCAGATCCTACCTTCCTACACAACCCCCCAAACGTAAGGAGATGAGACTAACCTTGCCCAGTTGAGTCTTCATTTTCTAAGTGGCAATATCTGGAGAGTTCATCTGCATGAGCATGGTTACTCCCAGGTCTATGTTCCACTGTATAGTCCATCCCCTGTAGGGAATTGGACCACCTCAAAAGTTTGGGGTTTTCACCCTTCATCTGTTTTAGCCATAAGAGAGGCGTATGGTCTGTCTGAACAATGAAGTGAGTGCCAAACAAGTATGGCCTCAACATCTTCAGAGCCCAGACCACAGCAAAGGCTTCCCTCTCAATAGCTGACCAACGTTTCTCTCTGGGGGTCAACCTTCTGCTGATAAAAGCTACTGGTTGATCCTGACCCCCTGCATTAAGTTGTGACAACACAGCCCCTACCCCCAACTCAGATGCATCTGTTTGGACAATGAATTGTTTGGAATAGTCAGGACCCTGCAGCATCGGAGCAGTGCACATGGCCTGCTTGAGGTCAGTCATCAAATGCCGTCTGACAGCTAACTGTCCACTGAACTTTCTTGGGCATTCTTTTTGACGTAAGTTCATTCAAGGGAGTCACTATAGACCCATATCCTTTGACAAATCTTCTGTAGTACCCAGTCAGGCCCAAGAAAGCTTTGACCTGAGTCTGGGTAATGGGAGCAACCCAGTCCATGATGGTCTGGATTTTGTTCTGCAATGGTTGAACCTGTCCTCCACCCACAAGGGGGCCCAGGTACACAACCTTACTCTGCCCTGTCTGGAACTTGGTGGCCTTGATAGTGAGACCTGCTTTCTGCAGAGCCTCAAAACATTCTTTAGGTGGATCAGGTGATCCTCCCAGGTGGAGCTAAAGACAACTATATCATCTAGATATGCTGCACTATTGGCTTCCAGACCTGTAAGGACTTTATTCACCAACCTTTGGAATGTGTCAGGTGCATTCTTCAAACCAAAGGGCATTACCAAAAATTGATAGTGCCCACTAGGGGTTGAGAATGCTGTTTTTGGCTTGGCATCCTAAGCTAGTCTGATCTGCCAGTATCCAGCAGTGAGGTCAAATGTGCTCAAGAACTTGGCTGAGGCCAAAGTGTCAATGAGCTCATCTGCCTTAGGAATAGGGTGAGCATAAGTCCTAGTGACTGCATTGAGCCCCCTGTAGTCCACACAAAACCTAATTTCTCTCTTACCACCCTGTGTTTGAGGTTTGGGTACCAGGACCACTGGACTAGCCCAAGGGCTATCAGAGGGTTCAATCACCCCCAATTCCAGCATCTTCTGGACCTCAGTCCTGATGCAGTCTCTGACATGATCAGGCTGCCTGTAATTCTTATTTTTAACAGGCAGACTTTCACCTGTGTCCACTTCATGGGTACACCAAGTGGTCTGACTAGGAGTCAAAGAACACATGTGTCTGTATTGATTGAGGACCTCCCTGCAATCAACCTGCTGTTGCTCAGTGAGGCTGCCTGCCAAGGCCACACCATCAACTGAGCCATCATCAGGGTTCTCTGAGAGATCAGAGAGTGGGTCACTCTTTTCCTCCTGTCCCTCATCAGTAGCCATGAGCAAGCCCATGTCGGCCCTGTTCACATACGGTTTGAACCTGTTTACACGGAGCACCCTGTGGGGGCTCCTAGGAGTTCCAAGGTCCACCAAGTAGGTGACCTCTCCCTTCTGCTCAAGAATAGTATGGGGCCCACTCCACTTGTCTTGGAGAGCTGCTGGGGCCACAGGCTCCAACACCCATACTTTCTGTCCTGGCTGATAAACAGTCACTACAGCCTTTTGGTCATGCCAAGCTTTTTGCAATTCTTGACTTGCCTCAAGGTTTTTGCTGGCCTTCTTCATGTACTCAGCCATCCTGGAGCGGAGACCAAGAACATTGTCCACTATGTCTTGCTTGGGAGGTTTGAGAGGTAACTCCCATCCCTCCTTCACCAAACACAAGGGACCCCTAACTGGATGCCAAAACAAAAGTTCAAAAGGGCTGTAGCCAACCCCCTTTGTGGGACCTCTCTGTAGGCAAAGAGAAAGCAGGGCAACAGAACATCCCATTTTCGCCTAAGCTTTTCTGGGAGGCCCATGATCATGCCCTTTAGGGTTTTGTTGAACCTTTCAACTAACCCATTGCATTGTGGGTGATAGGGTGTGGTAAATTTGTAATTTACTCCACACTTCTTCCACATTGCAGTGATGTAACTAGACATGAAGTTTGTACCTCTGTCAGTTAGGACCTCCTTAGGGAAACCCCCTCTGGAAAAAATTCCTAGGAGGGCCCTAGCCACCACAGGGAATATCATGTGCCAAGGTGAGTAGGAAGCCCTAAACTTCAGAGGTATGACCAACCTCCTTTTTGCACCAGGCTTGTGGTCTCTACCCTCAGAGAAAAGGAGTCCCTCATCCCAATAGATCCTGTGTGATCCACTGACACTCCCAGCAGCCTCAGCAGCAGCTTGCTGTCTGTGGGGTTCAAGAGAGGGGCAGGTTTGCTGCTCCTGACTCAGGTCTGCCCTGGCAGGGCCCCCTGTCCACAAGAACTCAGCCTGATCAGGTTCCAGTTCATCTGAGACAGTTCCTTTACAAGGACTGGGATCATCTCCCTCAAGAGATTGATCCTCTCCCTGAGCCTGAGGGGAAGACTCAGCCTTACCCCTCCTGCTCCTTCTCTTGGAAGGCACCTGGTCCATTTTTCCAGGATCAAGGGCCTGTTCAGTAGAAGTCAGTTTAGCTTGTGACCTGGTCACAGCAAACACATCTGCAGAGATGCCCAGCATTGGTGCATGAGTCCTTAATTCCACTTCATCCCAGGCTGAAGTTTCCAAATCATTGCCCAATAAGCATTCCACTGGAAGGTCTGAGCTAACCACAACTTTCTTTGGGCCAGTTACCCCTCCCCAGCTGAAATTAACAACTGCCAAGGACTGATCAGTCCTGCCATTGTTAGCATTGGCCACTTGTACATCTCACCAAGTATGATCTGTTCAGGGTCCACAAGATCTTTTGTCACCACAGTGATACTTGCACTTGTCTCCCTGTATGCCATGGCATCCTTACCATTAATCAAAGGCTGTTGCCTGTACTTGCCCAGGTTACTGGGACTGACAAGTAAGGTGGCAATATCCATGCCACCATCACAGACAAGAACAGCCTGAGCTGGAGTTCTGACTAGGCCAAAACCCATCTCAGAGCCCAAGGTTAATCCTACTATTCCCTTGTTCCCTGTACCACCACTTGAAACTGTACTAGGGGGAGCAGTTGCCTTAGGGGCAGTGGTGGTTGGAGTTGAATCCTTGGCCTTTAGACAATTGGCATCTTTTGTCCAATGGGTCTTTTCTTTACATAAGTAACACCAAGGTTTCTTTTGCCTTTCCCTTTGTTGGATTGTGACCCCCCCCACCCCCCACAGATGCAGGTTTTTGGGACCCTGATGAAGACCTGTCATCTTTTCCCATGTACCCACTCTTATCTGAAGTTTTAGCATCATGCTTCTTTTGGTCACCACCATTGTCCTGGTTTCTCTTCTTCACCCTGGTCCTGACCCACCTATCTGCCTTCTTTCCCAATTCTTGGAGAGAAGTCAGATCAGAATCAACCAGGTATTGATGCAACAACTGATTTTGGCAATTATTAAGGGTCTGCTCCCTCATAATCAAATTGTACAATCCCTTGAAATCATTCACTTTGCTGCCAAGTAACCAGCCTTCCAGAGCCTTAATGGCACTATCCACAAAGTCTACCCAGTCCTGATTCTGTGCCTTCTGGGTGTCTCTGAACTTATTCCTATACTGTTCAGTGGTTAAGCCAAACCCATCAATGAGAGCACTCTTCAGAACTGAGTACTTGTCAGCATCCTCTTCTCTAACAGTGAGGAGCTTATCTCTACCTTTGTCAGCAAAGGAGAGCCACAAGATAGCTGCCTACTGCTCTTGAGGGACCCTCTGAAGCAGTTATCTATTTATGGATGTCATCCCAACATGGTAGGGAGGGACAATCTTGCTCAGGTTCCTATTGTCAAAAGAATGTTCCTTAACTCTAGGGACACTGTTGCTGCCACCATGGGACTCTAGTCCCAATCTTTTCTAGCCCTCTGGACTTCTAGGGACTCTTTGTCCAGGGCCAATTGCTGTTGCCTGAGCCTAAGCTTAGCTTTCCCAAGTTCCAGAAATTGGTACTCCCTGTCATAAGAGTGGTGCCTCTTGCTAAATACAGAGGTCCCTACAGACTGTCCTGAGTGATGTGACTCTGCAGAGGGAGATCTAGATCTCCTTGGTAAACTCTGCACTCTTCCAGGAGGGGTGAAGAGAGGGCCATCTTGGCCTTCTTCATCATCTCCATGAAGATCTGAGTTTTCCAGGTGGGAACCATCTTGTTCCTCCTGGCCAGGGTTTGAGT
Source organism: Calotriton arnoldi (assembly GCA_963921515.1). NCBI lineage: Eukaryota > Metazoa > Chordata > Amphibia > Caudata > Salamandridae > Calotriton > Calotriton arnoldi. The sequence goes on from CAWUFW010003014.1 coordinate 1,950,756, forward strand.
CTAGGTCCTAAAAGGTGTCACCTCCTGACCTGTCCTCATTCCCTGCCCCACCCATTTTCTCCTGTTCATCTGACCCAGGCGTCTTCCTAAGATCATCAAGCAGTAAGGCCTCTATGAGGCGGTGGGTGTTTTCAGTTCTCCCTGTCTTCAGCTTCCTAGAGGCACACAGGGCTTTCAATTCTTGGAATGAAAGTTCACTGCATCTAGAGGGCAGAGAGCCACTGGCATCTCCTTTAGAAGACATACTAAGTGTGGTGAGGTGTTGCACCTACCCAACCTAGTGGGGACCAAACTCTCTGAGGTTGGAGAGAGGGTGTGCTAGACCCTTCACTTACCCAACCCTAAGTTCAGTAGAACTTACTTATTCTAAGCTAGTATTATATGTACCTAGTACTTAGTAGTTTTCAGTTAATCAATACAAAGATTTATTTGGTAAAACAATACAGGTTTGAATCCCAACCGCTGCATAACAATGTGAGAAGTTGGCCTGGTATATGCTGTCTACTAATTAAAGTGGGCACCTTGTACCAGTCCAAACAACCCTTATGGTGATTTAAGAGGTCAAAGATAACCATATGAAAGCTATCCAAGTGGTAGCTGTGAGAGCAGCCTTCAGGCTCAGTCTTGAAGGAATGTTAAGCAGCTTGTTTTACCAGAATGCAATCTTATTGTATTGGTTAAATGAAAGGAGAACCACACAGTAGTTATAAGAATATATATTTATTATTATAACACCTTAAATACTTCACAGTATCAGCTACACGCAGATAAACACAAAGCACACAATACTGTAGCACAGAAACAATCGTAAGTAGCTATAATACACAGTAGGCTCCCAGGGGAGACCAAACCAAATACTAAAATAGTGGTATAAGAACCACGACTCGAGTCAAGACAATATCTAGAATGTGTAGAATCGCTGGGACCCAAAGGAACCACCCAAGATGAGTAAGTAGGGACCCCACGGAGGACGGGTTCAGTGTGAGAACACGACCGCGTGCTACATACAATTAAATGGGAGAGTCGCGGTTGCAATTTTAACGTTAAAGGACCCTTCCCAGTGGATTACGAGGAAACCCTTTGGAACATAGAAGGTTGGAGAGCCACCCCACCCGTGGATACCGAAGTACCAGAGTTACTTATCCCAGGGAAGCTGGGTGCATAGGTCTGAAGTGGCGTCGGAAACCGCCATCCTTCTCAATGGGATTCTTCAAAGAAATATCACTGCTGGAAAGAAGAAAAGTGTCCGGTGGAATACGCAGTTGGATTGTTGATGGAAGAAACCTGAAAGCAGAGGAGACAGAGTCTGGGTCGCTCAGGAGTGACCAGGGGCTCGGTAGACGAATGCCCACCGATGTCGGGTGCTTCAGGTGCGAAGAAGGAGACCTTGATGCTACAGGTGCAGGGACCAGGAGATGTCGAGGACAACCAGGAGCCGGATACGAGCTGTCTCACGAGGGATGTGGAGTGCTGAGTGGTCGTGTCCAGCGGGAGCACCAACAAGCCTTGGCAACGGCAACCCACGAAGAAGGTCAAGAAAGGTTACTGTCTGGCCCAGCAAGGGCCAGAGGACTAACCACAGCAAGGGGAGTCAGAGCAGACCTGGAGCAACCAGGGGAGCCCAAGAAGATCAGGATTGTCCCTCAAATGGACCCACAGTCCGAAGGCACAGGAGTTGTGAGGGGACCTCTAGCAGTTTCACCAAACCACAGCTTGCAGGGCACAGAGTGTGAGGAGGCCAAAGTCCTTGGTTCTAAATGTGCACAGAGGTTGGGGCTATCGACAACCCAAAGCACAAAGTTTGGGAACACCAACAAGCATATGCACTTGCAAATGTACTCAGTTCACACGGGTTCAGGTTATGCAGTCCCCACAAGTGATACTGGCCTCAAACTTGATGAGAGGTTAGCTCAACCTCAAGGAACATAGGAACCCACCTCCTGTGTTGCTGGAGCCTTCGGAGTCTGCAGGAGCTCAGGATCAGCAGACCGGTCAGTTGTGTCATGGTGTCTGCAAACGCAGGGGAGTGACTCCTTCACTCCAAGGGAGATACTTCAGTTGTCCTTGATGCTCCACAGGTCCTGCACGGAGCCTGTATGGTGCACGGGCACAGACGATGCTTTGGACGGAGAGGGAGACGAAGTCGGGCCCAGTCGAAGTCCAGCAAAGTTCAGAGGGTCCAGACGGTTGAAGGTCAGTGGTTTCTTGTTCAGAATCTTGTCCACGTCGAATCTAAGGTCCTACAGCCAGGTAAGCCTTTTTGTACCCATGGGAGAGGGTTGGACAGATTCAGGGGACCCTCCCAGGGGAGGGTCAGGACAGAGGGGTGATTACACCCATGTCCTTTGTCCAGTTTTGCGCCAGAGCAGGAGCCATGGCTCCCAGAACTGGTTTGAGCTGGACTACGCACAGGGACACCAAATATGCCCCTCGTGCATACTTTCAGGCACTTTGGCAGTGCACCCACCCAGCTCCAATACACTAAATCCTGTCTGGGAGGTGGTCACACCTCCCTGTGACAGGATGCCTATTGTGCTGCCTTCCTCTGCTCAAGCTTGGCTCAGAAGCAGGGGGCAGAAATGTGTCTCTGGTCGGCAGCATCCATTTTGTGCTGTCTGGGTCGAGAAGGCTAGTACCGGGAACACCAGGGACCCACGAAGCTGGCTTCTGAGGAGTGGAATCATACCTCCCACACCGGTTAACAGTGTGGAGGTATGATTCCAAGGTGTTTGATACCAAACACAACATGTTTTGTTTCAGCAGTTTTCGAGATAGCATTTACCGCAAGGTTATAATGCACCTCTACCTATATGTCCGGCTGTGTCACAGACAACCAGGGAGAATGGTCTCCGAAGGCTGCAGAGGGGCTCTGCTCATGCAGGGGCACCCTCTCACATAAAACCCAGCACCCTGCCTTCAGGATTGTCAAGGCCTGCTATAGGGGTGACTTATAGGTTTTAAGTGTAGTGACCTATAGATATAGTAAACCTATATCTATAGTAAGTGGTGCTAGCACCAGCTTACACAGGCTGCAATGGCAGACCTGTAGTTCCATTTGGCATGGCCTCTCATGGGTGGCATAATACATGCTTCAGGCCATGGGAGGCCTCTGAGGTACCTATGCCCTGGGTACATGTGTACCATATACTAGGGACTTATAAGGGTATCCCAGTATCCAATCTGGAGTGTACCTAAGTACAAGTCAATACATTTTAGGGAAAAAGCAGATAGACTGAGGTCCTGATTAGCAGGATCCCAGTCAGACTAGTCAAAACTGTATAACATCAAGCAAAAAGTGGGAGTAACCATAAGAAGCAGATCCTACTTTCCTACAGCACTCCTGTCCAATGAGGTGCTGGGCAACACCCCAGAGCATGAACACTTCCTCCAAGGTGTGGCATAATATTATCCCAGAAAGCACTATTCCTCCAAAATTCAGTATGGCTGGAATCCCTGCAGATGAGCAAGGACTAGTTAAACCAACCCCCAGCTTTGTTCATTTCCATACCTCTTCTCCCCTACCATATACAAATTCCTGCCTTAAGCCTGCCATCTGTCTGGGTCAGAGGGCTGGGGGGTAGATGGACCTGAAATTCACTGCCTGTCCTATTTCGCTTTGAAACTCCATGCTTTACTATCTCTTCCCCCTGCTCTGGCATTCCTATGTAGCAGATCTCTCTCTACCAGATAGCCTCTCACTGGTTGAGTCACTTATCACTTCATCAAAGCAGCCTGGCTAATCCTGGTAACTCTGTCCAATCAGGGAAGACCACAGGAAGGCTGAATTTTGGCTTACAGACAAGAAAGTCTTATAACTTTGGGGTATAGACTGCGCATAGTAATACAACTAAATATGTCACAGAAATTCCACTTAGTTTATGTATGAGGGTGCTCAAAGGGCATTGAACAGCGACCACCCTACGTTGCTAGATGAATGCAGACACAGTCTACACGCATATGGTATAAGAAACAAAATCAATGTCCTGAGCCACTCTCATATATTAAATCCAACAATAAATTCACACGGTAGTCTTCTCCAATGTTCTTCTTGGTAGTTTATTATGCCAGATCTTGTCAGGTATATACTTCAGTTCTTTATGTCATTTCAACAACAGATAGCCACAAAGCCAACACGTGTTTCGTCTTTAGGAATTAACCTAAGACTTCATCAGGGCTATAATAAATAGATACATAAGTTCTATTATAACACATTAAAGTGAAGTATAATACATTCACAGTAGTTATCACAAAAGTAGTGAGTAGGAATGAAAGAAAGGGCCACCTAAATGTAAACCATAACACAATCCCAGTACGGTTCAAAAGGAGTTGAATTATTAGTGTGATTAGCCTGTCAATTAGAAAAAGCAGCCAAAAAGATAAAAAGAAGAGAGGGAGAGGAAAATAGCGGGAGAAGAGAAACACAAAATCATAAAGATAGGAACATCCCAATTGGTGTGAGGTAATATCAACCAACAGAAGTAAGAGAAAGAGGTACATATGTTACAGAGTATCTTGCGAGTTGATGTAACAAGGGTATTCTTAATTGCACCCTCCACCTAGCAACAACAAGGAATAATAATCATAAAAGTCTCTCTTTAGCATTTGTGCACATACTTGAAATAGTCACATAGTTCCTTCATTAACAAACAATTCATGGGGAATTAAATGCAGACGATCAATAGCACAAAAAGCACTAGAATTGAATAACCCCTAGTTTAAATGCCAAGAAAGTATTGTAACTCTGAATCAATATTAATACCCAGCTCTATTGCATGCAATTTCAGAATCCAACGTGCTTCGCACTGTCGTACCTTAAGTTCTCTATTTCCACCCCTGATGTCACTTGGAATTGACTCAATACCATGGAAGGCAAATGATAGTTTTGTGCTCTGTGTTTGACATTCAAGGGCATGAGTCACTATAGGGTATTTGGAGTCTAAGTTCTTAAGTGCCCTAAAATGTTCAGAAATTCGGTCCTTAAGACATCTAATAGTGCTGACTATATAGACTTTTGTGCATCTACATACAATTACATACACCACAAATTTAGTTGAGCAATCTATGTGCTGTTTGATCTGAAATTTATCTGAACCAATATATTGGAAGTCGAGTTTGCTATGTATCGCAAACTTGCACATACTACAGTTTCCACACTTATATGAGCCCATATTTAGTGTGTGTAACCATGTGTGCTCGTTGTTTTAAGTTTAGGATAGCTAGGACTAACAATATTGCGCAGAGTTCTCCCTTTACGGTAAATAATGTCTGGGTATTTACTAATATGGGGCATAAACTAGGATCAGACATCAGAAGATGCCAATGTTTTTTTAAATATTGTAGATCTTATACGACCACGGATGATAACCCGTTACCAATTTCAATGGTGGTACCACCTCTGAATCTTGTTTCCCTCTTGTTTTAAGGGTATCTACCCTTGAGAGGTTTGTGGCTCTTAGTCTAGCTTTATGTACCACACTTTGGTCATATCCTCTAGCGAGGAATCTCAATTCCATATCTTTAGCACAGTCTACAAAGTCCTCATCATTGCTACAATTTCTGCGGGCTCTGTAAAACTCACCATAAGGGATGGCATTTACTTGTGCTCTAGGGTGTGCACTAGTAGAGTGCAGTACTGAATTACAGGACATGCTCTTTCTGTACAATTTGCATTAGATTTTGTCCACATCTACAGTTAGTTCCACATCCAAAAATACAATACTCCCTTCACTATATGACATAGTAAAAGACACATTATACACATTGTCATTTAGGTACTCAAAGAAGTCTTTTAGTTCTCTTTCACTTCCAGTCCAAATAAGTAGACAGTCGTCAATATATCTGCCATAATATACTATATATTCCTGCCATTTGGTCCCCGAAGGGCCCCAGACATGCGCCGCCTCAAACCTCCCCATAAAGAGGCAGGCAAAGGACGGCGCAAATCTGGAACCCATCGCGGTCCCGCAAAGTTGTTGGTACCAGTCTTGTTTAAATAAAAACACATTATGCTCCAGAATCATGCGTGACATTGTGATTAACATCTCGGAATGTTCTAAGAGTTCCACAGGTCTTTTAAACAGAAAATATTCAAGTGCCGAGAGTCCCTGGTCATGTCTGATGTTGGTATAAAGCGACACTACATCTAGTGTCACTAAAGTCATGGAAGCATCCCAATTAAAGTCTATAAGGATATTCAGAATATGTTTTGTGTCGCTAATATTAGAGGCTAAGTTGGTAACATAAGATTGTAAGGGGAGGCTCACGAGAGCCTTTTATCAGTGAAAGTGGGTAGGAACGCACTGCCTGCATGTAACAGTGCCATTACCCCATAGCATCTTGGTAGTTGTTTTTCAGTTTTCACACAAAGTCCATATTATTTTTCAGCTAATGCCGTCTTTTGAAATCGTATCTCTAGACGCCAGTGTTTCGAGATTCCTCCCTCATCAGTAGAGAACATTTACGGGTTGCTGGACATGCTGCCAATTTTCTCAGGTATAATCCCACTCATAGCGTGCAGTCGTTCCAAAGCTCGTCAGTTTAGAGGCGGCTCACAAGAGCCTTTTATTAGTGAAAGTTGGTAGGAGCGCACTGCCTGCATATAACAGCGCCATTACCCCATAGTGTCTTGGCAGTTGTTCAGTTTTCACACAATGTCCATATTATTTTTCTGCTAATGCCGTCTTTCAAAATCGTAGTTCTAGACACCAGTGTTTCAGGATTCCTCCCTCATCAGTAAAGAATATTTACAGGGTGCTGGACATGCTGCTAATTTTCTCAGGTATAATCCCACTCATAGGGGCCGATTCCGATCTCGGCGGTAGGGCTCCGAATCGGATTCGGCTTTACCGGATCCGATTCGGAGCCCTGTTTCCCGACCGATTCGTACTTGCGTCCGGGCGAGCGAGTACGATGCGAAAACTCCGACCGACTCGTTCGCGAGACCCAACCGCACCGACCGACTCGTACGCGAAAGCCGATCGCACCGACCGACTCGCTCGGACACGCCTCGCACCGCGCAATGGAGACGTTCCCCGGCCGGGCAAGTACGATGCGCGCCGCGAGCAGTCCGACCGACTCGCGCCGTCCGGCTCGAAGGAGCAGTCGGAGCCGCACTTTGGGGGTCCGTGTCGGACCCCCCTGTATGCGTAGCCGCGCGAGTCGCACACAGGGTGGACCCATGGGTCCCCCTACCTGTGCGTGTACGGCGCGAGTCGCTTCGCCGCGTACACGCTGTAGGGGCGCCCTTGTCCGCCTCGCACCCATTGAGTCAATGGGAGCCCGCATACGCGTTGTACGACAGGCTCCCATTGACTTCAATGGGAGTCCGACTGAATCGAGTCCGATGGCATACGTGCGCATCGTACTCGTTCGGTCGGGCTGCTAGAGGTCCGATTCTGTCGGAAATCTCTCCGAGTCCGGCTCGGTCGGAGAGATTTCCGGCCCGAATCGGAATCGGCCCCATAGTGTGCAGTAGTTCCAAAGCTCATCAGCTTAGGGGCCACTCCGAGAGCCTTTTATCAGTGAAAGTGGGTAGGAACGCACTGCCTGCATGAACCAGCGCCATTGCACCATAGCATCTTGGTAGTTGTAGTTCAGTTTTCACACAAAGCCCATATTATTTTTCAGCTAATGCCATCTTTCGAAGTATTATCTCTAGACACCAAAGTTTTGGGATTCCTCACTCATCAGTAGAGAGTACTTACAGGTTGCGGGACATGCTGCCAATTGTCTCGGGTATAATCCCACTCATAGCGTGCAGTTGTTCCAAAGCTTGTCAGCTTAGGGAGGCTCACTAGAGCCTTTATCAGTGAAAGTGGGTTAGGAATGCACTGCCTGCATGTAACAGCGCCATTACCCCATAGCTTCTTGGTAGTTGTAGTTCGGTTTTCACACAAAGTCCATATTATTTTTCAGCTAATGCTGTCTTTCGAAATCGTATCTCTAGACACCAGTGTTTCGGGATTCCTCCCTCATCAGTAGAAAATATTTACGGGTTGCTGGACATGCTGCCAATTTTCTCAGGTATGATCCCACACAGGGTTCTCTGATTAAATATCGATGTAAAAATATAGATGACAAAAATATCGATGGTAAAAATATCTAATACAAAAATATCGACTCCCTATACTTAAACAGGTAAGTACAATAATATCGAAACAAAAATATCGAGTAAAAAATATAGATGTAAAAATTATCGACTTAAAAGATATATATAACTTAAATAAAATATATTAAATAATATTAATATTTTTAACAAAATAAATTACATTTAATATATATTTTAACTAAATATAACAAATAAACTTAATTAAATAAAATATAAACACACAAAAATGTGTACATATACATATATTTACTTAAATACATTTTATTAACTATTATCTTTATTTAATTTATAAACTTTTTAAATGATATAAAAATAAAATATATACATATATCAATAATTTAAAATAAAATAAAACATTCTATAATTAATTAACACATTAAACTATTAAAAGAAATATTAAAACATACATTCTGCAACACAATAAATACAACAGTAGGGAAAATGCTGGATAGCGGAGGGGTAAAAATTACTATTCCCACTCCAGTGAGTGCAAAAGCAGGGAAAGTGCTGGATAGCGGAGGGGTAAAAATTACTATTCCCACTCCAGTGAGTGCAAAAGCAGGGAAAGTGCTGGATAGCGGAGGGGTAAAAATTACTATTCCCACTCCAGTGAGTGCAAAAGCAGGGAAAGTGCTGGATAGCGGAGGTGTAAAAATTACTATTCCCACTCCAGTGAGTGCAACAGTAGGGAAAGTGTTGGATAGCGGAGGGGTAAAAATTACTATTCCCACTCCAGTGAGTGCAACAGCAGGGAAAGTGCTGGATACCACACCAATTTAAAAAATAAACATCAACATTTTTATTAAATTTTATTTCCATTATTAACATAATTAATATTGAAATTTAAATATATTATTATTAAAGAAGATAATAAACATTCATTAATTACACATTGTTTAATACTATAATATCCACAACACACATCTAAAATTAATTACACAATTACAATTAATAATTACTAATTAATTAATTCAAATTAATTAACAAATTAATGAATGCAAATTAATTAACACATTAATTAATGCAAATTAATTAACAAATAATTAATAAATCATCAATAAAAAATAAATTACTTCCACCTTCCCACCATTTACACCTATAAACACCACAACACACACCTAAAATTAATTAAACAATTAACATAATTAATTATTTATTAATTAATTTAAAATAATTAACAACTAATTATCAAACAATTATTAATAAATTAATTTACACATTTATATCTCTATAACATCACTATTATCAGAAAAAAACTCTGTTTATTTAGACCATAGTCCTTAAACACAATAAAAACCCAGAATAATTATTAACAATATAAGTTCTTTAACAATTGTATTACCAGTAAAACACATGATAAAAAGATACGGCACGCACATCCTATCCACAATGACGCAATCATACAATCACAATTCAATTTAATCCTTTAAAATTTATAAATATTTATACAAATTTTTATATAAAAGGGAAAAGAAATCTAAAACTTTTAATAAGCAAAGTTAAAATCCCTGACACCCCTTCAGTTTCTCCCATACGAAACTTTTTATGGCTTTCATATAATTTCCCAGAGCAATAGCAATATCAAGATTTGGCATTTCTGTGAGTAAGGCTACTGCTTGGACTCGTGACCTTATTTCATATTTTTAAAAAATTGGACATAAAAACAATTTCCGCAATGCTAACACTGAAATACAGTCGACCAATATGTGCAAAATATCATTTTTTGTTCCTAACCCACATTTACAGTTTCCATCTGGCTGTATCATTTCTACTTTTATTTTTTCCTCCATCAGCCAAGGATTAATACCAATTCTTACTCTTAGAATTTCACACCTGAGCCCGTGGTTAGGCAGAGTGTCCAAGTACGGATACCAGGCTTCATTCACCCATGAATTTCTTATGCATTGTACTGATTTTTTCATACTCAGATCTAATTTCCTTGACAATTCCTGTCCTTGGAGTCTGAGAGTACTCTTAGTAAATTCTACTTCCAGTGAATGCTGTGATAGTCTCACCTTTAAACTCTCTCCTACAGTCAGGAGTTTCTTTCTGGTTTCCTTAGCCCATTTTAGGCTACTAAATCGAATCTCCTCTCTGCACCATTGTGAGACCTTCTGCACTCCACCTGGATCCTGGCGTTTCCAAAATCTTACCAGAGACATTTGGATCTGTATACTCCATGCTATTGTTCCTATCTCCATTCTAATAGCCTGGATCATTGTGGAGCTCGGTAATGACAGTACATTTTTTAAAATCCTCCCTTCTTCTAGGTCCCACCCGCATTTACCACTTAGGTAAAGAACTTCTGCACCATACAATACTTGCGGGGGTATCATTGCTTCATATGCCTTTAACAAAGGTCTATGGGACATGTCTCCATATTCTCTATTAAATTCTTTCAGCACACAGATTGATGTAAAGGCTTTTGCTTTTTGGGCTTCTAAGTGCGTATACCACTTTAGAGCACTATCGAACCAAACTCCCAAGTATCTGTATTCCTTTACAACCTCCAATTTCCTTTGTCCTAAAAACCAGCTAAATTTCGTATCTCTTTTCCCAAAACATTAAGGAGTCGATTCCGATTCGGGCCGGAAAAAGCACCGACCGACTCGGAGCCGGAATTAATTCCGACCGACACGTACCTGTGGCGCCCGACACGCCAAGTACGATGCAAGGCGTGCAAAATCCGACCGACACGTACTGAACCCAAGCCGAACGACTGAGCCGCACGGAAAACAGCAATCCGGCCGGAAAAACACGCGAATCGAACCGACCGACACGCACCCGGAACAAATCCAACCGAAACATACACGCGAACTCCAAACCGCTAAGTACGATGCAAGGCGCGAAAACCACGACCGAGTCGTACGGAGGACAAGCCGTATGACCGACACGCATACAAAACCGAGCCGAAGTAACACAAAACACCGCGACCGACGCGTACGCAGCATAGAAA